>PVKU01003269.1:0-185944 GCA_004027475.1 Anoura caudifer
CCCCCCCCCCCCCCCCGCATCGCCACCGTAACAGCCGGGGGCTTGCAGGTGCGGTGGGGTGGGGCTTCAAACGAGCAAGACCAGGTCTCGGAGGCCCTTCTACTTCTTACCCCACGTTACCAAACTTGGACCTTCGCTTGCCTCTCCCGAGAGGCAGATGGAAGCGGGTGTTTCTGCCCCGGCCATGCCCCCACACCGCACGGGCGCCCACTGGACTCCCAGGCAGGTTCAAAACCAGCGAGGGCTACACTCGCTTCCACATATACGCGTACGGGGTTCCAGAAGGTCCGCAGACTGCTACGGTTGGGGAATCCAAGCCAAGAAGTCATTCTTAAGGTTCAAATCCAGTTCTGCTGAAGCCTCGGCTCGAATCTGGAGTCACGGGACCCCACCTTTCCCGCCACCTGGGTTTGGGGGCGGAAGGGATTTCTGTTACGGGGCCTCGTTTCCGCAGCTGTCAGTCCGTCCCCGGTGCCGGCAGCCGGGTCCCAGCCCAATCCGCTCTGGGCGCCGAAAACTACGTGAAAGCCGAAGACAGCTTTCCCCTAAACACCTAAGTAAGGAGACCGAAACTCCCTCTCGCCTCCTCTGTCTGGCCACTAGGCTGTAGCCCTACTCTTGGTCCCTCTCTGAGTTGCCGCGGATTTCTCCAGGTCTCTCGTCTTTCCGGGTCTTGTTCGTTTCACTGTCGATTTCAAACTTGGTGGTTGTTTAAAAAAAAAAAAAAAATCCTAACCCAAACGTTCCCATCACTCGCCCTCGCCTGGGTGCCGGGCTCCCAACCTGTCGCGGGGCTGCTCCGCTTGAGCGGTCGGCGGGGGAGCCTCGGGGCTGAGAGCGCACAGCACAGCGCCCGCGGAGCGCTGCCCTCCGCTCAGGGATTAATGGGCAGACTCGCGGTCCCCGCCGCGGAGGTCACCCACGGAGGATGCCTTTGGGCACCTCTCCCCCACTAGAGACTAACGCTACAGTTCTTACCCCGCCCCCTACGTGAGAAGGAGGTGTTTGGCAGTGGAGGGGGGTATTTTCCCGAAGCTCCAGAAAATTATCACGGATTTTAAGGAAAGGACGTGCCCGCTTCCCAGCCTCACCTAGTCTGGGATGCGGCCAGGATCCACCCCTCCACCTCCCCCCCACCAGCCCCCTCCCCCCACCTAGCGGAGGGAGAGATGCCAGCGCGGTGGAGTCATGCAGCTGGCTTGGGCACCATTGGCTCATGCCGGGAACACGCAGCAGCGAGTACGCACATCTGGCAGGCAGCCCGGGCAATTTGGATCCTGATATGGAGAGACAGGGCGGGCAGGTCTGCGTTCTAGCGCGGGAGGCTGGGAGGAAGAGCCGCAGCTGGCTCCTCCCCGAGCTTGCATCACCAGTCCCCACCTCTCCGCACCTCCCCTCTAGCCCCTCCTCCACCCCTCCTCCTTTTGCCCAGCCTAGTTCGGCTGGTTCTCAGGGGAAACTATTAATAGCATTACATCAGCCTAGGAGGACTGGAGTAATCGGGCGCGGCGCCAGCCAGAGGGCTATAAAAGGGGTGATGCAACGCACTCGCAGCCACAGTCGCACGCAGCGAGGCGGGCACTGCACAGCTCTCTCCTAGAGCCGCCGCCGCAGTGAAACCGCCAGCCCGCACGCCGGCAGTGTGTTCCCGTTGCTCTCCCGCCGACCCCACGGACGGGCAGCCCGACCCGGTCCCGACACCCCCCGACCTCCGGACCCTGGCCGCCCCGACTGGAGACTGGAGGTGAGCGCTTGAAAGCCAAGTGAACGAGCGCGGCGAGGGTGGCTCGCTTTCATTCCCTTTGCGCCCCTATAGTAACTAGTCCCGCGACTCCTAGACCCACCCCCGACCCGCGCCCCCAGCCTCCGGCTTCTAAAGAACTCTGGCTGAACGTTTCCCAGCCGCTGCTGCTCCTCAGCGCTTCAGAAAGTTTCTCGCCAACAACTTTCTCTTTTGACTTGGGGCGCGAAAATTTCCTGGTGAACAAGAGGTGGGCCCCTTCTTCTCATCCAGGTTGGGGACACTGCTCTTCTCTGCCCTCAGCATTTTCTTACCCGGCTGGGAGGGGGCGTAGGGAGGTGGGTTTCCCGGAGGTGGCCGAGGCTCTCTAGCTCGCTGTCCGCTCCATCCCTCGCGTGGTGCCGGCCTGGGCACTGCCACTCCCATCTCCGCCTTCCCGAGGTCCGCAAAGGGGCACGGCGGCCGAGGGCTCACAAAAGTGCTGCCCCTGGGGCCAAACGGAATGAATGGTGACCGGACCGGCAAACCCGCGGCGCGGGCGCGGGCGCTGGGAGTTACCCTGCGCACCCGAGAGCGCAGGAAGCCGCGAGCGAAAGTTTGTTTAGAGGTGGCGAGCGCTCCTGTCCTGTCCTGCGGCAGAAGCTGGAGAGGGCTCCCGGCACGGGCCGGGGTTGGGCTCCTGGGCCTGAGACTTCCTGTCCCAAGTCTCTTACGCTTTCTTCTTCTCTCGTATCTGTGACTCTAGCTCTTCCTCTGGCAGGTTCGCAGAGTTCTCTACTTGTCGTTCACGGAGACCAGCCGTGGGGGAAGCGAGGGTGCGAAGCCCGATGTTCATGTAATTGAGAGAATGGCTTTGTGCTCCAGTGGCCAGGACCTCGAGGAGAGCTTGTACTGTACTTGTTGACCTTGAGCCTCAGTATCCCCAGCAGGAAGACGTGGGTACAGATGCAATGCTGGCGCCTCTGCCTGTATGCGAGCGCAGGTGGTGGTTGGACCAAATAACCATTAAGGTCCTTCCTTGCCAGATTTTCAGATTCTAGAGTGGTGTAATTGAGAGAAGGGGGCCAGTGAGGGGCCTTGAATGACTTGAAGGGGGGGGGGGTCTCTAATGTCACTGAGTAGCCTGAGAGGCAAAGGGGGAAGGAGACTTCTCCATGGGGCATCTTACCTTTCCAACTTCTCACTGGAGTTGGCTCTCCTCTGCTCCCCCACACTGCATTTTCATCTCATCTACTTACTTTCTAGCCACTTTCTTCTCTCTGATTTCATTACCTAGATCACAGATGCTTTGAGCTGCTAAAGCTTTGATGGGGAAAAATAAAATGTGTGTGTTGTGGGGGAGGGGTGGTTAAGAAAGGGCCAAAGGGCCAAGAGCCAGGGAGAAGGGTGGGGCTGAGACAGGAGGAACCCAAAGACTCCAGCAGCAGCCACAGGTGCCATATCTTATCCGGACTGCGGGCCCGAGGTTCTGCCTGTCACGTTGTCTCAGTGTGGGTGACAGTCACCTCTGTTTGGGGCTCCGACAACTTTAAATGAAGGAGAAATGGATATTGCTGTCCCCTTGTTTTGCATTTAGCATTTGTAGAATAATGCTGCATGCAGTACATAGGCTCTTGCTCTGAGGGTATTCCGTGCGAGACTGGAGTGGGGGTGGGTTTTGCAGTTGTTATTGTGGGGCTGGTTTCAGCGACAGCGTGGCGGGTAGCACTGCAGGCCCTCAGTGTGGGTGAGATCCAGGCCTCAGCACCTGTGGCAGTTGTCTCAGCCTTTGGATCCTTGCTGTCTTAACCACACCCTTACCCTCTCTCCCTCTCCCTGTTGGCCCTTTCTTCCCTTGTTCTCTTCCTCCCGCACTCCCTCCCTGTCTGGTGCTGTCAAAGCCTTCTCTGTGGTGGGTACCAGGCTACTGGACCATTGACCCCACATCTGCCTGGCCAGTGGCTCTGTTCTCCAATTGCCTTGTTGACTGAATCTCTGTTGGTGATGGAACAAAATGAGCAGTGGGTGGGTGGTCAGCAGCTTGGCCTGAACTGGACCTCTCCCCAGCTTTATGGCCTTGGGCAAGTCACTGTACCTTCCTAGACCTCATTTCACTCAGTTTACAAATGGAGGGCTGACCTAGATGACTCTAATACTGAGTGTTCTATCCCATTGGACAGAGTCCATGATTTCTTCTATTTTCAAATTGGGTGGGCATAGGGCAGGGTCAGTGACTCCAAGGTTCCCCCACCCTGGGGAAGAGGAAGTACATAGCCAGGATGCCACAGAAACCAGAAACGGTTTCATGAGTGAGAACTAGTTATTTCTTAAGTACGTAAAACCAGTGGGGACAAGCTGCCAGCAAATGGGGGGTGGGGTGGGATTGACCTGATGTGACAGGAAGCTGGGGGTCAATCAAAGTGCAAAAGAAGCTGTGACTGACTGGAATTCCTGATGAATGGGACTCAGCTGCATTGATTGACAGTGGTATCGAGCTCCCCCTGAAATGGGGAAAGAGGAGTCACAGTAGCGTTGGGTACCCAGGATGCACGTAAACTCACCTTGGTGAATCTCATGTGACCTTCCTGACTGCCCTGTGAGGGAACAAGGGCAGGTGGTATTGGTCTCATTTCACAGATGAAGAGACTGAGGCCCTAGAACCACGAGTTGCTTCTCGGTGGGTGCTCAGCTTGTGAGTGGTAGTGACAGGCCTGGAAGCATCTGGTCCCAGAGGCTGGCCTCATACCTCCAACCTTTAAGTGGGCTGGGGGAAAGACCAAGCACGATACAAAGTTAGTGAAAGATCGATGTTGGCTTCTGACTATGTTTTATGAGCAGTAATATTTAGTGGAAAGAGATAAAAATTAAAGTGAAAATTCAACACAGTTGTTTGTAGCTACTAGGAAATAAAGTCCAGGCGCTGAATTTCCAGTTAAAGAAATACATGAGTAAAGTTTCACTTTCTTGAAAATGATGAAACTACCAATGATATGACATGATTTCTGATCAGAGATACTATGAAGCAGAAGCAAAATGCAGATGCTTTGTAGCAAGTCTGGACAATTTTAAGATCAATATAGAAAGTCAACTCAGAAAATCCTCAAACATTGTTTTTTCTTCAGTGAAGGGGATGTTAGAGGGTCTCAACTTGTGGGGGGCGTGAAATGTCTGAAGATTTAACTTCATTTTCGTTGTAGGGACATAGTGGGAGTCCAGGCCGAATCATATCATAAGAGAATTGAGTAAAGAAGTCACTAGAAAGTATCACAAGAAACTAAAAACTAAGCTTTAGCTGAGTGCAGAGAAAGTCCAGATCTCCACAGATACAACTCCTTTATTTTCTGAAAAGCTTTTAACATTGTACAACTCTTTTCTACCCCCAAGTAAGCCATCCCAATGCTTTTCATAAAGATATTCCATACCACTGACATTCTTCATTTTCTTTCATCAGGACTGCTGACTTTACACCAAGAAGGCAAAACAAAACAAAACAAAAACCCACAAAAAAACAAAGAGCAGACCTGAAGTCTTGAGAGCTCATTAATAAACCTAGTCGGGTGGTAAAATGGAACTACATTCAACTGCCATGGAGTTTGAACTACCCATGTAGAAGGGAGCCAGCCATCTAGGCTTCCAAACAAAGGCAAGCCCAGGGGTAGCTTTGAATTCCATCAGAAGTTGGAAAGGGAGGGAAAACATGAATGCATGGGAGAATCTTAAGCCTCTGGCTTTGGAAGGCTGGTTTCACAGAGTTTATCACCTGCCGGAGACAAGCACCCTCCCAGCGCCCTAAGATTATAGGATTAAACTGGTCGAACATCAGTTCTGAGTCATGACAAAGGGCTTTAGGAAGAGCGTTAACATACATTTCTTGGGTTTCTTTGAATAGTCAACAGTGGCATTTGTTGGCCTGGAATTCTTGCCTCTGACAGTGTATCTCAGATCTTAAGTGGGAGTTAGAGGTCAGGGTGTTCTACTGAGAGGTGTTTGAGATCAAAGAGAGTGACCAGCCACCCTCCCACGTGGACCTCACAGAGTGTCTGTCAGAGAGCCAGCCCTGTGCTAGGGGCATCCCTGGGAGGCCCAGTAAGAACATGCCTCCTAGTCGCATTGTTTCCAGGGCATATTCACGTATTATTATTACGTTCTTTTATGGAGGAGAAGGAAGGCACTGGGAGGTATAATGATGACGTATGAGTAAGTGAGCCTTATATCTTGATCTTCTGACCCAAGTCTGGGAATTTTGTGGACAAAAGACCCACTTACACATACTCTGAAGTGCAGGCAGCAGCCTGAGTATACATGGTGACATAGAAAGATCAGCAGTTCATTACCTAGAGGTCAAGTTTTCCCTATGGCTCTTTCCTTCATTTCTTCAGTTCCAGGACCCCCACAACCCTTATACCTGTCCCATTCCCCAGAAACACTTGCTCTGGTTTTTTGTTTGTTTTTGCCATGTGGAATAATATTCTATAAACTAAGGGCATAAGTTCTGAAGTCAAACCTAATTCCAAATCCTGATGCTGCCTCACACTAAGTATGACTTCAGACAAGTTGTTGAGCTTGTATAAGCCTCAGTTACTCCATCTATAAAATGGGGCTGGGACCTAGCCCACTGGGTTCTCGTGAGGATTAAATGAGATAGTGCAGATAAGGTTTCTGCTATGGAGGTACTTGTTACATGGCAGCAATTTGCTGGCAGGCTTCCTCTCTGGCTGGACTTGGCTTAAAGACCACAGGTCCCCAAGATTGAGGATGCTCCAGGGAACCCCCTGGCTAGACGATCCCTGCACTCATTGCCCCTGGAGAACTGACTGCCTGGATGAGGGACAGCCACTGCTGGAGGAAGTACATGACAGGGGGAGGTTTATGGGGGCTGCTCCCAATTGGGGCCATAAGACTATTACTGTTGCTACCCTTTATTTTCCTATTGTCAGCTTGGGTTCCCTGGGCCACAAAGTGATAGATGTGGACAGGACCTCAAAAGCCGGTTGATTTGACCACCCGTTCCCGGTTTTATGTATTCTGTTGGGCAGTTGCCAGTGGTGACCAAGCAGGGGAGCAGCTGGCGCCAGGCACTGGGCCAGGCACAGGGGGCGCGGCAGTGGACACTGGGTCCCCATGCTGCAGGAGCTCTCAGCTGCTCTCCAGATGAAGACTGAGTCTCAGAACGCGCCGGTCACACTGCTCCTTCCAGTCACACTGGCCAGAGCCAGTCCCAGGTCCCCTTTGGCCCCCAGACCAAAGCCTTCCAGACACCAGAGGGCTGAACAAGACCTCCAGAGGAGGTCCGAAATCTTAGCTCCTCACTTTTCTTCACTCTGAGGTCTTGGATTCACCAAGCTTATCTTTACAAAGGGACTGCTCATCCCTTGTGATCTGAATCCCTGGCTCCCAGCCCTTGCCAAGGACTGGCTCAAAGAAACACACCTGCTACAGTTACCATCCTCCTTCTCATTTACTTGGATTCAACTTGCTGAGGGAGAAACATCAGAGATATATTTGCTAAATTCAAGGGTCCCCCCCTCGCCTTGCTTTACTTCCACTTACTGACATCTTCAACTTGATTTGAGATGCCAAGTTTCTTTTTTCAAAAAGAGACTGGAAATGGGTTTACATAATAGTTTCACTTTTTGTTTTTAATGCTCTTCCTCTTTCAGTTCTGTTTGAGGCTACATTTGCATATAAGCACACCAGCCCGAACTAATGCTTTTAAGAATTTAGAATAGCCTGAAATGCCACCCCTGATAAACTTCAGATGGGCATTTTATCCACATCACTGAGCTGTGTATTCCAAGAACCTGTTTTACTCAAACTGAGTATGGCATGAAATGAAAACAGAACGGAAGCTGGAGGGCGTGTGGGACTTTCCCTGGGAGTGGGGCTTGGGTTGGAGGTCGCAGGTTTGGGGGGACTTGGTCCCATGCCCCCAATCCCTGAAGTAGTTTGGGTTTCAATGTGTCTTTCAGCAAAATGATGCTTCAACACCCAGGCCAGGTCTCTGCCTCGGAAGTCAGTGCCTCTGCCATCGTCCCCTGCCTGTCCCCTCCTGGGTCACTGGTGTTTGAGGATTTTGCTAACCTGACACCCTTTGTCAAGGAAGAGCTGAGGTTCGCCATCCAGAACAAGCACCTCTGCCACCGGATGTCCTCTGCACTGGAGTCAGTCACTGTCAGCAGCAAACCCCTAGAGATGTCGATCACGAAAGCCCAGGTAGGTTCTGCCGCAGGTTTCCATTCTTTCAGCATGTATTTATTGTGCACCTGCACGCCTACCACGTGCCAGAGCGTGCTCTAGGCAGGGGGCTACAGCATGACAAAAACCAACCACTGCCCTCAGGGAGCTTACCTTCAACTGGGAGGAGACAGGTAATACACAGAAGAAGTAAATACATAATATGAGAAACTGGCAAAGAGAAAACTCAGGCAGCAGAGGGGGACTGAGAACAGGGTTGGGGTGGGGGGCTGCTCTACATCAGGAGGTCAGAGAAGGCTTCACTGGTAGAATGGCCTCTGAGCAGGAGAGGGAGGAGGCCATCTAGGTATCCGGCAAAAGAGCAAGAATCAGGGCACTGCGGGGGAGTGTGCCTGGGGATACGAGCAGCAGCAAGGTGAGGGGTGGGGGTCGAGGTAGGAGCTGAGGTGATGGGAGGGGGCAGATTGTGCTGGGTCTCACAGACTACTGTAAAGATACATCCATTTACTCAGAGTGAGATGGGAGAGCCCTGGAGAGTTCCTGAGCAGCGGAGCAACATGGTCTGACCTGTAGTTTTTAGATGATCACCAACTGCCACGTTGAGAATGGGCAGTAGGGCAAGAGTAGAAACAGAATATAGAAATGAGAGGTTGCAGTGATCCAGGTGAGCAGTGGAGGATCAGGTCAGGATGGAAGCCATGAGGTACGGAGAAGTGGTTGGCTCCTGGGTCTGTCTTGAAGGTAAAGCAGATGTACTGATGCACTGGACATGGAGTATGGCTCCAAGTGGGGGACTGAAGGGTGGCGCCCAAATTTCTGGCCTCCATTTGCTGGTGAGATAGGGACTGTAGGAGGTTGGATGGGGCCAGGACACAAGTCCATCCTATTGGACGCCACAGCGGAGCAGCCAGCCGGACATGTGGGTTGGGAGTTCAGAGGAGAACCAGGACTAGAGATGCAGAGTGGGAAGCCATCAGCATATGGGTGTTATTTAAAGACATGAGCCTGTATGAGATCACCTTTCGTGTCTAGTTGTTCTGAAGAAGCACCAAGTATAGTGTTTATTTTTGTAACTGCAAAGACCCAGGTGGCCAGACTGTGGTGTGAGGACCCACCAGCCATGCTCACAGCTGTGTGTCATGCTCATGGCCTTAGTACCAGGTTCTGCTTCAGGTTCACTTCTGTCTCTGACACTTGCACTGCTCCCCACTCGGTGACCTTTTTTGAAGACATGTGGAGTAACAGACATGGTGAGAAGTCTGCATGGCGGTTGCTGGTGATGCTGTGTGTGGTGGCTTAAAGACTCAGAGCTGAGGTCCTGGGTGTTTTGTTGGCTCTTCCCTCATGGGCACAAGATGGGAGTGTTTCAGGCTTAACGGACATGAACGTGCCTTCGGACAAGGAGTAGTGGAACTGGCCAAAAGGGAACTGAGTTTTAAAGGAAGTTGGTTAAGAATCTTTATGATTCTGCGAAAGGGGCAGTGACTCTATCCAAGGGCTCTCTGATTCTATGTAAGGGTTAATAAAATGACACTTTTTAAGGGTCTAGTAGAGAACCTGGCTGATCATTATTTCAGGGACTGGTAGAGGGGACCAGTGTATGATGCTGTTCTTAGGGGCATTGGCTGGGCCCTAATTAACCCGAGGGGTGTCACTGGTACCCAGCACAACAGTGGACAGTGCAGGCTGGATATTGGGATACTCAAGGGAATATTTATTTGAGTTGTATAATGAAATATCTTGAGATAACAGGATGGAATGGAAGTAGTAGGATCATCATAGAAGGAAGGAGAGCATTTTGGAAGGATATTTTTAGGGTTCTCCAGAGGAAGTAGTAGGCAGCCTGCCTTGTGGAAAAACTCCTTAAAGCCACCCAGCCCATCTGTGATTCTGTGTTCATCAAGTGATCTTCTGATCTCAGGTTCCTTTAACAAGTAGGTCTTCCTATCGGGAAGAGAATGCACCGACTGACCTCCTTGAATACTCTGGTCCCCTTGGCTGCTGTAATTCTCATCTTTAAGACACTGAGTCTGAGAAGCCCATAGACATCCTGTCTGTGTGTTTGGGCAGCATGAACCTGTTCCCCAGATCTCAGTCACCCAGCTGTGACCTGCAAAGGACACAGGACGAGGGACCAAAGGCCTGGGTTACATCAGGTCTTGTAGCCTACTGGTCTGCTGACCACAAGCTGGTGATTCCTAGGCCTCCCTGGGCATGTTACTGTACTAACAGATCAGTATTATTGGTTGGTTGAATTCCTCATTTCCACATTAATAAACTGATGGGACCAACCCAAATGGCCTCTAGAAAGGACTTTCCATCTCTGACAGTATATGAACTTGAGATTTGCTCTACTTTCAAGTACTGCCTCACATGAGAAATCCCTGAATCCTCTCCCATCTATCCAAAATGTCAAAATGTCAGAGGAAATACCAGAATCACTAAGTTGTTGATGAAGACATGGATGGTGAGGTTAATAATAACTGAAGCTTACATAGCACTGGCTGTGAGCTAAACACTGTGCAAAGCATTTGCTTTTATTAACTGATTTGACCCTCATCATAACCCTATTAAGTAGGTAAAATTATTGATTCCATTTTACAAATGAGGAAACTGAGGCTCAGAAGAATATGCCAACTTACCCAAGGTTTCACAGCTAATAGGTAGTAAAGCTAGAATTCGAAGGCAGTTTAGTCTAAACCCAAATGTCTGCCTGTGTGGGTCTGGGACTCCGGGTGTAAAACGTGGAATTTCTCTCACCGTACTTCCCCCTTGGGCTTTGTTCCCCCACACTGCACGGCCAGCCGTCTCAGTCCAGACAAAGTCAGTACCATCTAGTCCAGATGCCTAGCAATAAGCCAGGCATGAAGTGGTGATGGCATGCCAGGGTCTCTTTGGTTTGAGGCGTGGCTCCCATACCCTTTTCCACCGTCCAGATCAGTGACAAGTGACCTGACAAGGCCTGACATTAGTAGCCTACACCAGTACCCACTCAGCCCACCAGCTTCACCCCAGCCGGATGCTGGTCTCTAAGCCAGGTCCAGCAGCTGACTCCTCATCAGTCTTCAGACAGAGTCAGGGTCAGAGTGAAGTTCCAAAGGACCAGATGCTAAAACAGGATACGGTTTTGTTCTCTGAGGAGCCCCAAGCCTGGCTCAGCGTGAGGCCTGGAGGACGAGATCAGTATTTAACTGAAGGATAAATCAATGGATGGCTCTAGTTTGCCACCCATTGGTGGCCCCGAGCCAGGGGCTGATATGCCACTTTGGTTGGGATGAGCTTGGGTTCCTCTTCTCCAGGAGCTCCGTGGGCTTCTCCTGGATTCAGGAAGGAGGTGTGCTGATGCTCTGGATGAAGCTAGAAGTGGATGGGCTGCCCTTGGGTCTTGAATCAAAGGAACAGGGAGACGAGGGTGGCTAGGCCACTGAGGTCATTCATGGCTTTGGGGGAAAGGACATTTACCAAGCAGACTCTGTTTCCTGTTTTAATGATTAATGTTATCAATAGTTACCGATTTGAATATCAAACCTTATTTTAAGATCCAAGTACATTTTTAAAATAGGCTAAATTTTAGTTTACCAATATTGCCAATATAATTTTAACAGTTCTTTGATTTTTATTATTCATTCTTAAGGGTGTTTGTGTGTGGCGAGGTGCACGTAAAAGCCTAGGGCTTTGCTCTTTCTAGGTCCTCTGGCATTCTGGCTGCCCTGGTTTGCCAGTTTTTGGCGGCAATAAAAGGCAGTGTGTTTGAGGTGGGTCGCATTTCTTGCCTCCCATGAAGCAAATACCTCTTGGATTTTATAGGTAACCCCTGAAGAAGATGAAAGAAAAAAGAGGCGACGGGAAAGAAATAAGATTGCAGCCGCCAAGTGCCGAAATAAGAAGAAGGAGAAGACAGAGTGTCTGCAGAAAGTGAGTATCTTCTCACCTTTCCCCGCCCTCTTGCTCATGCCTGTCCCCGACCAACCCCGCGTCACTATCTGAAGGGGAGTTAAAAGCCCCCTACCCAGAAGTGTTTTCCCAAGGAGGGTGTCGTAGCTGTTAGCAGAAATGCCAGTGGCTGAATGAAATGTGACTCTGGATGTATAAAAGCAGGTGTGCAAATTAAAAACCCCACAGCGGCCGCGGCCAGTCCCTACATGTCCAGCGGCTTCCAGGCTGCAGGATATGTCAGCCCAGTTAAAGAGGCTTCACTTGCCCATTTGCCTGAGAAAAGGAAGCTGCCAGCTCTCATTTGGCTCACTATGAAACACCTTTAATTAATCTCTTCAAACAAGTTATTTCCTTAATCCGCAAGCAGTAGTTAAACTTTCTTGGTGTTCCTGTGTAGCCCTTCTTGGCTCACCCAGTAGGCTTAGCTCCTGGCTGCATTCAGCTGGCCCCACTTACCAAAGGGAACAGCATCTGTGGCAGGTGGGGTGGCTCATGGTGCAGTCTTTCCAGTGGTTGTGTCCCTTCCCCCTGGTGTGGACAGGCCAGGGCAGAGTCTCACCCAGATTCAACAGGTCATCAACGGTTCTGTTGATTGCTTTAGGGACTCAGTGAAAATTAAGACATTTTGCGTGTAGCTATACACATTCTTTCTGGGGAGATGGGCTTCTCATTTAAATTAGTGACTCACAGAAGACAAAGGATCATGAGTCTGTAGTTTTCCCCTGCCCCCAAGGCCCCTGTGGGTCCAGGAGACCTGCACATGGGCTGTTGGACTTGTGCAAAGGAGATCTCTGAGCTATTGATTCTACTGCAGCTTCATTACTTTTACAGTCACACCCTGCTCAAACCTTGAGTGGAAACTCAAGGGCATCTCTGAAGAAGCCTCTAAGTTCAAGAAGACCCCAGCTTCTCCAGGCTCTGGATTCTCCCAAACCTATGGCTGCTGCCCCGGCTGTGCGGGGCAGCACTGTAGCAGGGAGCCAATGGCATTGGCTGTGCAGGCCATTTCCAGCTTGATGAGCCCCTGCATGTCCCAGGTGCTACCCTGCCACCCAGGGACCATTCCCTGGTCACCTGGTCACCCACTCCTTGCTGGAATTTGGCTCCATTCTTAATAACTCTGTTGCTTATCCCCTAGGAGTCGGAGAAGCTGGAGAGTGTGAATGCTGAACTGAAGGCCCAAATCGAGGAGCTCAAGAACGAGAAGCAGCATTTGATATACATGCTCAACCTTCATCGACCCACATGTATTGTCCGGGCTCAGAATGGGCGGACTCCAGAAGATGAGAGAAACCTTTTTATCCAACAGATAAAAGAAGGAACATTGCAGAGCTAAGCAGCTGTAGTTATGGGGGCAAGTGGGAACTCCTTGTTGAATCCTCCTTCTACATCCGAAACCCTGCAGCCATTGGAGCTCTGACTTCCTGTGCACCTCTTGAATCCCAGTAGCAAATAACTGTGGAGGCAGGAGGGCTCCCTGACTCAGCGGGGCCTCTCCACTCTGCCCCCGGGCGGACTTCGGACCAGAGCAAGGGCAATTTTTGCTCAACTCCAGGATTTAGGCCTTAACATACCAGCCATTCTTGGGTTCTCCAGATGGCCCCTGGTTAGGGTCCTGCTCACCTTTCATCTGGATTCTACAAAAACCAGAATTCCCACCATTAGGGTTCCTGCAGAAGAAGTGTCTGTACCTTGGGTGGGTGGGGTGGGGCCACCTCCCCCGTTGCCACTGCCACCGTCACTTGTAGGGGACATGGAGTGAGAATGGCATTTGGCAAAGTTGTGCAATGGCCAGGGTTGTGCTTCTAGCAAATATGCTGTAATGTACAGGAATTATTGTGTGCAAGGCATCTGTTTCATAACTAGGCACTGTGCACTCCTGATGTCTGTTCTGACAACACTGGTGTGATTTTTTCATTACTTCCCTCAGGTCTGGTTTCTGAGGGTCTGAGGGGCTATCACCACGTGTAGTGTTTTACAAAATGCTCAGGTGGCCGGAAGAGCTTGTCAGCCCTGGGAGAATAGAGTTTTGCTGGCCAGCAGGGCCATTCTCTGCCAACCAAGAAGGCATCCTTTCCCTTGGTACCCAGGCTTTAATGCAGACTTCATGGGCCCAGCTGCAGCAGGTCCTCTGTCACTGGGTGAAAGCAGAAAGTTCACCTGCCAGAGGGTCAGGGCTCTCTGCTCAGTGACTTAGGTCAGGAATCATTTCTAGGCCGTAAGAGCCAAAGAATATTCCATTTTCCTTCCCGCTCCCCCCCCCCCACAATTGAAAACCACATTCAGTGGAGGCACATTTGAAGCTAGGTGATGCCTAGGCTTTAGCATTATTGGATGTTAATGGCGTTGTGTTTGTCATGCAGATGTTTGTAGAAATCTGGCCCAGAGCATTTCACAGCTGTGAGAGGTCATTCACACTGGCCACAAGGACTCTGGTCTGTCTCAATTCTGATGTTTCTGTGAAATCCTCAGAGTGTTCAATCCTACACAATAGTATCATTACAATTTTCTGTGAGAAAATGTTACTTATTTATCCTAGTATTCCTAACTTGTCAATATAATAAATATTGAAACCAAGATGTGGTAAATTTCAGTGTTGTGTTGGTTTCTGTTCTTTGAAACCGATTGGTGGTTGAAATCCAGTCATTCTGCAGTCCCTTTCGTCTTCATGGCGGGGAGGGGGATAGGAAGCTTGATTAGCCTTGATTAGCCTTGAACATTCTCTGAGTGCCCACCTGCCTCAGGCTGGGAGAGCGGACCCTCAATCCCGCTCCTCAGTCTGTGGCATCTGATGCTCAGTTTCTCATTAACAAACCCTGGGACACAGCGCCACGTATATCCCTCAGACTGTCTGGTGTTAAGATAGAATTCTGATATAAAATCTGAATTGCTAAATACCTCAACTGTCGCTTTCTCTGAGTGTGTGAAGCCTAAGACGTACACCTGTTGTTCAGCTTGAGCCACGGACACCTTACATTCAGCCACAGAGCTTCTCTCAAAGTAGCCACGTGAATTAGATTCCTAACGTCCAAGTGTGTGTCTCATTGTTGCAAATCCATGTGTGTCAACTATCAGGAAAACAATGAGGGGAGGTTGGGGAAAAAGAAAGAATAATTCTAGATGGGGTCGGTGTGGTAATTTAAAGAAAAGTATTCCACCTAATTTTCTGGGATCTCCGGGCATATGATCCCTTAGGTCTGGAACAGAACCAGGTTCCTTTGCTCTTCACCTGGGCACATATGTAACACGAGCTAGAAATAATAACTGGCTACTATACTACCAATGCTGCAGAGAGATACTGGCTTCATTAAATGTTAAGATTCATGCACAGTAACGGTGCCTGCTCCTTTGAACTCGTGTGTGGTTCCTTTAAACTGGCACCTGGGACACAGGTGTCCTCCTCTTGCTGCTTTAATTGTACATCAGGGGTAGTTACTAATCTGTAAGAAACCAGCTGGTGGGAGTGCCAGTCCCCCAACTTTGAGGAGATAATCTTTTCCTTATCCTGGTGGAGGGGCAAAAATTCCCTGCATTTACCCTCTGGTTGTGGGTATAGGAGCCACTGATCAGCTGTTAGGAAACTCAAGACACTTTTTAAGCTGCCATGGACAATGGAAATGAGGAAGGAAAGGGTTGGTGACTGTGGCAGGAAAAGTTGTTCTGAGAAATGTACTATATGGTTAATGAAACTAAGTTCTTTTAACAAACACATGAAAAGTGGTTTTGTTTTTTGTAGCCAAGTTTATGTTTTGATACTTCAATAAAAAAAAAAAAAAGGATGACTTTGTATTTACCATCAAGGCTTTTAGTTCATCTTGTTTCACATTCGACGATGAAGAGAGGAGGTTGGGGCTGGGGGGCCAGGGAGAACGAGCTCGGATGGGACCTCCGCCAGAATGACGTCTCTTCACCGGGCCGCCTCTGTGGAGACAGCACACAGCCAGGTCACGGGAAGCCCATTCTCCCTCCTCCCATCCCCTTGCCTTTCCCTCAGATCTGGCCTGATACCTGTTTTGGAGAAAAGAGATTTAACAGGTTCTGGCCCAGGACTGGGGTTCTAGAATGAAACTTCCACTTTTGGCCAAGTGCTAAAATGCTGACTGTTTTTCATCTTTATCCTAATTTTTCCTCATGGGCTTTTAACAAACCCTCAAAACCCAAACAAGCTGTCTCCTCTCTTCTGCACCCCGTGCTGTCTGGTCGCGTTCAGGCAGTTTCTCTGTGGAGTGGACCCGCCTGCGGTAAAACCTCGCAGGAGACCGGGGTTGCCTGCTGTGCACCATTCTGTCTTCTGGTGGTGGTTCTAACCCCAGGAGCTTCTCAAATCCAATCTGCTTTCAGGAAAGAATCCACAATGAGCCTTAAAGGCCAGTTGAGGACTAATGCCAACAAGAACATTTATTGGGACAATATGCTCAACCCTTTATATGCATTAAATCATTTAATCCTCTCAGCAACTGTTATGATCCTCATTGTACAGATGAGGAAGTAGAGAGCTGAGTGGCTTGCTCAAGGTCATGAAGTTGACCTTCCTAAAGCTGAAGCCTGTGTTTTTTAACGACCAGCCTTCTGAGCAGGGGCTGCGTGCGTGCGTGTGTATGCGTATATGTGTGTGTGATTAAAATACACATAACGTAACATTTACCATTGTAACCACATTAGTGTGCAAATCAGTGGCACTCAGGACGTCCACGATATTGTGCAACCACTAGTTCCAAAATTTTACCTCACCCCAAAAGGAAGCCCTGTATCTCTTAAGTAGTCACTCAGCATTCTCTCCTCCCTCCAGTCCTAGGCAACCAAGAATCTAACATCTGTCTCTATGGATTTGCCAATGGAATCCTACAACATGTGGCCTTTTATATTTGGCTTCTTTCGCTTAGCCAAACGTTTCCCAGTTTCAATCATGTTGTGGCATGTCAGTACCTCATTCATTTTTGTGGCTGAAGATCGTTCCACTATATGAGTAAACCCAATTTTATCTACTCATCTGTTGATGGGCAGGGATGTTTTAACAGAAAGATAGTCTTTATCCTCAAGGAATGAATCTCTAAGGTGGGAGATAGGAGGGCTGGAAACAGGGGTTTTTCTCGGAACTTTCAAGCAACCACTTAGAAACTGGGTATTCCGTGCCTGGCTCTGTGGCATGGTGATAAGGCAGGAGGTTCTGCGGGAGGTCCTTGGGCAGGCTCCTGGAACTGAAGCTGACACAGGCCATTTGCACAAGTATGATGGAGGGAAGGAACGGAGGTGGCCCCGTGGAAAATCTCATTCTCAGCCCAGCCACTATCTTGCACTCTCTCTGTAATACACACACATACATGGAATTAATTATGCAACTTCTAATAATGTCTTCTTGGACGTAGTTAACTCAGGCCAGTTTGAAACCATTCGGTTGGCCCAAGCTTCCTTTTTGAGGCAAAGTGCTTAGTAGTTCCCCCCCCCCCAAAAAAAAAGACTTGAGAATTAGCTAGGCCTGCATTCAAACACTGCCTTCACTACTGTTAGTTGTGTGCATTTCGGCAGGTGATACAACCTCAACTTCTTCACCTGTGAAAGGGACAGTAATAAAAGTACCAAACTCAATGGATTCTTCCAACCCTGTGGCAAGAAACAGCACAGTGCCTAGCGGTAGCAATTGTTACTGTTACAGGTCATTGTCATCAACATTTACTGGGATTTTATGAAAGGATGGGCTGGCGACCAAGACTGCCAATTCTGGGTTATTTGATAAAATCAAACTTACAGCTTAAATGGTTCAAATTTATCCCATCCTCTTATGTTCCTACAGTTTTGTCCAGTTTTGATTTTGGAACCCACCTGACTCCTGGCAGGGTGGGCCTTCTTCTGTGGGGGCAGCGGGGGCCCTGGGGAAATGATGGTGGCCCTGCCCTGAGGGGGTGGCTGGGGGATGAGAACAAAGGGGTATGTGACAGTGACAGGTCACAAAGGGCAGCAGAGGATAAATATGGCTGTGCAGGGGGTTAGGCTGAGAGTGGAGCTCACAGCCTCTCAGGGAAATAAAATATCAGGGGTGGAGGTGAGGTGAGGCTGACTGGAATCCCACTCTACATCCCCACATCCTTGAAGACGGTCGGCCTGGGGTCCAGGTACCCTCTAGCATCCCCACCCATGCCTCTGGGAGGCTGGGAGGCAAAGGGGGTCCTGTGGGGTGGGGTGGGGTGGAGAGACCTGCCGTAGAGCCAGCCGTGTGACACCAGAGCACCGCTGCTCCCTCGTCTGCCTGGGTGGCCAAGAAAGAAGAGACTCAGGGGCCTGCCTTGCCAGCACGGCTTGCTGTGATAAAACAGAGCCAGGCAGCGTGAACCTCTGTCGCCAAAACCCACAGCCCTGTGTGGCTCCGGCGTGGGCATGTTCAGCAGCACCATGGGGAAGCTGCAGCAACAACTGTACAAGGGAGAATACGACATTTTCAAATATGCACAGGTATTTGAGGGTGACTTCATCCAGACCACAAAGAGGGGAGAAGTGATCGACGTGCACAACCACATCCGCGTGGTGACCGTGGGCATCACCTCCTCCAGCCCCATTCTCCCACTGCCGGACGTCATGCTGCTCGCCCGCCCGGCCCCCGGCAGTGAGGAGCATGCAGGGCGCAGCAAAGGCACCAAGGGAAAAAGCCGCAAGGCCTCAAAAACGTTAGAGCTCACGAGGCTGCTTCCCTTGAAGTTCGTGCGCATGTCCGTCCACAACCGTGAGAAAAAACAGCTGCGCCTGAAGTTCCCCACTGGCCGCTCCTGCTACCTGCAGCTCTGCCCCCAGCTCGGTGCTGGGGAAGACCTCTTTTCCTGTTGGGAAAACCTCGTTTACCTCCTGCGACCACCATCGGACAGTAACCGTGGTCCCTATTCCACCCCAGCTGGGGACAGGACATGCGTGCCCGTATTTGAGAACGAGACTAAGAGGAGCCTGGCAGCGGCCAACCTCCCAGGGAAAGAAGATCAGGACCAGAGCAGCACCAGAAGCCTCCATGTGGTCTCTGAGATGGCTGAAGCCACCTCTGCAGCTTTTGCTGGGGGGCAGGAAATCCAATGTGACTCCCACAGATTCACAGCCATGCCTGATGTAACCACCCCAGACACCAAACCCATAGAGCTTGACAAAGTGTCAGTGGCTGGGGCAGCAGCAGGCACCACAGCAGGCGCTTTGGGCACAGCGATAACCGAGTCTGCTGCCCCTGAACAACTAAGCGTAGCCATAGCCGGGGAAGCCACTCGGGATCCAGGAGGAAGCAGAACCAGCATAGCCACTGCGGGTGTTGCCAACACATCCCCCAAGAGCATTAAAATGGCCTGGGCCGGTGCTGCAAACTGGCCCTCAAAGTGTGCTGCCAGCACCAGCCTCTCCTCAGAGACCAGCCTGATTGCTGCAATGGCAAAAGCAGAACCTGCCAGCGAGGCTGCTGGAGGAACAACTAACGATCGTGCCACAGGACCTCTCCTCTCGAGCTTGCCCAGGGAAGGTAGTGTGCATGAAGGGGCTGGAAGGCAGCCGCGAGTGCCCCCGGCCAGGGTTGAAGCCCCAAAGAACAGAAGGGATGGGAGGGAGCAAAGGCCAAGGGAGAGAGCTTTCAGGAGTCCCCACCACCGCAGGGCCACTGAAAGCCACCGCAAGCCAGGAGGTGACAAGATACTCCGAAAACCATCTGGTCGGTCCTTAGCCAGGCAGAGAAATGACAAAAAGGAGAAAGGTGGTGGCAGCCCGAGGGGCAGCAGGCCTGTCACCACGCACAAAGGGGTCAGTCACGCACCCGTCGCCAAGGACTCTAGGACCTCTCTCAAATCGGGGAGCAGCCTGTCTGCACGTAGTTCAGGTTCCACAGCCCAGAGACTCAGAAGGATCAGCTCTTTCTTGAGGACCATGAAAGCCAATCTTACTATAAAAACAGTGGCTTCACTACGCGGTAAGGACATGGACCATTCGACTAAGACAATGGAGAGGAACACAGAGGCCATCATAGAGATAGGAGAGCATGGGCAGGGGCTGGAGAGCATTGACAGTGTGGCATCTGAGGTCATGGATACCTGTGATCTTTGACCCCTATTGCTGGAACCCAGGACTGGAAGCTGCAGAGGGGACCTGGGCTCAGTGGAGGATCCCTGGAGAGCCTATTCCAGCTTTCCTTACTGCAGTTTACGTAAAGATTGATACAGTCTGAATATAATCAATACAATGTTGCTTTCTGTCTGTGTTTCTATGTCCTATAGCCTACTAGTGACCTCACAGTGGATTCCGTGATGTCACCTGTGCTGCAGCCTGAGACCCCAGGTTCCCAGGCACGAGTAGCCCCACCTCACTGCTGCTGGGCCCGGCCAGCAGGGCTCCCCCCTCACCTCAGCCCCTTTCTGACCATGGCTGAAAGCCAGACCATCCACCATCGCCCCATCCTTTGTATAAACATTCCTTCCCCCCACCGAAGGTCCATAGGCAAAGGAAGAACAGGACTCACATCCCCTCGGGCCATTCAGGGAAGGGAGGAGGGTGTACCAGCATTTGCTGGCAGCCAGAACGGGGCATTCTGTCTAGACTTAGCAATCCATTTCTAGGTATGGACCTTGGAGAAACCTATGAGAATGTTTCTAGCAAAAATAATGTAATAGCAAAACACTGGAAACAGCCCAAATTTTCAACAACAGAATTGATAATACAGTAGAATATTAGCATAGATAAATTCATAATTTTAAAAAAAAAACAAGTCACAAAATAGGATATAATGCCACTTAGAGAACAGTTTAAAAACCAGATTGAACATGTGTCCTGTGTAGTTCGCTAAAACCAGTCAAAAATAGAACAGCAGACACAAAATTCAGCCCAGTGGTTTTCTTAGGGGAGAAAGTTAAGAAATCAGGTTGCTGAGCACAGACTGTCAGTGCTGCTGGGACCTGGTCTATTTCCTAAGCAAAGTGGTGGGTACGTGGGCGTTGTATTTTTTTTTCTGCACTGTAATGCTCTGAAATCAGAGATACAATCACCATGGCCGTTGTGACGACATTATTGCCTCAGAGATACTGAAGCCAATGCCTTTTCCTGTATGTTCACTCTGATGTTTGCACAAAAGTACCTCTGAAAGGTCTAGTCTTGCAAATCAGGGAGCAGCTTGTCTGCACGTAGTTCAGGTTCCACAGCCCAGAGACTCAGAAGGATCAGCTCTTTCTTGAGGACCATGTAGAATATTATTAGCATAGATAAACTCATATTTAAAAAAAAAAAACAAACAAGTCACAAAAACCCTTCTTTGTTATTAGGAAAGGAAGGAGTGAGACCCCTGTTTTACAGATGAGAATGCCAAGGCTCAGAGAAGGTAAACTGCTTCTGTCTACTTCTTCACACATGGCCCTGTCCTGGGCATTGGGAGGAGGCGGAGCAAACAAGTCTAAGGAGATGGGGCCAGCACAGGACCCTGAGACATCAGCATTCCTACCAACAGTCTCCAAAACTCTGCGGAGATGAGCACCGAATTTACAGGATGGAGGGGAGGGCGAGGTGCGGTTGCGGGCAGCTAGCTGGGTTGCAGACTCCAGTGAGCTCCCAGTGAGCACACTGCCCTTAGCTGGTCTTATCTCAAGAGGGTCCAGACCCCCCTTGAGCTGTGTCTGGCCCCCAGACTTCTGTCCTCAGCCTCTGGCAGGACCTGCATTGCAGCCATAAACAGACCACCTGCCTGGAATTTTCCATGGCCCACTCCTGACGGGGTGCCTCTCTCTGCAATCCAGTCCTCTCCCAGCTGCTAATTAAACTTTCGAAAGCCAGGCTCAGAATGGTTTCTCTATACCATATCTTCATGAACTTCTTCTAGGGTTCCGAAAACAAATCCTCGCACTGCACGTGAAGAAAATTATGACCTAGGTCACAGCATCCTCGCCGCTTGGGTCTTCACAGTTGGTGACTTTCACAGACCTCCTCATGGGTTGGAGTTGGGAAGGTCTCTTCTGTTGGTAGAGGGGATGGTGGGCTGCGGAGGGGCACAGCTGAAGCCTATACACATCTCCCATCTTTGGCAAAACAGACTCCTGACTCCAGGATGGGGAATTATTGTACTGAGTCAAGGTATTCTTAAGAGAGACGGGGGCGTGCCAGAGGTTAGATACAAACTGGGCCTGTGAAGAAAACAACCTTAGAATCATTAACCCAGAGCTTCAGAGGAACCCGGGGGCCTCAGGGAGACAGAATTAATGGTTTACTCCTGACCATCTTTTTCCTGGACTCGAGGTGGGGAATTTACAAAAAGATCACATCACATTCCTTTCACCTTATGATTTCCATGTAGGCAAGTGCAGGTAAACACTAATCTGGAAGGAAAAAAATGCAGTCAGCACATGTGCACAGCACTTAGCCTTTTATATTTTTTAATACATGTGCCCCTTTGGAATCTCACATCCTGCCATTTTGCAGATAAGCAAACAGGAATTAGAGCAATTAAAGGACTTGTCCCAGGCGGCAGGTGATGGTGCAGAGAGAGCAACCCCAGGGCAACAGCTCTCATGCAGCGCCTACTATGTGCCATCCCTGTGTCCCACACAGGGGTGCAGGGATGGTGGGGGAAACAGGAGTGGCAGATATGGGGAGAGACTCGTGTTGGGGAACAGGAGCCATCAGAGGAGAGGTTCTGGGACTCGGGAAGGAGTTGTGGGTGGGGAAAGGTTTCACAGAGGAATCGGGAGTTTGCCAGGTGCAGGAAATGTGGGGAGCAGGGGGAAGGTGGGGAGGTGCAGCAGAGGGGTTGGGAGAGCATCGGGCCATGGAAAAGATGTGTGCAAAGTGCAAAGGCTTGAAACATCAGCTTGTTTTGAGCAACTGCAAGTATTTCAGTACTGTTGGTGGTGGAGGGGGGGGCTGGGGAGAAGCAGCCGTGAGCCTGGAGGATCAGGCAGCTGGACCCTGGCGGGGCTGGAGTGCTGGGTCAATGTCCGGAATTTGGGGAGTCAGATTGCTCTAGTTCCAGGGTGAAGAGTTCATGGGCAAGGGACCTTGGAGATGGGGGATCCTCCAGGAAGCATTAATCCAGGTCAGAGAAGGGGAGCCCCGAACTGTGGGTGGTGCTGGGGAGACAGGAGGGGACAGAGTCAGGGATTCAAAGAGATGGAAGAGGACCATTTCCATCCCACATCCTGGAGAACAGGGAGCTCATGGTTTAGGCTCAGCACCTGCCTAAAGGAGGTGGAAATTACAAAAGTGGATGTGTCTTCCCCTGTGGTGATTAGTGGTCAGTAAAGGGGGAGTCAAGAAGAGAGGCTTATGGGAAAGCAAAGAGGAATATATCAAGTATAAAACAGTATCTTCTAGATGGCTTAGGGGTAAAACATCAGGAGAAGCCTGCCAGCAGGGCTGTGGGGCCCCTGCCCTTGCAAATGTCGCAGAGGAGAGAGCCTCTGAGGGTCTCCCTGCTCCTGTGGGCAGGGCATGTTCTCACCCCACCGCCCTCTGACTGGGGAAGAGTCGCCGTGCAGAGCTCCTTGTGGCCAAGCCTGGCTACTGCAGGTTGGTGCGTGAATGAGGGGAGCCTGGTCTGAGGCCGAGTCTCAGCCACCTTTTCCCTTTGTCACACCACAGGTAACCTCATGCTAATCCCAGAGGTGTGGGGGCGGGGGAGGGGGAAGGAGGATGTGTCTCATCCAGGCTGCGTGGCTCCAGGCCCCTGGCAGTGGAAGTGTAGAGTGGGGAATGACAGGTCTCCTGAGAGAAGGGGAATCAGACTCAAGTGGACAATGAGTGACCACCAAGCATATGGATGGGGTCCCTCTGCTGCTCGGAAGCTACTGGAGAAACAATTGTGGAGCACCTACTCTGGGCAAGAGAGGAAATCAGGGACCACAAAGATGTTCACACGCACAGCCCAGTAGTGTTAATACAAGTCAAAGTGTTTGGGCCGCCTTGGGCAGAATTCACAGGGGAGGTGAGGGCCCAGCAGGGAGATGATGGGCTGAGCGCTCCTGGCAGAGCGGATGGTATGACAGAGAAAGAGAGGCGTCTGGGAGATGAGGGGCTTGGGTGATGCTCACACACAAGACAAGTGCAGCGTGCTCAGGGTGTAATGTGCTTGGGGGAGAAAGTGGGGTGTGAGGTGGGGATGGGTGGTAGGAAAGGAGGCTGTGACGTGATGACAGAACTGTAATTGGGGCTGAGGGGCACAGAGCTGGGCTGTCCAGGAACGAAAGGACAGGGCAAGCCCAGACACTTCCCCTTTGCCAATATAAAGAACTTGAAATGTGCAATGGAGGCTTGTGTCTTCATGCACACTCTCCGTCCAAGTAGATGCTTTTCCACTGGTGTGCCGAGATATTGATACCCCTCATCCTAGGGGTGCCTGGGCACTGGGCCGGTCGGCTGTAGCTGTCCGGAGCCCATCATCCCAATGTTGTCATTTTCTACATGTGCCACAGACAGCAAAAGGTCAGGAAGCATCTTTTTAGATATGCACACAGGTGCTCACAGTGCACTTTGTGGGTGAACCACAGGGTGCAGCAGCAAGGAGAGCTGAGAAGCGCCTGCCTTGGACCTGCCTCGGCTGCTGCTGACCACATCACCCCATTTAAATCTGGGCTGGCCTGATGACTTGCTTGTAACCAATTGAATGGGGTAGAAGCTAGGCAGGGTGACTTCTGAGACTCAGTCAGAAGCAGTGTCCCCTTCGTCGTCTAGGGGCCCGTGCTTCGAGCATCCCAAGTCTTCTGCTCCTTGTATCTTTCCTGGTGACATCGTCACAGCCCCCAGCACCCTGTCATTATGCAACTTACCCTCGTCCAAGGAGAAATTAGAAAAGTTAGAACAAATATATCAAATTTTTTATAAAACTTTCATAAAGCTAAACTAGTTGGTTTTTTTAAGGTTTTTTTAAAATTTATTTTTAAATAGAGGGGAAGGGAAGGAGAAAGAGAGGGAATGAAACATTAGTGTATGGTTGCTTCTTATATTCCCCCACCAGGGACCTGGCCCTCAGGCATGTGCCCTGACTGGGAATTGAACCAGTGACCCTTTAGTTCACAGGCCCATGCTTAATCCACTGAGCTACACCAGCCAGGGTGCTAAATTAATTTTTTTTTTTTTTAAAAACCTATCCTTTGCTTTGCGACAAGGCCCTGCTTTCTGTTCTTAACATTTTGTTTGCAGTATAACATACCAGCAGAAAAGTCACTGCCCCAAGGGTGACCTGTTCTCACTTCTCACACCGTAGGTTCATTCTGCTTGCTTTCTCAACTATATATAAATGGAATCACCTAGCATGTACTCTTTGACTGGTTTTGTTTCCTTGCCATCATATTTATGAAATTTGTCCATGATTTTTTTCCTGGCAGTAATTCATTATAATTACAATAACTCCATCTGGCAAAAATTCAATACATTGTAAGTATTCCATTGTGTGAATATACTACAATTTATCTACTCATTCAGCTGTTGACGGGCACTTGGCTTTTTCCCAGTTTGGGGCTATTAGGAAGAGTGCTGCTCTGAACATTTGTATGCAGACCTTTTGGTAAGAAATAATGCGTAAACTTCTGCTGGGCACGTAGTTAGGGATGGAACTGAATATATGCATATGTTTAGCTTGGATGGTACCACCAAGTCATTTTCCAAAGCTGCCTGTGCCTTTCATGCTCCCGACAGGAACGCATGAGAGTACTAGTTGTCCCACACCTTTGCCAACATTTGATGTTGCTCATCTTTTTCATTTTAGCCTTTCTGATGGGATGCACTGCCTTTTCTTCTTCTTTTTTTTTAATAACAAAATACACTTAAAAAAATGTAATATGGTGACCTTGAAAACAGTAGTTTTGTTTTAATGTCCTTAATGGGCAAAATTAAAATTTGGCATCCAAATCCGTTTTGAAATCTCAAACATCTCCAAAAATCTTGTCTTACTTATACTTTTTAAAGGGTTTTTTCATTGAAAGGGGGCTTATACTTTCAAACCTCTTAGACTATTGCATTCCAGCACCTTTTGCTTTGCAACAAACAACCCCAAAACGTCGTGACTTAAAACAACAGCCTTCTTTTCTTGTATCTCAGATACCTGACATCAGGAATTTGGACAGGGCTCATTGGCACAGTTCTTCTGCCACCCACGGTTTCCAGTGAGGCTGGTCAGCACGGTGGTCTGAAGAGTTAAAGATAGCTTCTTCCAGGTGCCTGATGCTGTGAGGGAAATGGCCAGAAGGTGGGGCTCAGCTGGGACTGTCGACAGGAACGCCTAGGTGTGCCTCTCCAGCATGATGGTCTCAGGTAGTCAGACTGGCTTCCCTCAAAGCAAGTGTCTCAGATACTCAAGTGGTAGCTGCTTCTGACCGAGCCTCAAAGTCACACAGCAAAAACTTTCTCCCCCATTCTATCAGTTAGAAGCAAGTCATGAGGCCAGCCCAGATTTAAAGGGTGGGGAACTAGCCTCCACCTTTTCATAGGGAAATAGCAAGATCACATTGTAAAAGAGCATGGGGGTGGGGGTGGCAACACTACTGTGGCCCTCTTTGGGAAAGACAATGTGCCATGCTGTCCCCCCACCGCAGCCTAACAAAGTGAGAAGTAAACCGGGCCATTGGAGCCTGAGGACCCCTGAGGTGGTGTCTGTGGTAGCCACCTGTCTTTCCTACTTTCTCTTTCCTCCTTCCTCTTTTCACTTTGTTTTCTCAATCCCTTCTCTTTCTTCTCATTTGTAGTTAACTAAGCTCACAGAGACTCCCCCCCCACAACCCCAACATGTTTTAGTCCCTTCCTCCCGTTCTCTCCCCTCATGTCTTCAAGCACTTTGACCCGTGGGTGACAGATTACTGGGACCCCTCAAAACCATAGCATGACAAGCCCAGAAGGGTCTTGGCTAATCCCAGAAGTGCTTTACATATGAGGAAGTTGAAGCCTAGAGAGGAGAGGGATTTTCCCAAGTCCTAGTTCAAGTAAGAAACAGAGTTCTGGCTAGCACAGCACAAAATATAGCCCACAGTGGGTCTCAAAGAATGTCAACACTTGTTTTTCCATTTCTGACTTCCTGAAACTAAAGCCACTTGTTTCTGTTTCACGTTCATTGCCTCAATATTACAATGTCCCTTGGGTCTCTTGGTCAAGGAGTGAAACCAGTACTCTCAGGCTTCTTGCATGGAGAGTCCTGTCCTACCCTGGCCTGGGTCCTAGCCTTCGGAAATGGATGTGGGGGCTGGGGGGCTTGTGCATGGAGCAGCCAGCCCCCCTCCAACCATCTCATTGCAACCCAGACACAAGTAGGTCCTTTCTGGTCCTGAAGTCCAAGGATCATCTGAACTCAAGCATCAACTAGCAGCTGGTTTTAACTTTTTCTGGGCATCCAGAGATGGTGGATTTAATTTAGACTGATCTGACTGAAGTCAGACTGAGGATACATCTGTGGTGACCTAGGGCAAGAAGACAACTCTGTGGCCAGGCCCAAGAGACAGCAACTCTGTTATGTGAAAGTTGGTTTCCTTTGATAACTGCAAACAGGAGGAGGCAAGGGCCCAGAGTGGGGAGGCTGGGCCACCAGACACCCCGCGGCACAGGGGCTGGACCTGGAAGGATGAGCAAGGGCTGGAGAGAATGCAGGGGTTGGCCCATTGCTCTGAGATCTGAACAGTGATGAGGCGGAGAAGACCCTACTGAGAAGTCTCCCAGGAGTTACTGCCACCCACCAGCTCAGTGCCTTCTGCCACAGGTATTCAGCGCTGCAGATCAGCGCACCATCAGGGAGTCATGCAGGGCCAACAGTGCGAATCCCTGAGGCTGCAGAAACAGCAGCTATGGAGGACTCTCTCGACAAGAAGGGATCAAAACAATTATTTTCATTGGTATAGCCTGCAATCTCCTTTAGGGGAATAGCCCTGTCTTGTTGTTTCTGGGTCCCTAGGTCTTGCCCAGGGCCTGGCATGCATTAGCAGTACATGAAGGTTTGTCATGAGGACCTACAGTGGTCCACCAGTCGTCCCCGTGCATCTAGGCACAATGCCGCCAGGGCATTCCATCCATCCCTGCAGCCCTCCCCTGCCTCCCAGCAGCCCCCTGCCATCTCTAACCGATGGGAGGCCCAGGACATGGAGAGACACCTCTAAAGGGGTTTAGTCCCTCCTTGCCCATGGATGCCAGACTAGCAGACCCTCCTCAAGGGTCCTCTACTGGGAGCGGTAGAGAAACAAGGCATGAGGGTCCCATGACTTTCTTCTTGCTGGGGTCCCCGCCTCCAGCCTACATGTGCCTTTCTGCCAAACAACACATAGAAGGCGATTCTTTTCCTTCATACTCCCCTCCTGGAGGAAAAAAGAAACACATCATCAGCTAACAGTGCCATTTCCCAGCCTCTGGTGGCCAGAGCCCATGCCTTGCCCTCGTCCTAACAGCCTGTTTCTGAAGCTGCATCAGCTTGAGTTGAAATGGTAAGAGCAGCTGCCACTCAGAGCCAAGAAATGAGAAGCCCAGTCCACGTTCCTCTCCACGTCCTTCGAGCGTCTCACTGCAGGTTATGTGGGGCTGCTGCGTGCGATAGCAGTGCCACCCATCGAGCGCTTGCTCTCTGGCAGCCACCGCTCCAGGAACACAATAAGGGTCATGGTGTTTAGTTCTTTCTCCACAACTCTCTGATGCTGGCATTATTGTTCCCATTTTACAAGAAACTGAGGCACAGGCAAGTTGCAATAACTTACCCAAGGCCCCCGGTGGTAGAGCCAGGATTAAATCCCAGTGGATCCCATACCCCTGACTCACCATGGGCTGACTCCATGGAGTGCCTGGCCTTCAAAGGTACCTGTGTCTACACCTGGAGAGTGGCCAACCTTGGCTTCTAAGCCAAGGAGCAGTCAATAAGCTCCTTGGCTTAGAACACTGGGCGCATATTGGGTACCACCCTCTCCCCTAGCTGTGGGGACCCTTCCATGTCCTTCTACTCCTCTGCCACAGGTAGTACCTTTCACTCGGGCTCAGCGGTGTTGTGGCCACTAGGGGAACGAGCTGCATGTGTGGGCAGAGTGCTTTGTTCCTTATTTCGGAAAAACAACCCAAAGTCCCATCCTCCTATCGTGTCTCGCCTGGAACCACTTTACAATCTGTCATCTGCACTTTCAGGCTGTGACACCTCAGACAGTCCCTGGATGGTCCCAGGGGATGACTTGCCAGGCCTCAGCCAGAAACCCCAGCCAGTGTGACACCAGCCTGGAGAGGGAAGAAGTGATGGCCCCTGGAGCCACCTGGCCACACACCCTCTAACTTCGATCAACAGCTTCCCAGAACGAAAGTCCACTCTCCATTCCAACTGGCTACACAGTGCTTGACCACCAGTTTGCCTCTACTGACCCTCCCACTCTTGCTCCTTCCACCGTCTGCCCTCTCTCTCCTTTTCCTTCTGCGGGGCTCCCCTCCACGCACTGTGTCATCTCCAGCGAGACTCTCTGTTGCCCCTCCTTCCACCCCTCTGCTCAGGTCTGAGGATCCCTCCTCACCCAGCTCCTGTCACACCAAGCCTGACCTCCATGCACGCCACATGACTCCAATCCCCACTGTTAGGCTCCAACACCTTAAGGGTAAAGCTTCAGAACACAGAAAACAGAGGATCCTTGGTAAAGCTCTCAGTGGGTCCACGGTGCATTCTGCAGGCCAAGGGGGTGAGAGACCTCCTGCCTCCTAGTCAGGGCTGCTCTCTCTCTCCATCTCTTTGTTTCCGTTTGTCTCTCAGGCTGAGGCCTTCCTCTACCACTTCCCAGGGGCACAAAAGCTGGAGCTCCATTTGCATTAATTCTCTGGGTTGCTTTAACTCTAAGTGGCATGCTAATTTATGCAAATGAATATAGAGAACTATATGACCCTGGATTTACTGGAAATCAGAAGTTTTCCTGATGGAAGACTTAGGGAATTTTGGAATTTACTCCCCAAGAGAAATTTAAAAATAGAATGGCCTCCAATTGGGGGTTGGGGAGGAAAGTGGCTGGAAGTCATTCAGAGGAAGGAGCAGAGTCCGGATTCCATGTCATTTCTAAGTGATTCAGCAGAAGTCAGAGGAAGAGAAAGCATCTGGCCACCAAGCTGTCCCCTCTTCCTCCTCTGTTGGCTCTGAGTGCTGGATCTGTTCCAAGAGCTGCTAAAACCACTCCCCAGTGCGTGCTGGGGAGCAGAGCCCCCAGGGCATGCCCTGTGTTTGGAAAGGCGCATTTTTCTGGTATCCAGCTTTTCATGAGAGTGCTCTGCTGGTCCCCTTTCCCTTTGCTTCTCCTATATTGACCATCCTCTGCTTGTATACCTTGTCAAGTGTTCTGGAACCTGGCCAGGGGTGTGAGGTGGTCTGGATGTTCCTACAAAGATGACCTCAGAGGACAGGTGGCAGGTAGGTCAACTCAGGCACAAAGCCATAGGCACCTCATTTCCTGGAGGAGGGAGAAAAGCATCACTTCAAGAAAGGACACAAGAGATGAAGTTGGCCCAGAAGCAGAGGCCTATTCTCCTGACTCTAAGAGCTAGGATGTGAAGAATAACTCCAAAAGGTAGAAACTGACCTTTTCTTAAAGATGTCAAGAGAAGAAACTATTTCTCCAAAATATTTCCAAGAGTCCACTAAGTTTCATCAGAACATTTTAACCTATATTCACATAAATGGTTGGCGCGCCCATGGAAGTAATTTTCTCTAGTTCTTTCCTCCAACCAGAGAACAGCGTTCCCGGCTATTTGGTAATATTCCAGCAAACCCTTAACCCACGCCACGAAAAGACCTTATGACAAACTCCCCCAAGATTCAAGGACCGCCTCACCACTTCCCTAACTGAACCCTCCACCCCCAGGTGACAGGGAACAGTGTGTATTGAACCTAGTTCCCTTAACTAGACAGAAAACTTGCTGAGGGACAGCTTTCAGCTAGTCAGTATTTGGGGTCATCCAGAGGAAGGAAAAGGCGCTCATCTGTACATTTAAGGGAGAAGGGCACCGTGTGCATCAAGCATGTTTTTTATGTTACATCCTTTAGGTCTTACGACAGTCCCACTAGATGTGTATTATTTCCATTGACAGATGATGAAACCAAGGCTAAGAGAGTTCAAGTCTTTTGCTCAAGGTCACACAGCTGGTGAATGATTATGGCAGAGCCTCCTACTACCCATGAGTATCCGTTTCTCTTTTTCATTTTAGGCGCACGTTAAACACTTCGCAGCCCTCTTATGTTACAGGCCAGCCTTGTGACTGAGTTCTAGCCAATGAAATGGGGACGGAAGTGACTTTTGCCACCTCCAGGCCTGGCCCATAAAAATCTCGCAGGAGTCCTTCACCATCTTCCCCATCACTCTCTGGAAGACCCCGGACACCACGAAACCATGAGACTAAGATGGGAGGAGCTTGGCCCCTGAAGGACTACAGGGACCCTGCTTTCTGCCACCTGTGCTAGACTATTTGACTTGGATGCCAGAAACCTTCACTGTGTTAAGTTGCTGAGAGCACAGCTCACCCTGACCAACAGCACGGTGAGGGCGAGACCTGACACCAGGCCTCTCCCACTCCAAAGACCGGCCTCTCTCATGAAGCCGCACTGCCACACAACACAACGGAAACGCACTGTCCCGTGGTTCACCTCTCCCTCCACGCTTGTCCTGCAACCAAGAGCTGCATTCCTAAAGATTTTGGAGAAAACTGGGTAAAAAACAAAACAAAAACAAAGTCAAGCAAGCAATCAACTATACTACCTGCTGAACATACAGAAAACCACGTTTGTTGTTACCTCACGTCTGGAGAAACCCTTCTGTCATTCATGCCAAGGAGGGCTCTCCCTGCTGCCTTCACGAGACCCGCCTCCACCTGCAGCTTTGTTCCATGGATCAGGGCTACAAATTGGAAGCACCTGGAGAACAGCCACAGCCCTCGCAGAGGCAAGCCAAAGCCGTTAGCAATGATTGGCAGCTCGCCTTGCATCCTACTGTCCCTGCCCCACACCAGCGAGAGCTGGGTCGGTGTCACAGAAGGGCCGCATGAAGATCATGGAAAAAAAAAAACCCATATGTAATCAATCAACCCAATATAAGTTAAGATTAACTAGTAGTTTGGGCATGAGAGAATCAGCCCAACCTGATTTTTAAAAGAGAGAGAGAAGCAGAGTCTCGTTGGCAAGGAGGGAGAAAGGAGGAGGGCTTTACAGTTTTCTGCTGCGGAGGCATTCCTGCAAGTGTGGTTTGCAGTGGCTAGAAGGCTTCTCCCACCCCCCACTGCCCGGCTCCCCGCAGGCACTTTCGTCAAGATCCCACACTAGAGGATTTGCTCTTGGTCTTACCGCTGTCTCTCCCCCTGATCTCTCTGGAAGAGAAATCCGAAATTATCTTATTAGTCCATTATATCTTATTGTAACGCCACATTGGGTTACAGTATTTATTGAGTCCTTTTCATGTGCCAGGTAGAGTTTTAGGAGCTTACAGAGCACAAACACCTGGAATAAGAAGAACATGGCCCCGCATCAGTGACCATGGTAAAGTAGGTACCTGCCCAATTCCCATCACTCCTGGCACAGCAGCAGCTGGCCACCAACGCTCATGCTGACCAACACCCTTGGCACACCTGGAGCTCCCAGACCGGTGGCCCAGTGACAAGCACTGGCCAACCACTGGCTGTGGCAGGCACTGCCAGTAACCCACCCAACAGCTGCTCCACCCCTTTCTTGCTAACAAAGCCCCAAGTTTTCACGTGTTCATATGTCCACCTGGCCTCAGTGAGTGCATAGTTGGTCATCCCCAACCCCTTGCCTGGTGATTGTTTTAATGCTAGACCTTTGACCCAATTCTGGCCAAAGAGACTCAAGAGAAAACTTCTAGGAGCTTCTGGGAAAGATTTTTCTCACTGATTACACCCCTAACCCCTTTCTTCCTGCTTGAGAAGCTGCCACATGAGAAGGAAAGCTTGGAGCAACTGCAGCCATCTTGCCACCATGAGGGAGGTATTGGCTGCCAGGGAGAAGGCAGAGCAAGATGGTGGAAGAGCCTGAGTCCTTGAGCATCTCTCAGAGAAACCACACCAATCCCGTAATCACCTCCTTCCCTCTGACCTGCAGGTTTCCTGTGATGAATCAGCTTCTATCAATTAGTCCTTTATTCTGAGCATTTTGTTATTTGCAGATGAAACATCCTGGTACACTGATTCACTGAATTTCACTGTCTTCCATATAATTAATTGTTGGAGCTAGAAGAGACCTGGGAGATCAACTAGCTCTGAGTCCCTTGGTAATAGGAGAATCTAAGGCAGATGCAGAGACAGAACCACCAGGAGAAGCTGGGCCTCCTGCATCTTCCCTCATGACAGATTCCCCAGCACCCAGAAGACTGAGCACCCAGGGCAGGGGCACTGGTGGGGAGCCACGGGGTCAGAGCCTGGATCTGGCACCTGAGAGTGGTGGGCAAAGGGGCAAAGAAAAGGGCAGAGAGGGCTGGGTGTGGGCAGGTCTGTGGCCAGAGACACCTGAAACAGCAGAGACTGAGGAAGGGCAAGATGTGTCCCCAGCTCTTTCCATCAGGGTGCATGCATGTGCACACACATACCCTCACCCTGGGCCCCACTTCCCAGCCTCCCTGAATCTCTGGGATCTCCTGCTTCTCACTGGCCTGGCAGTGATGAGCTCTTCCTCTCATGGATGAGGGCTTTTTGTGGTTTTTGGTTGCTTTCATGCCCTGTACCTGGATGGAAGAGACCCTGAGGAGAGACTAGAGATTAACTTCTGCGCTCCGCAAACTGCAGAACAGCGAACCAGACCTAGTGGGAATGTGGGTGGTGGAAGCAGCACGCTAGCAGAAATGCCAGTGTGCCGTGAGTTCTTCAGAGGCTTCAGAAGACTCCTCCCCCAATACCCCAGTCCCCACCCCATGTCATGCTTCCTTTGTCTGGAACATTGGTGCTGAAATCCCACCATCAGAGGTCTAATGTAAATATTCCTGGGACACAAAATTGCCCCACAGGACTCCTCGAGGTGGATGAGTTTTTATGATCCTTGCAAGACGGCAGACATGGAAGAGAAGGAAGGGAAAGGGAGTGGTGTGGTGGTGAGTTTTGTGTCAACTCAGCTGGGCCAAAGGGTGCCTGGATATTTGATCAAATATGTTCTGGGTGCTTTGTTGAGGGTGTTTTGTCATTTCTTGATCCTCACTTTCATCTTCCGATATCCCCACCCTGGGCTTCTTGACTCCCTTTTCATCTCCTAAAAGGAAAGAAACTCAAGGAAATACTTAAACTGAAACCATATTGACCCTGTTCCCTCCAAGCCACGCTGAGTCTGTTGGCGGCACCCTTCTCTTAGGCTCCCAGCCACTATCTTCGATGCCTCGGCCTTCCGCATCCCGCACCCCTGCGGGGCGGCTAAGTCCAGACCAAGTCGACTTCAGATAGTTCTCCTTCATCAAGCCTTCCCTGTGACCCTGTGAGAAAGGGGGTGAGCCTTGGAAACCTGGAGGGAAGCTCCTGCTCCCCTTCCCCCAGTCTCACTCAGGACCTGCCAGGAGAGGTGCGGACAGGTAGGAGGGAATCCAGCTTCATTCAGTCCTTCCCCTTTCAGCCCGCCTTCTTTGTCCAGGCCAGTGTTCCCAGGGGCCCAGCACACTCTGGGCTCCTGCCCAGCGTTTGTGGAATGAATGAATGAGCACGAAACCACAGGTGTCAAGAGCAAATATTGCTGGATAGAGGAGCCTCCAGTCTCCCTGGCTGGCACAGCCATGAGTCAGGCGACTCTCCACGCCTCCAAGACAAAGCTCTGAAAACCATTACCAGGCCATTAGCTCTGACTCAAGCCCAGCTGGCTTGGAGTAGATGTCAATCATCCTGCTGCAGAGTTCACACACTGGGCGCCCATCCCTTGGGCCAGCATCCTGGCCTCCCATACCCAATGCCCCCATTCAGATCCGGTCTCAGACCTTCTGCCTTTGCCCTGTTTGGGAATGGATATGGGGTGGAATCTCCTAGCAGGCAGGCACTGGGGCTCACTGCCCATGCAGCCCCAGGGACAGGCTCACTATAGGCAGATAAATGTCAAAGGGTGGTTATTAATTGCTTACTAGGTGCCAGCATCTTGAACACATAGAAATTATTCAGGTGGCACAGCAATCCTGGGAGATGGGTCCTACTCAGCCCATTTTTTTTTGCACGTGAGAGAGCAAACACAGGCAAAAAAAAGGCAAGAGACTTCTCTAAGACTGCACAGCTATTTTGGCAGCAGAGATGTGGGTTGGTTCACATTGGGTTGTTTTGCACTAAAGGCCATGCTCCTTCCACCAACCATAAAAACTAAGTGGATTTGGGACCTGGAGGAGGCAACCCTGGTGTCTTCCACACCATTATTGCTTCTCCCCTCTCTACCCCCAGGCTGGGTGGGGAAGAGAGGCAGCTCCTTCCAGGCCTCAAGGAGGCTCACAACTAAGGCCTTGCTCAGGCTGGCTCTCTGTGGCCTCTCGGATGCCCAGGATGGGGAAGGGGGCCTCCTTCTGAGATCTACAGGGCTTGGGTAGACTCTGTCAAAGGTGGGCCTCCTGGTTCTCCCCAAACCTCGAGGGCCCCCTTCTTTTGCTGGGGGCTTTGGGGCCCAGAGCAAACAGCCAGAGACAAAACAAGCTGCACTCTGGAAGGACCAAGTGTCCCGTGGGTGACATGATAGGCAGAGCCAGTGAATCTGACAAGAGGACACCATTTGGCACTTGACCCCAAAGCAGGGTGAGCCGATTAGGAGAGAGTGCCCGGGCAGAGAATCCAGTCAAGATGGAAGCCATCGGAGGGCAGGGTCCAAGTAGGTTCACATTGGCCCACCCAGCCTCCACGAGCATTCTCAGGAGTCTGTGCTCTGCCTTCCACAGCTCTGTGCCCTTGAGCAGGTCACTTGACCTCTCTGAGAGCCCCTTCCTTGAGATCATCATCTACTTCAGAAGCATCCAATTAGACAGATGGTGGAGGTGAGAGAAGCACTGTGCAACAGAGCATATGAGAGTGACGGAGAGAAGACATGCAATTAACAGTTGTTAAAGGGAGCTCTCTGCGTTTGCAGCTTTTGTTTGGTTGGGTTCGGATTCATGTCCCCCCGTATCTCCTCATTCTCCCTTTTGACTTGTACTTGGGTGGGTGGGGAGTGACAGTGAACATGGAGGGTCTGCTATGTGCTAGATGAGTCCTTCTCAAAGTTGGGTCCCTGGACAGATAGTACCAGCATCTCCTGAAATGCAAATTAGACATGAAAATTCTTGAGGCTCAGACTTACTGATTTAGAAACTGCGGGTGGGGCCCAGTGACTAGTATATTTTAATAAGTTCTCTGGCGATGCTGACGCATGCTAAATCCACTTGGTTAAGTGTTTTACACGACTGCCTCATTTAATTCTATAAAAGCCTAAGGGAGTGGGAATTAATATCTGACTTTCAGATGAGATAAGTGGGGTTTGGAGAAGTTAGTGACTTGCCCCAGGTCCTCACCTGATTAGTGAACCCCAGGTCTGTATGGCCATGCACACTATCCTTTCCTTCACTACTATAACACCTCTCAGAAGTGGGGTGGTTCTGTTCCAAGAGGGTTTTCTACAGTGTACATGGGAGGCAGGAGTAGCTGGAGAAGATGGAACATGCTCCTGGGCTGATGAGCAGAACAGGCAGTTATTTTTACATGATTTGCAAGCCCAATCAGACTTTTATGAAAATAGGCAACTATGTAGTGCTGGGGCTGACCCACTATTGGCACTAAGAAGGCATTGCTACTATTTGCAAAGCGCTCAGAGCACCCACCATCTGCCAGCACGAGTCTCGCAGCACAGGGATCCACTGTAGTGACTGAGGATGATGACACCATCCATGATGTACTGAGCGCCTAGGGCTCAAAGGCAGTGTTCTAGAAGCTTTGCCATTTATTCTCCACCCAGCGTCACTATGCCCTTTAACAGATGAGAAAATTGAGGTCTAGAGAGGCTCAGAACAACAGGTTCTGGCTTGTCCGGCTCTAACGATCATTCCTTCATTATGCTACGCGCTGAGTAGACGTAGCCAGTCCTCAGATCCGCGCGAACTTGGTCCTGGCCTCCGCACTCAGGCCCGTCTCCCCTCTAGAAGAAAGTCAACCCGAGCCCACCCGCGCGGTTGCGGAGGGCGCCAGGGGTTGAGCCGGAGTAGCCCAGGAGAGAGACCTGTTAGTGGCCACGAGATGGCGCTGTGGTGCAGGAGACTTGGGGTCCTGCCTGACACCCTCTCCGAGGACGGAGAACCGGGACCCTTGGGGGACGTGGCCCATCAAGTCAGAGCTGCCCTGCTAAGGACCCGACCCAAGGCTGCGGGAAGGGGTTGTTGAAGACGCTCTTTCTCAACCTCCAACTGAATTCCTCCCCTCCTTCCTCCTCCTCGCTGGCCCCGGCGTGGGGGCCGCACCAGGGAGAGCCCGACATCTGACTGACGGGGACTCCACAGCGACTTCGTGGCAGCGTGCATGCAGGAGAGCGGCTTCTGCCCTCCCCTGCCCTCCCTTCCTCTTTCCCCCCTCAGCTACTACCCCGCCCAGCCAGCCAGTCCCAGCCCACTCTCACACATTATAGTTTCAGCACACTCACAATTTGAGGATCTTAAATGTTGCAAAACAAAACATCAAACATGATCTCTGCTGTAAGGCATGCTCCTACTTTAAAGCTCAGCCATCGAAGTTCCTTCCTTATATCAAAAACAAGTCACAACAGGAGTCAGGGCCCTTGCCTGCTGCCACTCCTCTTCCGAAAGTCCTTTTCCATCGTTTAAACAAGATGTATGTCTATGCATGTTTGTTTGTGCCCACGCTCTTGGTGAGGCAGAAGTTTGAGTTCAAATCCTGGATCTACTGTTAAACATTGTGTGACTCCAACCAAGTTCTTTAATCTCCTCTAGCCTCGCCTTTCCCCTCCACGAAAGGAGAATAATACTAGTACCCATCTCACAGGCAGTTGGAAAAATTAAATAGGTATAAACCATTTAGAATCGAGTCTGATACATCGTAAATGCACAACAAATGTTACCATTATTATTTCTTTTCCTCTGACACTGCATGTGCCAGTCATCTGGCTTGTAATCCAGGCAGCCTTTGATTTTTGGCTGACTCCCATACAGGATGTCCATGGCCACAGGGCTGTATTATACATCTCTGCACTCAGAAGTACCTAGCGCAGGCCCTCACCGGATGCACAGTAATTACAGTGGGTCATAGCGGTCACCACAGACCACTGCCTCTGGCTGCTATTCTGCCTCTGTCTGGTCTTCTCTCAGGTTTTTACCCAGACCTCCCAGTGCCATTGCAGTGTGTCCCCTGCCCTTCTCTGATGTGGGGCAGGGGGTGTCCAGTTTTGAGTGATGAGAACTGCAGCCTTATACAGTCTGCCCCCTTATCCAAGGGGGATGCACTCCCAGACCTGCAGTGGATGCCTGAAACCACCAATAGTACCGAACCCTGTATGCACTACGCGTTTCCTATAAGTACATACCTACGGTAAAGTTTAATTTATAAACTAGGCACAGTAAGAGGTGAACAACAATAACTAATAATCAAATAGAACAATATACTGTAATAAAAGTTATGTGAATGTGGCCTGTCTCTCAAAATATCTTATTGAACTTTTCACTCATCTTTTCACTCAAAGGAAGCACTTTACGGCTATTCTTCAGCATTTCCAAATTGCTGGCACCACTACTCTTGCGCTTTGGGCTATTATTAAGTAAAATAAGGGTGGCCTGAACACAAGCACAGCGATACAGGCACAGTTATCTGACAACCAAGGTGGCCACTAGGTGCCTAACCCCGCACAGGGTGTGGAGACGCGGTGTCGTCTGCAGCAGCGTGGAGGCGCTGAGCAAAGGGAAGATTCCCGTCCTACGTGGGTGGGAGCCAAACAACGCGAGATTCCACCATGCTACCCAGAATAGCATGCCATTTAAAATTTAGGAATTGCTTATTTCTGGGATTTTCCGTTTAATATTTTCAAGCCGTGGCTGACCACAGATAACTGAAACCTTGGAAAGTACGACTGTGCCTGAGGGAGGACGGCTGTGCTCCCTCCTAGGCCAGGGGACCCCTGCTGCTTCCAGGGGCTGGGGGAGAGTCTGCAGTGGGTGCGTGGGGTATCCAAGTTGTTTTGTCTCCACGCAGGAGTGGAGAGAATGTGTGCTCCTTATAAAGGCCTGAGGGCAGAGGGGAAGAGCCTAGATCCAGAAACTTGACCTCTAGAACCTCGATTAAGACAGCGTGGAACTTGCTTCTGCTGCACATGGCCTCACAGGTTAGCAAGTCAGTTCGTAGGTGTTTGTGCCGGAGTTCTTTGAGATTTGTATTTCTGCCTTCCCTGACTTCTCCACCACCGGCAGTCAGGTCTTTCCTCAAGATGTCTCTGTCTCACACTAAGCAGTGCCTGGCACAGGCCTTACTGGTGGTGCACAACCACTCCGTGTGTGTTCACTGGCTGTCTGAACCAATCGGCTCTGGTGGCTCAACCAAGCTGGATCTCAAGCAGATCTTTAAAGAAGCTGCAATCCAGGCATGTGCCTTGACAGGAAATCAAACTGGCAACCCTTTGGTTTACAGGCCGGCACTTGATCCATTGAGCCACACCAGTTAGGTCTGGGTTGCAGACCAGAAGGGGGTGCACAACAGGCAACCACTCTAAAAATAGTTAAATAAAATCTTTAAAAAAAAAAAGAAGAAGAAGAAGCTGCAATCTAACTCATTCAAGTCCATCAGAGGACCCTGCAGAAACTCCTCACTGACCACTGGATTTCAATAAAAAGCTAACCAAATATGCAAATGAGGGTGTTAGAGTTGTGAGGGTGACTTGGGGTAGAAAGGGCTTCTGGGCCATCTAGGAAGGCTTCCTGGTTTGGGAGGTGGAGGGACTGAAGCTGTAATGAAAACGGATGCAGAGCCACGAAGCGAGAGGAGGTGTGGTTTTAGGACACAGCCCACCCTTTCCTGGTTCAGGTCCTCACTTGAGTCATTCCAGGGTTCCCCTGCCAGCTGCTGGGAAAGTTCCCATGTATGACATCTCTCAGGAAGCTGGCCGAGTTTCCTGGAAAACATCATCCACAGAAAACAAATCCACCACCTGCACCCCCAAATCTTTCTTAGAAACCCTTAGCGGTCTGCAGCCAGGAATGAATGGAATGGAGGGTGAGGATTAAGCCATAACCAGATCTCCGGTTTGAGGTGCCACTGGCAGGGCCACCCATCAGCGTCTCCTGTCTGGATGGGAACACATTCAGAAGAGAGAAGTGCGAGGGCAGCCCAGGAAGGAGGTGTCTGAGGGGCTCTGGGCATCCTGATCCCTTGCTCCACTGACAGAGTGGCCGGCTGCTGCTGCTCTGTGAAGTCCTCGCCTTCCTGTTCCCTTCTCAGGACTTGGAGAGGAATGTAAGCTGTGGGTCTCTGATTAATTACTGTGAACTCGTCAAGTTGGTTTGTGGCCAGAGTCCTTGAATGTCTCAGAGAGAGCTTTTGGTTTGATTTCATTTGTTTTTGTTTGTTTGGGTTTCTTTTTTTTCTTTTCCTTTGAAATAGGAAGTTTATTTTGGCAAGAATAGAATGGAAAACTAGATTTGAGGCTGGATTAGAGCACAAAAAGAAATTAAGATTTTTATCCTTGGTGTTGTCCTGTTTCACTGTACAATATGAAACAAGTATTAGCCAACATTTAACCTTGCAAATGAAGTCATATTATTGTCCCCATTTTACAAATGAGAAAACTGAACCCAGAGAAGGTGAGTGAAATGCCCAAGTCCACATAGCCGGTGAGCTGTAGGCCTGATTATACCTGCACAGTGTTGACAACCCACAGTGCTTTGGCGGGGGGGGCTTCACAAATGTCTTACTTATTTTTTAAATAAGAAGAAAAAATGAATCTTAAGGTCTAAAGAAAATGTTTTAATATGTAATATTGATATATTTGTCTTTCTATCCACACGGGCATATCAATTTTAATTGTTTTAGAAGCAAGCATGGCATTAGGTAGGTAGGCACCAGGCAGAATTAAAGTTAGCAGCTCTCAGGTGCCCAAGTGCCCTGGTGCAGGCTGACCCCTGGGCTCAAAGAGACGCAGACATCAGGCTACCCTCCCTCTGCGGGAGCGGGCCTGCACCCTACCTAACACAGAGCAACCTGTGTGTGACAGAGTGCTTCAGGGTTGGACCAGGCGGGTCACAAGAGGCTTCATGAAGGAGCTGGGATTTGAAGAGAGAGGGGGTTAAACATAGAGGAGAGAGATGGGAAAGTGGAGGCATTCTGAGGAATGGAGAATTCACTGGTATGGGGGAAATTGAGGCAACTGATAGAGAGGTTGTTGTGATCATCGGTTGAAACCCAGTTCCACACTTACTTTTGAATTTTTAAAAATACCTTCCATATAAAGGACCCACATTTAACTATTGAACTCCATCAGTAGGACTTAAGGCCTAGTTGTTAGTTAATCTCACAATGATTATCTGCATAATAGAAGGGAAAACAGGATTTTGTTTTTGTTCATAGTTCTCCTCTGTTAGATATTGACGAATCTTCATTCTTTAGCAGTTAGTGTCCACCAGTAATTTGCAAATTATCCAAAAGGCCCTAAGAAATCATCTCACTTCCTTTTTTTTTGCACCAAAATGGCAAACTAAGTTTGCAGTATGGTTTCCATGGAGCGGACTAGTGTTTTACAAACAGGCCTCCTCAGAATTGGGGCTTCCTAAAGACATCTCAGGAGACAAGGGGACTGCCAGGGGCTGGGTCTTGGGGTTCCTTCTCCTGCTTTAAATATGTATATGTGTGTATATATATACATAAAAGATATATATATCTTCTATGAAAGATTTTCTTTTTAAAAAAGGGATCCCTTTGAAAAATATATTTGAAATCATGATTATAAAAACTCCAAGAAAGGTAAGTAAGAACTCCAGAACTAGTTTCTTTCTTTATTCCCCGCCTATTCCAAGAACAGCTGAGAGGACACACAAACACAGATACAACACAGCAAGGTTTTCATTTAAGGTGGAGAAGGAAATGGGAAGGAGGAGAACGAGTGGTGGGAAAAGCCCAGTGTCGTCGTGGGGAGGGTTAGGCGCTGATGCCTGTTCCCAGGGGCTGGCCCGGTGGGTTGGGGAGCACAGGCTGCAGCTGGCAGGTGTGATTCCCAGAAGGATGACAGAGACACAGTTATTCTCCATCTGTAGAAGGAGGAGATGTCATCCTGGGCAGGGCCTCCAGCTCTTCGTTGGACGCTCATAGAAAATTAGTGAGAGTCCTTTGGGGGTTGCTTGACCTCGGGCAGGCACGTCTTCCTCCCTCCGGCCCACACCCTCACCCTCCCCTTCCCTAAAGACCCCAGACCAGGATGAGAGGAAGGCTCTGCCTGGCAACCTGGCTGTCCTCGGTCCTCAGCCACAACCCTCCTACTTTACACATGGCGGTCACACCCTCAAAAATCATCAGCAACAAAACCCGGAATTCTACACCCAGGAATCTGTACCGAATAACAGTGGCTAACGTTTACTCCATGATACTCTGTGCCAGGCCCTGTTCCAAGCACTTCGTAGGAGTTAACTCCTGTGATTCTCACAGCCCTTCGAGGTAGGTACTGCTATTATCCCCATTTTCCCCAGGTGACAGATCAAGAAACGGAGGCACGGAAAGGTTAAATGACTTGCTCAGGGTCATCCACCTGTGGACAGTGCTGAGATGTGAACCCAGTTTGACTCTGTGACCTTAACTACCCACTGCACAGCCTTCTGGTCTGCCAACATGTTCTAACCAGCCAGCTGGGGACAGAAAGTTATTCATGCTGTCCCTGAGGCTGGGGCCCCAAGTTTTCCCTTCAAGTGGACCCTACAGCCTCCTCCGGGTCTGTCCTGTTTGGTGGCTGCAGGTGGCACTTTGTGCTTCGTCTAGCCACTCATTAATGTTGTAGATCCCAAAACAAACCCCAGGTTTGAGGGTGGGAAGGAGATGAGGACAGGCCTTCCTCACAGTGGACAATTAGCAGCAACATGCAAGACAGCACCTTGGCTGGTCCATGGTTTTACCTATGGACAGTAGTAGTTGTGACAAATGGCATTTAGAGCCACACGCTGTTCTGGAGGGAAATGAGACTTAGTAGTCAAGTAACTCCCTAGAGGACATAGTTTATTCTGCTCAGCTTTCCCCTGGCCACAGCACCTCTGACCGCCACATGGTCACCATCTGTGTGCTCGTGTGCCCCCCCAAACAAACCCATTTACACAGAAGTTGCCTCTTGAGTGCTTGCAGGATCTTCCTGTGCTTCAGAAGTTCCTCAAAAGCCAAGGTTGTTGTGTTTACTAGCTCTCTTTGTGTCCTCCCCTCTCCAATGCCAAGGGCCCCACATGAAGTTCTGCATAAGGTGGGCCCTAGTTAGATGCTCCAGCTCCCTGACTAGGACAGCATTAGCAGTAGAAATGGGGAAGCAGCCACAAACTGAGTTCCCTGAACTTCATCCCTCCAAACAACCTCTCATCTAAACACCCCAGAAAAATACCTACCCATGAGTGTCCAAGACCCAGCCTTGGGCATCATGCAAATCATGATGCAAATGAGGTGGCAGCTGTTGGACTATTTCCAGAGCCATTTGTTCCACTCATACCAGGATGGAACCCCAACGCTGGCGGGAAACCCTGCCACTCTGAGCTCTTCCCTGCCGTGCTGACTCAGAGAGAGCCATGCAGCCCTTCCCTGTGCAGCCTCTAAAAGCAGCCTTTTAACTTCCCTGCACCTGCCCCCTCCCCCCGCCCCAACACAGGCAGGGAGAGGCAATAACAAATGAGCTGTCACCAGCTGTCATTGCAAGGCAAAAACCCCTAAAAAAATGTTCGCTCAGCTTTGCTCAGAAAAACTGTTACCCAGCCCTAAGTCAGCCTGCAGGGCCGTGACCAGGAAGCTGATGGTGGGCCTGGCTTAGGTCTTAGGGAAACGTCATCAGTCTGGGCAATACACAGACTTCATGGCATCATTGTGGTGGGATGAAAGTTGACTGTTCAACCTATGAGGAAACTAATTTGTGAGCAAACGAATTTAATTCTTTGTTCATTTATTCAATGCATAAATGAGAATGCACTAAATAAGGGCTAGGAACAAAAACTAAAAATGGCCCTTGCTGTGAAGGAATAAAGGGTTAAGATTATCAGTCACAACACCCTAACGTATGAGAGAGAATTGGGCATTTTCAAGCTGTTTTGAGGCCTTCACATTTAGCAGGAAAACAGACCTGTGCATCTCAAATCCTGCTTCCTTCGCATCACTTCGAGTAAATGCATGGGGTTTTCCTTAGTGTTTTTTTTTTTTAATCCTTACCCAAGGATATGTTTACTGATTTTAGAGGGAGAAGAAATGGGGGCAAGAGAGACAGAAATATTGATGTGAGAGAGAGACATTGATCAGTTGACTCCCGAACTTGCCCCAGCTGGGGATCGAACTTCCAGCCTTTTGGTGTATGAGACAATGATGCTCCAACCAACTGAGCCACCTGGCCAGGGCTACGGGGTTCTCCTTTTAAACCCTCTGACAGTCTACAATGTGATAATACTTGAAAAGAAAGAAAAGCTCTTGCACTTTATGATACTTAATTTATTTTTTAAAGTTCAGACTGCCCTCTCTACCTCAATTTTTCTGAATTAAAGATGACCCCAAAGAATAAATTTTATTTTTAAAAAATCACAAAATGCACAAGTCCTTGCCGCTCATAGTTTGGCCCACAGACCAGCAGCACTGGCATCACCCACAGGCTTGTGAGAAGCACAGACTCTTCACCCCGATGTCCTGGATCAGGATCTGCAAAATCCCCAGGGGCATCCAGCGCCTACGAGAGTCTGAGAAGCACCGCGTTGGACGTTTTCTTCATGGACAGAGACCTTCCTTGCAGAGTTATGCTTTGCTCCCAGTGACAGGAATGGCCCTCTCTGAGCAAGTGCCTCGTTCTGGGGGCAGCCAGTCCTGGGTCTTGTTGAGGGTGGAGGGAGCAGAGGAAAAACAACCCAAGCCCTTTGAGAACAGAACACAGAGGGGAGTGCGCATGTCATGACCTTAGCAGCTGGCCTCTAGGTCAAGAGGAGCAATGAGAGAGAAGAGGCCTAGAAAGCAGGCTCTTTCAGAGCACAGTGAGTGGCACAGGTGAGGGTCTGGACCCTGTGAGGGGATGCACTTGTCTTGATGCAGATGGTAGAGAGGCAAGAGGGAAAGGAAGGACCAACACAGCAGTCCTCCAGGTCCTATTTCAGCCCAGCCCACAGGGGAAGGGTCAAAGGCATAAACAGGCTGAGAGCTAAGCCCAGGCCCAGCTCAGAGGTCCTGGCCTGTCTGCTCTTGACTTGTGCTGAGATTATGAGAGATGTGGACAAGGCGGCAAACCTGGTCTGCTGAGCTCCAGCTGACAGACAGAGGAAGACAAGGGGAGGTGGGGCTGGCACTGATTTAAGACAAGCCACATCAACTGCTGCACAGGAAAACTTATGTCACTCTCTCTGAACAAACCCTGAGCCACAGGATGTGCACAGGCAGCAGCCACACCCCTCACTCCCTTGAGCCAGAAAATACTGCCGTCAGCATCTCTCTCCTCCGTAGCATTTCCCAGGCAGAAGTCTACACCAGCTGGCCGTGTCCCCCAGACTGCAGGGACATACTGAGCCCTTAGAGTCTCCTGCTGAATTCCTCTTCCTTGACTTCAGGGGATGGGGGAAGCCCTCACAAATACCTTCACCATCTCTTCTCTCTTCATCCTTTTATATCCTCAGCATAGCTGATGGGTTTCAATAGCCACACTGTCATCTTTCAGCTAACTTTGTGTTAAATTTTGCATACAGTCTAGCACTTTCTTTGGAATGCAGCATATCCTATAACTTGGTAGCTGAGTCAAAACTCCAACATTACATCTTGTGTAATAGAAAAAAATGGGAAAACCCCACGTGTTTATCCACATCGATTCAGTCAATTATAGAACATCCACTTGTGGATTACTATGCAGTGGTTAAAAAGAATAAGGTCAGTCTCAGTGTGTGACCTCGGGCCGGTATGTAGGACGTGATGTATGATGTGATGTATTATGTGAAACAGCAAGCATTTAATGTCGTCTTACTGCATCTAAAAAGAGAGGGAACGATGTTCCCATACATGTCTTTATGTGCATGGCATCTTTCTGGATGGGCATGCTAGAAACTGGACTGTCCACTCCTCTAAGACAGGCACCTTGAAGATCAAAGCTGGGGGGAAAGGCTCAGGTTTTTACTGTGTGCCATTTGGTATTTCTGATTTTTTTTTTACTCTGAGTATACATTACATTTTAAATTGGCAAAGCATTATAGAGCCATTTACAATGGTTGATTATGGAAACTAATGCAGTGACATGGAAAATTTTATGATGTAATGTTAAGTGAAAAAAGCAAGATCCAAGTCATCATGTGTGTTCTGATTTCAGTCACGTGGAGCCAAGAAGATACAAGGGAACTTGATGGAAGTGAACAAATTTCAGAGCAGCTTTGTTACAGTGCTGGGATTTTCCATACTTATAAAAATTAACCTTATTGAGGTAGAGTTTATATGCAAAATACATCCATTTTAAATGTACATTTGGGTGAATTTGGACAAATTTATACACCTAGATAGCCATTGCCACAACCAAGTTACAGAACATTACTGTTATCTGCAAAAGTTTCCCTGAACCCCATCCCATTCCGTCCTGACCTGCAATCAACAATGTGTTTTCTGTTACTATAAATTAGATTTGGCTTTTCTAGAGTTTCATATCAATCGATTCATCCAGTATGCCCTCTTTTTGTGTCCTGGCCTTTTTTGCTCAGCATAATACTTGTGTCCATCCTCTCCTTCTCTAGTAAATCTTGAGCGAGGCACCCAGCTAAAAGATTATACCTCCCAGCCTTCCTTGCAACTAACTGTGGCCGTATAATACAAAAATGGTCAAAGATGTATAATTAGAAGGGTCATGTGGGACTTCTGAAAAGGCTCTGTAAAAGTGAGAAGCAGACACATTTGTTCTTCTCTTCGCCTTTCTCCTGCTGGTGGCCTGGAATATAGAGCTGATGAATGGAGCTCCAGCAGCCATCATGGAATATGAAGGACGTTAAGGGTCAGCAGGAAAAGAGAATAAGCCTGGGGCCTCTGATGACACAGTGGAGTGGCCATACCAGCTGGACTCCCTCCCTCTCAGACTGTGTCTCTGTGGAAAAAAACACAAAGATTTTGGGCTTTCCTGTTCTTTGTAGCTGAAACAAATCCTACATATGCCTTCTAGCAGTATTTGATTTTTTTAAAATTGGGCACATGTTTGGTGGAAATTCAATTTTAACTTTCAAAATAAACCTTTATACCAAAATCTGACAAAAACAGTTCAAGAAAAACATTACAGACCAATATCTCTCATGAATATAGATACAAAAATTCTTGACAAAATTTTAGCAAATTGAAACCAGCTATATGCAAAAAGAATAATGTACCATGACCAAATGGGACTTATCCCAGAAATGAAAGGTTGATTCAGCATTCAAAAATCAGTCAATGTAATTGACCACATTAACAAAACAAAAGGTTAAAAAGTCCAATAATCATCTTGATAGATGCAGACAAAGTATTTGAAAAAAATTTTAATTCCTTCATGATCAAAACTCTCAGCAACTTAAGAATAGAAGTGAACTGCTTCAACTTAATAAACAGAAATTGTGAGAAAAAAATACCTACAGCTAACAACATACAAAAAAATGCTTTCCCTAAGATAGGAACAAACAGTAAAATGATGGCTATTCTTAAAACATCTATTAACTATTGTGCTGGAGCACTTAGCCAGTATGCAAAGCAAGGAGAAGAAATAAAAGCACACAGTTCGAAAAGGAAAAAGGCAAAACATTTCCTATTTACAGGCAACATGATTGTTTACATAGAAAATCCCAAGGAATTAAAAATCAACTCAACCTGACTAGAACTGATAAATAAATTTAGCAAGGTTAAAGGATATAAGGGCAATACAAAAAATAGCCATATACCAGCAGCAAATAATTGGAAAATTATAATCTTATAAATCTCATTTATAATAACATCAGAAAGCATAAGGTACTTAGGAATAAATTTCATGAAAAATGTGAGATACTTCTACATTGAATATTATAAAACATTAAATATTATAAAACACTGAATATATGTAAAACACCATATTAGCTGAGACAAATTAAATAGCATTTAAATAAATGACTAGATATATCATATAGACGCATGGGAAGGCTCAATATTATCAGGAACCAATTCTCCCCAAATTGCTCTGTAGATTCAGTGCAATTCTATTTGAAAATAGCTATGGTTTTTAGACAGGAACAAGACAATTCTTAACTTGTATAGAATTTTAAAAATAACACAATGAATCTACAATAGAATAAAATAAGACCAATGCTGTAACAGAGACACATTCAAGTTTCTACAACAGCACAGAAGAAGAAAGAATAGCTCTCACTAGGTAACTCGGGGGAGATTCCTCAAAGGAGATGGTATTTGAACTGGGAGTTGGGAGATGATTAAGTACTAACCGGGCAGAGACATTCACGAAGGGCATTGGTGTACTTAGATTCTGCTGATTGTAAGGAAGTAAAACTCATCGCATTTAGTCAAGTGATGGGGTTGTATGTGGAAATGTGCAGGAGATGAAGTCCCATGGAAACCCTTGGTCAGCCCTCCCACATCCTGGGCGGGGAGGGCAGTTCGGGTCTGAGGCTCCTCACCTGCCTCAGCGGCTCAAGCCACTGATGCAGTCTCTTGTCTGTTGCACCCTCTCACCTCCCACCATCTGCTCCATTCTCTCTACACTTCCAGATGTGAAGCTGGAAGGCTTGGTGAGAACCAGATGGTGAAAGACCTTGTTTGGCCAGGCAGGTTGGCTTTTATTATTGTAGCCACTGAAAAATTTTAAGTAAGAAAAAGAAATGCTCAGTTTTGCCTTTCAGACAGATAATCCTGAGGGTGTCTGGAGAGACCAGAGGCAGGCAGGCCAGGGAGTAAGGTATTCCAAGTAAGAGGTAATGAAGGTCAAAACCAGTGAATATGGGAATTGGTTTGCAGCAAAAGACATCCTACTCTGGTAAAAAAAAAAAAAAAAAAATCATATCCTCTTAGGGAATAGTGGGAAGAAGAATGAAAGCATATGCATTTTGAAAGGAAAAAAACTTCCCCAGCTGACCCTGGCTGAGAACTACTGGTCCAAACAAGGTGATGCCAATGGGAATAGAAACGTGAGAGCACATAGGAGACGGGGATGGGTTTGTGGCCCGGCTGGCCTTGGTGGAAGAAGAGCTCCAGGTAACCTGCAATTTCTAGCTTGGGAAACAGGTGGATGATGGCTTCACTTTCCCGGATTCGTGAAATAAAGAGCAGGGTAGGTTTATATACGGGAGTGGGAATGAGAGAGGCTGAGAGAGAAGAATTATGTCCACACCCTACCAGGGAGCTCAGGAATCCAGTTTCACTGAGTGCACAGCAGCAGGCAGAGAGCAGAGATGGACGCACCCCAGCCAGCCCTTAATTTTTTGCTTCCATGGGGCAGACCCTGCTGGTAAGAGTGGTATTCTCTGGGCATTAATTTGTTGGACAGGTGCTGTGTCCTAGGGATCTGAGCAAGTATAAAGCATTTGTCTTCATGGTTTTGGTGGTGGTGGTGATATTATTTAAGGTGGATTTGGTGAGCCCCTAGTGAACTGGCCCAGAATGCTGGAACAAATTTGACTAGCAGATCAATCAGGTTCCAGGATTCCACTCTGATGGGGAGAATTTACAGGGATCAGGGCAGGATTAAAGGAACTAACAAAGGGTGTTGAGGTATCCAATGGATATCAATAGTGGGGTGCTGTTACCATCTAGGCCTGAAGGAGCAGAGGGAGAGGAGGGTACTACTAGGGCCCATGGGAAATGAGCTGGGGAGCAGGGGCCTCCATGCTCACTGAGGAGTGCAGCCAATACCAGATCTGAGGCTGCAAATCAGGGAGGGACATGCAAGAAACACTGGGCTGCCCTCTCCCTCCTTTCCCTCCAGTCTCCTCTGGTGGCTCACTTTGGCTAATGCCACTTGGAAACCAGCCATCAGGAAGCAGAGGATGGAGTATGTAGGGGTCAGCCTTGTGACATAGGGTGAGCCAGAGAATGGATCAGGTGTGTGGGTTTAGGGGGCAAGTGAGGCACACCAGCAAAACCACACCCTCAGACACAGCCTGTGTAAGGCAGTGACACGGGTAACTGTGGAATGGCAGGAAAGCCAGCAGCAGGGAGTCAACACTCTTGGCTTCCTGACAGGCCTGACCCCATGGCACACAGCGCACCGACCTTCCTGAGGGCACGTCTCTGGCATTTTGGGCCTTGACGGCTTCAGCTGCAGAGTGAGTGGGTTAGATGGACCACGTGACCCTCTCCGTGTAAGACTTCCCACAAAAGGTCCCCTGACTCTTGCCCTCCTGCTGGGCGCCGTGCTCACTGCTCCAGGGCCCCCATCTCACACCGTAGGGTGCTGTGCCCAACCAAGGGCAGTGCTAGGGAGTCCTGGCCTGGCCAGCATCTGGGGCTAGATCAGGAGCTCCTCTCTTCCAGCGAAGCCCTGGACATGCAGAGTCAGCCAGGGACTTTCTTAAATGCACTTTTCACTGCAATGAGTTACATTCAAAAGGAAAGGAGCGCATTCATTTCCAGAAAGCAGCACCTTCAGAGACCTGAGCTGCTGCAACTCTAAGTCCTGGTGCCCCTGCTCAGTTCCTAATAACTGAAGACGAAACTTGAACAGCAAAAGGGAAGTCTCCTGTCTCCTACAGGGTATCAAATCCTGTTTCTAAACAGTTTCAGTTCTTAAAGACACAGGATTCCATATTTTCTCACCCAATAAGCTAGAAGGTGAACAACCTTAGGTGACCACCAACTACATTTGCAGGGACCTGGGGTGAAATATAAGTGAACCACAAAGTCTTTCTGAAATCCAGGTTTGAATGTCTGGATATTTCTGAAATGCATCATCATCATTCTCCTTCTTAACGTAAAGAATTGGCCTGGGTAAGTGCACAGATTTTCTCAGTCTCATCTGGGGACCAGAGGGCCTCTCATGCTTTTACTTTTCTAGCTTCCTGCAGGGGTCAGATGACTCAGAGACGGGAGCATCATTGTTTTCTTTTGGAGGTGGGAAGACTGTGCATGCTGGCTTCAGGGTCATGCCAAGGGTGGCCTCAGGGAGATGCCCACGCATTTGTTGTGCCCCTGAAGCATCCCAGGCCCCTGGAGAACAACCCCAAGGTGAAATGTGTGAGGATCTCCCTGCCTTCAAGGCATTTATTTGCAAATACTGGTTCAGTTATGCATTATTAGTTCCGTGGGCTCTGTAATGTGCTAAAAAGGATAAAAGAGGGAACAAATAAGAAAATGTGGAAAAGGAAAGGTGGGACAGGTATTACTGAGGGTTTCCCAGCATGCAGAAACACACAATACAGAGAAAAGGGTGATACGGCTACTGAAAAAGAAGAAAGGAAGATGTTTCCACAAAGGTTCCTTTTAGGCCCCGGAAGTTTTCTCACGGAAGTCGGAACAGGTGGATACAAGGTGTGGTAGAGTCTTTCCCGTCAGGACCCACTCATTGGTGTCTCTATTTACTTAAATGGGCCGTAATGATAGAATGGGACATAAGCTGTGACTCACGCACAAAGCCAAAAGCTGCTGGAGAAAGTGACATTTGGCCTGTTACGTAAAAGATGCCTGGGAGATGGAGAAAAAGTGAGGGGGAGGAGCAGCAGGCATGAGGAACTCACTCAGGACAACACAGCCCAGGACAGCAGAACAGGGGGAATGGCCCCAGAGACTCTGCTCCCCGGAAGTGGCCCGCGGTGATGCTACCTGGCGTTCTCTGGGTCCCCAGGGGGTGAACATCTGTCAGCATCACTGGGATCATTTAACCCTGTTTAAAATAAACTCGCCAAATGGCCAAATCATACCTGTTACTCAGACATGAAATGAACATCTGTAAAAAATTCACTTAATAAAAGTTAAATAAGATCATAAAGATTAAAAATGAGATGAATAGGGGGGGCTGAGTGGTTATGACCCATTTAAAAACAGACTTCAAAGAACAGGCATATTTATCGATTTGCTGAAATGAACGTGCAAACGGAGAGAACCGACTTGTCCAGGGGGAGGGAGGGTGGAGAGTAGACCGGCCTTCTTGGGACAGGACATACATTTTGTGTCTCCTGCGACAAATCAAGTACCTACAATTCACAAATATGTAAAATGGCTCAAAGACCCTGAAAGACTACAATTGGAATACCTGGGGGGTATCTTCTGGACAACAAGCCCTTGAACTTTTCCCTAGAAGACCCATCTATTCAATTTCATTCTTTCCCTCCAGACCAGGCCACTGGTGATTTGCATATGAACTCCTCAGTGAACATATGATAAGTTAAGTAATCCTAATCAAATACTAAACACAAGCAGTAGTGATCATGGAACAGATAAAAATATATTAACTATATATACAGTGTTTAACTAAAATTGAAGACAATGACTGAAGAGACGTGTTTTCTGCCCCAGTCCTCCACCTTATCGTCATCAACCCATTGTCACTTTCAACTCTGTTGTCTCAGGACCTTTATGAAGCAACTTCACTGCTGATTTATGGGAACCCCTAATTTGCAACAGGCAAACTTACCCAGATGGAGAATTACAGGAACAAAGGAAGTAGGTTAGGTCCATGCTTTTAAAAGGGGAAACCACAATGAGGAATTCAAATCACAAATAGGATAATATTAAGTGATTTGGGGGGATTGGACTGGGGTGAGGGACTTAACGGAGGTGCAGACTAGGGAAGGAGTAGCCAGTCATTCCATCAATCATTCAAACAGATCCTTTTGCTAGTCGCATGCGGCAAGCATCTCGGCTAGCAACCAGAGATAGACGAATAAGTGAAAGAGCATCCCTGTCCTGTGGTTATTTAGAACTGAGGTCAGAGTGTTCCCTGATCCAACCAGATGAAGAAAATCACATTTCCTCTGCTCAAACTGAGACAGGTCTGAAGGTGACATTTCAGAAGTTGTATGATAAGGGGGCTCTTTAAGGTGTGTTGCTGGTTCTGCTCTCTGCCACACGCACAATGGATACATAACTACTAATTGTCTGAACAATGCCTAATTAGTAAATTAATAACAATAACAAATTACTAATGAGTTAGTTTATTATTTTAAATACATATTTATTATTTAGTTTTATAAATGTGTATTGTTTATTGACTAAATAAATAAATGATTAAAATGAGTAGTTAATTGCTAATAAGTTCAGTAATAATTAACCAATAATTAGCAAATTCCTGCCACAGTTCAAGAACAGCCACGGGGTACATCCATTGGTTCTTTCCATCCTTGAATCTTCGGATGCTGGCCACCACTCTCTCACTTTCTCAGTTTCAAAAAGTACTGCGGGCGAGTTGAGCCTTCTGTGGGTTTCTGACATTTTGGAGGGTGCTTTTTTTGCCTGGCCTCTGGTCAGGAGGAAAGATTGGGAGGAAGCTCAGTGAAGGCTGGGATGCTCAGAAAGCAGCCCTGCTCTCCAGGCCCCTGGGCACCGACACCTGTGCTGTGCATGAATGACTTGCCCTGGATTTGGAGCAAAAGCTGACATCCTGCACACGTTTGCTGAGAACTTAAACTAGTTCGAGAAGAGCCTTGATAAATGGATGGATAGATTAAGTAGCAGGTCATTAAGGGAAATCAGGGAAGTTCCAAGTGTACCTTTGGCCTTTAAGGATGGTGTCTTAAAATGCAAACACTGGACTCTCCCTCACTTACCCTCAGAGTCGTGGCTGGAATTCTGGACTAGTGGCCTTTCATCTGATCTGTGATGACATTTCTGATCTTTCTAAGAATACCGTACCAGCAAAGGTCATACTAGAACACCCAAAAGAGCAGGCAAACTGCCTCCAGAGGCAGAGTCTGCCTTGAACACAGCCCCAGATGTAGGGCACAGTTCTGCAAGCAGGCAGTGCCGAGCACACCGGCATCTGCTAAACTCAGACTTTCGGTGTGGCCCATGCTAATGGTGATGATGTCCATGATGACAATGTAACAACATTGGTCTCCTTTGTCCCAAATGCATGGGGGTGGGAATAATTTCATTTAGGTGGTCAATTTCCAAATGAGCAATTCAGGAATGGTCCCTTGACTCCAAGCATAGAGCAGTTTCCAGAGATTCTGGCCTTGGCTAGCTCCACTCTCACACCCCAAGGCATGCATCATTATTTGGGGCGGGGGAGGCTTTCAATAGCATACCCTCCTGGGGATTCAGCATAACTTCCCCAGGAGCAGGGATGGTTTAGGTTCAGAGCTCAAGGATCCCCATCACCTTCTTCCTTCTCTTTTCCTTCTTTCCTCTCTCCTTCCCTCCCATTCTCTCTCTTTTCTCCTTGCCAGTCTTCTTTCTTTCTGCTCCCTGGTTGTCTGTTATGAGCCTTCTTGCTGTGGTGTGGATGATGCTGCAGGTCTTCCAGGATGTCATGGGAGGGAAGGCACGTCAGGGACACTCAGGGCTGCCCCTTTTCTTCTTGCTCCTCCCTGGGCAGAGCCCTCAGCCCCGGTAAGTCCACAAGACTGTGGAAACCCTAGTACTGATGGGAAAGAAGAGAGGGGCTTTTGCGTCTCTCGCTTTCCTGTTCATTAGAGTCATCATTCTCAACCAAGATTTGGGGTGACAACCCAGGCCTGATTCAGTTATGGAAATCCCGGGCTTCGAGGCTGGGCTGGTGCAAGGCAAGGGCGGGACTGCGGACAGGAAGTGGTGTGGCTGCGTGGGTGTGAAGAAGGGCTTCCTTTCTTGCTAACACTTTCTCAGCCTCCCTCCCTTTCCCCACCCAAGAGGCAGCCAGTGCAGGCGCCTGCACAGGGCCTGGCATGCAGCCTCAGTGTGAACAGAGCCGAGCAAATCCGATCCCCACCAACTTCTCTACTGCCCTTGTCCCTCCTGGAATAATTTAATAGTCTCTCAGGTTTACGCAGAGTTCCTACTTTGTCAGAGTAGGAGTTGGGGAGCTCAGACAGCCCCTCATGTTAGTGGGAGCTTCAGGAGAATGTCCTCTGCAGCCACGTTCCATTCTGAAAACTTGCATCTCAGCTCCAGTTATCTTGGAGGGACGTGGCCCCAGCCACATGACTCGCAGCCTGGAGGGACGTGGCTACCTTAGTTTTGGTTCCTTGACTCCAAATGTACTGTTTCAATATCAAAAGTGAAGGCCTAATGGTCCCTAAGTGAGAGCTCGACCTCAGTGAATGCACAGCTTAGGGAGGCAACCCACAGTGCTCACCAGCTACTTTGAATAAAGTTCTTGATAGCGGATTGGGTCATTTGCACATTGGAGCCAAGCAGCTGGTGCTGGGGAATATGAAGGAGATACAGGAAGGCCTTGAGGAATCATACATGAGATGAAGGTTTCTGACCAGGTGGATGATGGAGCTCTTTATAAAACAGGTGAAAACAGATTGAGAAGCATGTCTGAAGGAAAGACAATGGGGTCGTAAGTAGTTTTGAATGTGTGGAGGGGGACACGCTTGTGGGGTGTCCTCTCAGACACGTAATGGGAAGCTGCACACACAGGTCTGCCCACAGGAGAGAGCTGGGTTCTGGGTATAGATGGGGGGTTGTCAGTAGAGGGAGAGACGGTGACTGAGTTTCTTTATAGACTGAAGCTGGTAGAAGGAGAAAGAGAGGAGGAAACACAGAAGCCAGTATCCTAGGCTGTTAGAGAGTAAAGGAAGAGAAAACCCGAGATATTCATGTTAGACTTGGTGACCAGAGCTTGCTGGGGACATCTGAGTGGGCAATGTCAGCGAGGTGGCAGGAGCAAAGGCTAGATCTTCTACGGCAGAGACCAACAAAGTCACACAATCCAGTTCCTCCACCCCGAGCATGAAGCTAAATTTCATTTTCCGACCTCTCTTGCAGCGAGGATTGAGGTGGGGCCCATGGACTGCGGGCAGAAAATGATTCACTTTCACCCCCGAGATGTAGCCTCTCCCCACCCCCTGCATGGGCCCCTGCCCCTGAGTCTCCCAGTCCAGGGGCACTCCAATGCCTTGGGGTTACAGAGTGATTAAATGGAAGGAGATTGGTCCCTACATTAATAAGTGGAGCCCTGGGGCCCAAGCCAGTGGGGCCAGCAGGCACAGACACCAGGGGTCAGCATTGGAGTGGGTGAGCAGTCAGCTGGACAGCGGTGACAGCAGGGGTGAGAGCAGATCAGCTGTCAGGGCAGCCAGAGGGGTCTGCAAGCTGGGCTGGCAGGAAATCCCTTTGGCCTTTGCTCTGCAGCCCCCAAAGCTGCCTTCCCATCTAGTTTGGATATAACTGCAGGGGAGATGACCGGGAGGGGGAAGTAAGACCCAGGAGCTGCAAAACCACCTGAGGAGACAGTAGATACCTCAACAGGAAGAGAAAATGTGCTGTGTCTCTAAATTCCAAGAACCTGGCAAAAGGAGAGATAATAACCATCTTTATTATCCAAATTCTAGAGAAAATGATTCTGCATCACAGCGGAACCTACTAGCTGCCGAAGTGGAAGTGAAGTAGTCTCCAGGGTGGTCTCCTGATCTGGATCCGCTTGAGGCTCTGAGAGTCAGGGGCCTGCGGGACCAACGTGGCCCAGGGCTCCAAGGAGGAGGCCTGGCTGTGGGGAAGATGACCAGGACCGGGAAGCAAGACCCATGAGCCACAAAACCACCCGAAGAGATAGAAGATGACCTCTTAAGGAAGAGGAAATGTGGGAGGAGGCCTGGTCACAGGTCCCCTTGTACACAGGTGTGGAGGGAACCCTCCTCCCAGGTGTGAGAAAGACCAAGGCTCCTCGCTGGGCTTCACCGGGGCAGGCAGCTGGTCACGGGGTCCGGCCGCAGCACCGGCACCAAGTTCATGGGGCACAGCAGCAGCGGGCACATCTTCTCGTGCTCCTTCAGCGCCTCGCTCAGGTGCTTCAGCTCCTCTGTCAGCTTCCCGATCTCTCTCCGCAGCACTGTGTTTTCTTGTTCCAGGCACTCATATTCCTGGGCAAGACAGAGAATGGGCAACATCTGAAGACGCATTCTCTTCTCCTGTCATCCTGGCAGATCTGGCCTGCGCTGTGATACTCACCTCCTTCCTTCCCACAAAAGCTTTCTCATTAACCATGCCCCCCTCCCCCACTCATAACCAGCTGTTCATTTTTTTAATGTCTCTCTCCTCCCGCCAGGACCAAAGGTTCATGCAGGCATAGCTTTAGTTGTTGAAAAAACTTCATAGGAACTCTGACCGGTATAGCTCAGTGGGTTGAGTGTTTGTCCTGCAAACCAAAAGGTCACTGGTTCGATTCCTGGTTAGAACAGATGCCTGGGTTGTGGGCCACGTGCTTGGTTGGGGGAGTGAGAGATGTTTCTGTCGTACATCAATCTTTCTCCCTCCCTTCACCTCTCTCTAGAAGTAAATACATAAATAAAATATTTTCTTAAAAAACTTTATGAGATTTATTTTACATTAAATAAAATACACTATTTTTAAGTGTACAATTCAGTGAGTTTGAACAAATGGAAATACCTATATTGATCAAGACAGAATGTGTCCATCACTCGGAAAAGTTCCCTATTGCCCCTTTGCAGCCTTCCCTCCCCCCAGCTGCTGACCTGCATTCTAAACGTCTCTGTTGGGGCCGCTGCTGTGGACAGCCCCAGCACCCAGAACAGTGCCTCCAACATAAGAAATGTTTGTTGAGTACTGAGTAAATGAATGAAAACACCCTTTGCTTTGGCTTTGCTCCGATACTCATGTGGGAAATTTCCTCTACATCAGAGTTTATGGGGGCTTAGAACCAGAAAGGATCATCAAGACTCCTTAGCCCACCCCACACAATGCAGACACCTTCCCTGTGGAATTCTAGCTCAGACATCCAACCTGCGCTGAGCCCTGTCTCCTTCAAAGACAGTCCCTGCCATTTCTGAGTGGCTGTGTGACAGAGCTCATCTTTGCACTGATCCAGAAACTCTCTCTCTCTCCTTCAAACCCACCTTTTGGGCTTGCTTCCACCTTAGGGAACCACATAGAGTAAATTCAATACTTTTCAACATCACAGTTCTTGAAATGTTAGGAGACAGACCCATACCACTTCCCTTTAGGTATTCTCTGTGCTCAACTGTCTCAGGCCCTCTGGGTTCCTTGGTTTGAGGACTCCCAGTCCCTTTGCCCTCCTGGACATCACCCAGCGCATGCTCCAATGTGTCAGGAGCTCTGGGAGAATGCCATTCCCAAAATGCAGGGCATGACTCCAGGGATGGCATGACTGACCAGGCAGAGGGCAGACTGTGGAGGTGACCTGCTCTGGGCTGGACACGAGCCTCTTGTCACCTCGCTCTGGGGACTCCGAGCGTGCAGAGAAGTTCAAGCTTTGTCTGCACCTGCCACTTCTCTGTCTGTACTTGAAGAACAATTGATATTTTGGAGCATAAGGATGAACTTCACACGTGCCTCTACTGAATTTCACCCTGTCCCCTAGAGCATCTTCCAGCCTCGCAAAGCTTTTAGAATCTGGATTGTGTCGGCTCACGAGTTAGTGATATCACAAGCTATAAGCTGTCCACCAACTTGATAAGCAGGTCAAGCAGGTCTTCCTTTTGTTCCATCCAAGTCATTAATAAGTTCTAAACACTCAGCCAATGGCAGTGGCCCTGCAGCCTGTCAACAGAGACCCCCCTAAGGCTTATTTAAATCTTACTTAAATCTTATTTAAATCTCGCTGACATGTCATTTTCAGTCTTTTCTAGGTCAATTCACACATCAGGCTTTATTGCACCATGCACACCATGCTTCCTGAGCAGGTGCCCAGCCTTATTATCCACCACAGATTTTCTCTGACTAGTAATTTTTAAGGAATAGCACTAAAAAATCTCAGATCTTCTTAACAGGCTCTGAAGGCAAAGGCACATTCCCAACTCTGCCCCTGGACTGCCTTCCTCTTTTTCTCTGTGGGCCCAGCTCAAGCCCTTCACCTCCAGGAAGGATGCCATGATCACAGTACCTAATGGAAGTGCATCTCTTATTATCTGTCTTATTCAGTCTCATATCATATTCAGTCATAATGAAACAAGGTCTCTCTCCAAGTTTCAGAAATATATAGAACCTGGGACCTCTGCTACCCTCTCTTGTACCCCTGCCTGACAGCCCCCAGTGCTGACATCTAAGTTCTCAGTGACCCTCAGCCCTCTGTCTCCTTCTCTAGGCATCTTCCTCCCTCTAAGGACAAGGGGCCCCGAGGGGCTACATGCAAAGGTCAGCTGAGCCACTGGGCCTCTGCCTCTCCTAGGCAGGCTCTCAGGGTGGTCTGGAAGATTCTCCAAAGCAACAGGCCTCCCCCCTTCTCCCACTGGCTGTGCTAGGTCAGCTTGGCATCACCAGTACGTTGGCCCTGTTCTGCCTTCAGCTCTCCTCCATGCCCCGCACTCCTCCTGCTCATGCTCTCCTCTGGCCTCTGACAAGCTCTAGTGTTAGAGTCAGAATTCAGGCTGCAGACCCAGCAACCAAGCCCTCCGTGGGCAAGGGAAGGTCTAGACGGGAGACAGGGGATGGAAGCCTCGGCGTGGCCTGCGGGAGGCCTGCCTGCAGCAGGCGGGTGCCGGGCCGTCACACATGCACACACGTCACCTCTCAACTGGAAGTGTTCGTCACTTCCAAGGAAAAGGAGGACAGATTTAAATGGTTCCAATGAGCTAATGTTTAAATTAGATTCCAAAACATAGGAAATCCTCTTCCTGTGGCAAAATATGCCAAACTGACTTTCCGTATGGACTGAATTTTGTGGTGAGGCGTATGAGCTTCTGAGCATTATCTCTGGAAGCCATGTGGAGTTACGCTGCTTCAGGCGCTGCTGCTCTGCCCAACCCCAGCCCAGGCCACCCAGCAGGCCCCTGTCAGGCCTTCTCCACGGGGACTTTCTCCTCTGGGATTTAAGTTTTACTCACAAATATGCCCAGGGACTTTTATCGAGCCGAGGGAATACAAAAGAGAGAAGAAGTACAAATCTTCCTGTGAGACCAGTTCTACAGAAATAAAAGGAGGAGCTGGGAGGGGAGGGAGAGGAGATGAGAGAGCACTGAGTGGGGACAAAGGGGAAAGAGTAAGGCCCACCTCACACTGAGAAGAAATTACCTGGAGGACTTCGCATGCGTGAAAAATAAAAAGAACCCTAGATCCTTTGTTATTTCCAAAGCAATGCTCAGTTCAGCTCAGCGACTGCTGGATTTCGAATCCCTCGCCCCAGGAGGGCTGAGGTTCGTGCGCTGCCTTCCCGGGTACCTGCCCGGACACTGTCACAAAGCAGTGGCTGCGGATTAGAGGTGGTGCGTCACCGCGAATGCCAGTTCCGTCTCAGAAATGAAGCTGTCCAGGGCGGTGACTCTGCACTGGGGCAATCTGGGCATCCCCTGGGGGACATGTGGTGTGTCTGGAGACAGCTTGGGGAATGGGGTGCTACTGCATCGGGGGGGATGAGGCCAGGGGTGCAGAGGCCAGCCCCCCACAACAAGGAATTATCCAGCCCCAAGGCTGAACAACCCTGGTCTGGGCATTTAAGAGGTTGACCAGGGAATGGGGGTCTGCTGGGGATATTCAGGGTTTGGGATGCCTCTGAGGCAGAGGGAAGGATGAGAGTGGCAAAGAAGATAATGCAGGTGCCAAGGACTGGAGACGGTAACCAGGCAGGGAAGGGGAAGTGGGGAAGGAGAAGGCCATCGGGAGGACACAGCCACACACGGACCCCATTTTACAAGTGGGAAAACGGAAACTCTGAGAGGTACCGTGACTTTTCCAAAGTCATGAGGACTGGGGCCTGATCCCTCATTTCCAGGTCAACTGCCACTCTCCTTGCAACGGCAACAATACGGCTTTCGCCTGGCAGTGCCTGGACTCGAATTTCCCCGGGGTGGTTCCCCGCAGAGACGGGCTGTAAGAGCTCAGGGTTTTACAAGTCTATTCCCAAGGCTGAAGCTGATTCCTTTCCCAGCAGAAAAATGTGTCACCAGCAAGGACTGTAAAAATTCGTGTCATCATCAGTTTCTAAACCAAGTGGGGGGGCTGAACATGAAGCATTCTCTTAGAACATGCAATATCTGAAAAAACTGCAGCAACACATACCACAACCATGGTACTCAAGAAGTTGGTCGTTTGTGACATTTGGGGCTCCTGAGGATGGCGTTGCTGCCTTCTCTCTCTGACTCAAAATCCTCTCTCAGTCTTACACCTTTGAGTGCCTGGCAACAAACAGTCTGACCCACTTCTGAGAGCAGTGCCTTTCGGCTTGTCTTAAGGAGCTGGATTATTCGCCCGGGCGCCCATCTGTGCATGTGGACTCAGGCGTGTGCCTACTGTTCAGAGATGAATAGGGGTCGAAATCCCCCTGAGAGGTGTAAGCACTTGGCAGGGCTGACTTGAAAAGCCACAGAGAATGCTGAGGGCCACAGAGGCTCACTGGGAACTAACTGCTTCTCACCACTGCAACCAGGCTTCCAGCAACCCCTGCCCCAAGGAGAAAACTCGGACTGAGGAGCAGCCCCAGCCGCTCCCTGGCTTGGCCTGTCCAGGCTCTCCCACTGCCCTGCCCTCTGAGGAGGTCCTGCCTCCAAAGACAGTGCTCTGGCTTTGGAGATGGAGGGGAGGGAGGAGGCGGAGGGACTTACAAGAGCTGGCACTGAAGGGGTTTTTCAGGGTGTTGGAGTGAGTGAGTGAGGTGGGCAGGGGAGAAAGCTGGGAATTTTAAACAAGTCTTGCTCTAAGTATTCCCCTTCATGGTATTCAAGAAAGGCCAATAGCCCTGGCCAGGTAGCTCAGTTGGTTAGAGTGCCATCCCAATAAGCCAAGGTTTTGGGTTTGATCCCTGGTCAGGGCACATGGAAGAGCCAACCGATGAATGCATAAATAACTGGAACAACAAATCCATGTTTCTCTCCCTCTAAAATCAAGAAATTTAAAAAAATTGTAAAGAAAGGCAAATAAAGATCTGAGTGAGTCTGAGATGTTCAGCCATGTACCCCACAGTCTGGGATCGAGGAATTTATGGGGCAGCGACTCAAACCTTCTCAGGGACTAGCAAGCCACTGTGGCTGTCAGGTGGCTGTTTTCTGCCCCTCGGTGTCTTCCTATGAGCTGGCCTCGTTCACACCAGGAGGAGGTTAGCGGAGGAGGTCTCCCCACTCTGGGCCCCCTCTCAGTCTTCACACCCTACATGCGGCCAGGGAGCCCTGGGGGCCTCGAGGGCTTTCCGCCAAGACTGAGAGCAGCGTGCTAGGTGCTCCGCCCTCAGCTCACTGGAGCACAGTGAGATTACTCTTCCCCACTTTTTTACCACACACCCCACCCCCAACATGAAGATTTTTTCAAAGTTTAAAAATAATCATTTTTTACTATGTTTACTTTTTTTTTTTTTACTAGATCCCCAAACTAGTAAAAAAGATCTGCATAACTAGGATGTGCTCCCTGGAAGAAAGTGGGGAATTAACAGGGAGGGATTAGTCCCGTGGTACCCTTGGGCCAGACGTGATCTCTTCTTCTATGGGAGGATTGGACACCTCCATTTTCCTGAGCCAGCCACCAGCTCCCTCACACCTTCTTGTCACCAATGACATGTGTGTGGCTAGTAATGGTGAAGGTGTGGCCCCCCTAACACCGTGTTTCTCAGCAAAGCTGGCCTTGCTGAAGCGATCCGCTGGGGTGCGTGGTGCTCATCCATCCTTCTGGCTCACGGAGGAGGAGGAGAAGGGAGGGCTCTTCTGCGGAGCACCGGGTTTCAGAGCGATCAGCCTCATTTCTGGAAAGGACACCTGGCAGGACTAGTCAAGTCCATGGACAGCAGAACAGGGTAGGAAGCCCACAGAAGGGTCCTCCACCTGCGGTGCTAAGAGGGTCAGGCAAGACTATGTGTAGTGCCGCCCTTAAGTTTCCCAGGCATGTGGTTCACTCGGTTATTGAATCCAGCAATGACAGAAATTGAGAGAGACCTGTCTTAACTCCGTAGTACAATGTTTCTGCTGCCTCCTGTGATAGGCAGAACAATGCCCTGCCCCCCCAAAGGATGTTCACATACAATCTTTGGAGCCTATGAATATATTACCTTAAGTGGCAAAGGGACTTTGCAGATTACGTTAAGAGCCTTAAAATGAGGAGACTATTGTGGATTGTGCAGGCAGACCCAAGGTCATCACAAGGGTCCTTGGAAGTGAAGGGAGGAGTCAGGAATCAGAAAAGGGGATGTGACTATGGAAAAAGTGTCAGAGTAATGAAGCATAAGAAAGGCTTGACTGGGCATCTGGCTTTGAAGATGGAAGGTGACCGCAAGCCAAGGCACACAGAAGCTTGTAGAAACTGGAAAAAACAAGGACACTGGTTCTTCTCCAGAGCTTCCAAAAGGAATGCAGCCCTGTCAACACCTGGACTTCAGCCCAGGGAGATCCACTTCAGACATCAGACCTCCAAAACTGTAAGGTAATAATAAATCTGTGTCATTTCAGGCCACCAAACTTGTTGTCATTTGTTATAGCAGCCACGGGAAACTAACGTTCTTTCCTCAGGAACTCCTATGCTTCCCAAGGACAGGAATAAGGTGCCAGTCCTCTCTTTGTGACCCACAGGCCATGTCTTGCTCACAGTAGTGCTTAACAAATATTTGAGGAATGAATCTACTTGACCTTGTTCTGTGAAAGATCCTACTCAAGTCATTTAGTCGCCTCTATACACTTAATCACGTGGGACTTAAAACTGAGTGTCCTCTTGTGGGGTTTTTTGGACTAGAAGTTTCTTGGGGAGAAAAGCCCTCGCTGCCCAACAGGCACATGTCCTGAACCCAGAGCCGTGCGCTGAGAGCCGTGGGCCCCCCCTGGGCGTTCTTCGGTAACATGGGGCTCGAACCAGGGGCCTTCAGAGCAAGGGGGTAGGGAGAAAACAGGCCCAGGGCAATGCAGTTCGTCTGGGGAAACTTTACAAGGAATAACATCTGGGAATGAATAACATCTGGGAAGGACCTTCTCTCACCCTAGTCTGAAGATCCTAGGGCCCAGCCTTCCTACTTCTGGGAAAGAGTCTGACGAAATGTATGCTATGCTGGGAAGTTCTATCAGTGGGCCACCTCTCCCTGGACATGCGCATGCTAAGTCTGTGCTCTCCTCATTGTTAAACGTTTCAGAGACTGTTTCTCTCCCTCAAAACACCTCAGTCTCTTCTCTGCTGTCAATGCCTATGATTGGTCTTGCTGAGACAACTATGGCAAGAAAGTATGCAGGAGAGAGTTCAACTGAAATCCATAATCATTCACATTGATGCTGTGCAAAGACGAGAGCTCGGAACTGGCGCCCATTTTCTGGACAGACCCTTGGATGCCTCAGAGGGCAGCTCCTGATAGGAAATGGTTCCCGCGTCCTGGTGTGAGATGATGTGGGAATCACACATAGGGGTCGAGGATAATGGAAGAGCTTAGGGTAAACCCAGGTTCCTGATTTCAGCGATGAGGAAGACTGTTAGCTGCATTACGTACAAACCGAAGATAATGAGAAGAGAAAGTCTCAGGGCAAATGGACCCTCTGTCATGACCATGCTGCGTGAGAGGAGCCTGCAGCCGACCCACTGGGAAACACTGGAGATGTGGGGTGAGGGCTAGCACAGAGGTCTCTCTTGGAGTGACTGATGTTGGGAGACAGATTTATAGATGCATTTTCCGGGTGAGAAGAAAAAGGACAGAATGTGGTCAACAACATTTAAGACAATAGAGGTAGAAATCTAACACAGAAATTGAGAGAAAAAGTGGTTAAGAGGGTCAGGAGAAGTACAAAATGTGTTGTTGTTGTTGTTGTTTGTCTTCGAAGATAAATGACCTTGAAAGAAGGTTTCAAAAGGGGGAGAGTCAGGCTGGCCAGGTGGCTCAGCTGGCTGGACCACTATCCTGTATATCAAAAGGTTACAGGTTTGTTCCCTCATCAGAACGCATACATAGGTTGTGGGTTCGATCCCTGCAGCCAATCAAGGTTTCTCTCTCACACCAATGTTTCTAAAATCAATAAACATATCCCCAGGTGAGGATTAAACAAATAAAAAAAGAAGGGGAGGGTCAATGGTGTCAAATGTTCCAACAAGGTCAAGGATGGTGAGCCTAGAAAGAGGTCCTTGGACCAGGCACTAGTGGTCTCAGCGGGAAGAGCTTCTGTAGGAAGTGTGTGCGTGTGTGTGCACACAGTGCATGCACTGAATGGGGGGCACAGAAGCAAAATCAGAGGATGGGGGCAAAACGGGAACTGAGGCCATGGAGACAGCACCACTCTCTTTAAGAAGCAGAAAAGTGAGGAAAGAAAAGAAATGGGCACTAGCTTAAAAGGGAATCCGGTGAAAAGGAAGTTTGGGTTTTATTGTTTTACAAAGAAAGAAACTTGATTGTGAGATGCAAACAGTGGACGAGGGAGGAATGGAGAAGCCAGTGAGCAAAGAACCAGAACACGAGGCTGGAAGGACACTGCCGAATTAGACATGCATGTGGCCTAATTGGTGATGATGAGGAAGTGACCTCACGGCCACCAGCACAGTGCGAGGACAGAAGATAGCTTCTCTCTGTGGCCCCAACAGGGCTCTGCCCCAACCACAGTCTCACCTCATGGAGTTTGTCGGCTTTCTGCGTCTGCTTCTTCCGACTTCTCTGAGCAGCAACTCGGTTTTTTTCTCTCCTTCTGACCTTCCTGTCATCATCCTCGGGACTCTGGGGGGAAACGTGCGGTCAGGGGTGGTGTGGGGGCCCCTTGCCTTCCCAGTGCTTGCCTGCCCTCTCTCCTCACTCAACATTGCTCACTGCCTTCCTCACAGTCACAGCAGCGCTTGTTGCTGCATTGGTGGGGTAAGAGCAGCCCCTTGTCCAGGAGCACGCCAGCCTGTGCTATGGCTGCACTCTGCTGCTGGTCCCCACGACCACCCTGAGAAATGTGTGGTGTGACCGCCACCTAAAAGATGAGGAATAAGAAACTCAGCGAGGTTAGGGAACTTGCTCCAGGTACCACGGCCAGTAAGCGGTGAATGGGAAGTGGAACTCAGGTCTGTTGGACTCCACCAATGTTCACCAACCTCTGCCCCACAGGGTGTGTGCCTGGAAGAGCTGCGTGTGGTGCTGGCGCTGCTCATCGAGAGGGGAAAAGGCGGACGGCATCCACTACCTGGAACTTGCTGCGTGCCAGGCTTTCTACCACCACACACAAACGGGGGCTTTTGATACCCTGCACAAAGTACACTTACTCTTATACCTCACTGCAACCACATAGCTCCATCAGCGGTGCAACAGGTGACCTTAAACACCACTGATGACATGCTCGTGTGAACCATGCTCAATTGCCATTGTGTTTTACACATCTGAGCAAATCAGAAAGCAAGTTCATGATGTGTCTTGAAAGCCCTTAGTGATATACAAGATTTAACCAAACCTAGTCAACTCCTCCAAGAGTTATTGTGGAACAGGCAGGCACAAAAACACATCTGCCATGGCAAAAACGTCTGGTTCGGTTATAGAGAAGAGAGCAACATTTGCTTTCCAGAACCCCATGAGAAGATACCGGGGTAGGGGTGGTGGTGGTGGTAGGGAATCCTACCTTTAAAGAGTTCAAAAGCCAAGAGATCAGTGGGGGTACAAACACAGGAAAGCTACTTAACTATCAACGTTAACTGAAAGCAAGTGTTTAGCTATCGTTTTATCTGGTCTGGTGTTCCAAATAAAAGAGACCCGTACCATCTCCCCAAGTAATGCAGGTAAATAATTTTTAGCATCTGCAAGAATAAAGAAGAGTAAATGACACATTCACAAACAGCATCAAAAGTAGAAGAGGCCTGGAGCTTGAAAGGAAACAGATGCAAGGTGTTCAAATGTATTTTTTTTTAATTTATTTTAATTGTTGTTCTTGTACAGTTTTCTGTCTTTTACTCCCATCCCAGCCCACCGCCCCAGCCCTCCCCACCTCCCTCCCATTTCCACCCCCCTAGTTTTTATCCATGTGTCCTTTATACTTGTTCCTGTAAACCTGTCCCCTTTTCCCCTGATCTTCCCTCCCCTCAAATGTAATTTTTGAGAGGCAAAGAGCTCTTGGTCCACAGAACCAGAACTCCGCAAGGGGAATGTGGTGGAGAGGGCAGAATGTTGGCTTTAGAAATCCACAGCTCCTGGGTTTTTGTTCTGCTTTGTTTTCTCCTACTGTCCATATGGCCTTGGTGACCATATTCTCTGAATTTCCAGTTTTCTCATTCATTGTAAGTGTGATTCATTCAGCCTTCCAATTGCGTTAATGGAGCACCTGCCACGTGCCAGGCACCATTCCAGGCAGTGGAGAGATATGCCTGGAACTGCAGCCTAATGCTTGAGGCTGGCATGAGATAAGATTTTATCCTAAAGTTCCTAGCACACAGTATGCCCTCAATAACCTCCATTGAGGTTGCTGCTATTTTTTAACAGAATCTTTGTTTTAAGATTATTCATTTATTTATAGAGAGAGGAGAGGGGAAGGAGAAAGAGAGGGAGAGAAACATCAATGTGTGGTTGCCTCTCATGCACCCCATACTGGAGACCTGGCCTGCAACCCAGGCACCTGCCCTGAGTGGGAATTGAACCTGCGACCCTTTGGTTCACAGCCGGCACTCATCCACTGAGCTACACCAGCCAGGTCCAGGCTGCTGTTATTTTGTATTGAGTCCTGTATTGTGCTTGTCACCAAATCATGCCTCTTTGTTCCTCGTAATCAGAAAGTCATAGGGCACAAGGAAGCTGCAAGCAGCCTGCCCTCTGGGAGCATACATGCTAAACTGGATTGTGGCCTACTCGATGGTCACCCCTGGCAACCCAGAAGAAATATTTATCAAGACAGAAAGAGGGGAGCAAAGTGTTGAGAAATTCAAATATTATTAACCATATCTCAGTTAGTCCTCACAAAAAATCATTCGTAAGTCGATGTTATCATACGTGTGCACTTTACAGGTGGGGAAAACCACAGGCTCAGAGAGGTTAAGCAAATTGCCAACAGCTTCAGCCTGCGTGTGGCAGAGCCAGCCCCAGACTCAGATCTGGGACTCTCTAGCATCATCCTTTGACACCATTTGCCAAGCACCGAGGCGACAAGCGTGAGGAGCGGGGAAAACGGTGAAAAGACTCAGTCCTGCAGCAGCTCGCGGGGAGTCTCCCACAGCCGTTCCTGCAGGCAGCCCGGTCTCCAGGCCGCCAAGTGCGCAGCTGCCCAGGCTGCCGGGACAGCACAGAGGACTGGACGCGGGCGCGGGTTCCACCAGGCTGGGGGTGGAGTCCGCCCACTGGAGGCCCCCACCTCGCACCCCTCAGCTAATGGGTCCCGAGTTCCCCATTCCGGCACAAGCCGGGGACCGTGGACGTTGGTGGTGCCTGGGCACGAGTTGCCCCCTCGAGCTGAATTTCCCCTCTCTGGGCCCTGGCCCCTACTCGGAGCTCCAGAAAAGGGCCCAGCGCGCCGGGGGTGGAATGGCACCAGGCGGCGCACTGATGGCCGCGCAGACCCCACGTGAGGGGTAACGTGGGTCGTGCGCTGCCCAGCCAGGTGTCGGCACCCCCCAGTTTCTCCTCCTCCACCCGACGTGCAGGAGACGGGTCACCGTCCGGTGCGGCGCCGGTGCCGTAGGGGCGCCTCCCGGGACCACCGTCGCGCTCCCGCTCCCCACTCAGCGGTCAGCACCCCAGAGCCCAGCACCATCCTCCTCGCGCCTCCCTGCTGCCCTCCCCCGGCCTCCAGTTCACTACCTGCGGCTGGTTCCCCGGCGCCGAGACGTTCCTCTGCAGGATGCTGCCGGCGGCCGGGAGCCCTTGCGACATGCCGGGCGCTCCTCCGCCCAGCCCGCCCCGCCGCGCAGCCTCGCGGAGGAGCGGCCGCGCGGCTCGCCGCGTCCTACTCGAGCGGCGCTACCTACCGGCGCTCGCCCGCCCCCGGCATCCTGGCGCAGCACCTGCCGGCCGCCGGCCCCCTGCCCCGCCCCTTGGGCTTCCCGCTCTCGAGGCTCGCGTAGCTGCGCTCCCGCCCGGGGCTTCCCCACCGCCTCCCGGCCGCCTGTCCCCAGGCCGCCCCGCCCCTCCCCCGCCCCTCCCGCCCCATTTCCTCCCCGCGGGGACGCTCTCGGGGTCCCCATCCCACCCCGGCCGCGGCTCCCCGCTGCCCCCTCTTCCCACGCGCTTCGGGCAAGTCACGTGGTGGCCCCGAACCCCAGCGGGGACGCGAAGCCCACCCACGGGAGACGACGCTGGGGCGGGTGGGGGGCAGCGCGGCCCGCGGGGTCTTTCGGCTGCTCTCAGGGAACTCAGGGTGAGAAAGAAACGCTAGTGGGTGGTTTGGGGTTGGCGGGTTTTTTTCTCGGTCCCATCTCCGCATCTCCCTGCGCTTCGGCCCCGCCTCCCCCCACCCCCCTGCAGGGCTCACGGTCTCCGGGGACTGTTTCCGCGGCGCTCCGTCGCTGGGGCGCCGCTGTCACCCCTTCCGAGTCCCTCGGCCGCGCAGCCCGGGAGGCTCAGGCCAGGGGAGGGGCAGCCGGTCCCGCCGCAGGCACGGACCGTGGGCGCCCCGGGGCCTTTCCGCGGTGGCCCTCACTCCTGCCGCCCGGGTCCTGCCGGGCTGTGGGAGGGGAGTGGCGGGGGGGGGCCCGCAGGGTGGATTCCCCAGTGGGGGCGGGGGGGCGCCCTGGAGAGCGGCGCCGACCCGCTTCCCCGAGAGCGAGTTTGTCGAGTTTGTCGCGGGGGACTGACTGTCGTTAGGTTCGGGGTTCGGGGCCCCAGTCCTTCCCGCTTTTCACTGTGAGAGCGGCAGCTGCTGTGCGGACAGGTTAAGGCTTCACGCCCAACTGCGGACGGGCTGGACAGAGATGCCGCGTGTTCCCAGCCCCTGCCCGCGAGTTGAAAGATGCCAAGCAAAGCAGTGCTTCTTGTAGGTGGTCCCAGCAGAGAGAAATCGAGGGGCTGCGGTCCGCACTGCGAGCACGAGGAGAGAAAGATAACCCGGGCCCTGCGTGGGCAGGTGGGACCCGGGACCCAGGCGTCAGACGCGCCTTCCCGTGCGATGGCTGCGGTGCTCAGGCCTGTGAGCAGCAGCGGGGATGGGGGCAGGCGCTTCTGCCTCCCTGTCTAGTGCACGTGGCTCTCCGCGGGGATTTATGACCCTTGCAAAGCTGTGAGATGCAGCTTGTGTGAACTTGGCTACCTGGTCGAGGGCAGGAAAGCAAGTGGAGAATCTTTCTGAATGGGCAGGAGCTATGAGGAGCTTGGAGGTGCAAGGCGGGGGCGGACCGACGGTGCACTTGGCCCTTCACAGTGGCATTGCGTACCCCCACGTGTCTACGCTGCACAGCGGAGCCATCGTTACCATTTTCCTCCCAGACTTCATCGTCTCATCTTCCTCTGATCTTTGTCGTCATTACGCTGACCTCGAGGTCACCTCGGAGCTACTACTTTTTCCGTCCCACGCAGCCACACACCACGTGCCCAGCACGGGACTCCACACTCGAGTGCTCAGAAAATGCATTGCAGCGGGTCCACAGTGACCACTGGGTCACTTTTGGAAACCTGAAAGGACTCTAACAAGATAGGAAGACCTCTGGGCCAAGCAGTCAATTTTCAGAAGTGCTTTCATTTCCCCCAGTGTTTATGTTTGTGAAGGGAAAGGGCAAGGTGAAAACACAGCGGACATTTAGGTGCAGTCCCACACTTCATTCGGGTAGTTGCTATTTTTTCAGTTCTCACTGAGCCTCCCAACGTTCTAAGTCCTTGGGGGCCGTACCTTGTACCTTGCCCCCCACGGAGCCCGGAGCTCAGCACCAGAGAACTCTTCACGCGACAAAGGCCTATTGTCTTAGTCATTCAAAGGTTCCTTCAAATATAGTTAAAGGAGGCGGCTTGCTTAGCTAGTTAGCGTTTAAGGAACGGATCGATTTGACTGCCATCTTGTACATAAAAATGAATGGATTAAATAATTAGATGTGGCAAATAAAAATTAGGAAGGTAAAGCAGAAACGAATCCTTCATCAAAGCTCTGGGATAAGACCATGGGGGTAATTTTCTGAGACAACATGTGATAGGAGGAATCACCTTGGAAAGATTTGAACTATATTAGAATGTTAAATTGCTTTAGATGACAGTATGACCAAAAATTAAAAACAGATAGATGGGGAAAATACTCACAGTGAATATGATAAAGGGTTAACATTCCTAGTATATATTCAGCTCATGAAAAGGAACAAAAGAAAAATATTGATATAGCCTCCCAAAAGTAAACTGTGTGACATGAACTGGCATTTTCCAACAGAAGAAATAATCAAGGAAAATAGATATAGGAAAAATACATATTAAAATAAGACATCTTAAAAATATTAAGTTAACAAAATAAAAGTTTGTATCAAATGCCAGTGACAGCGTGGTGAAATTGGTATGCTAATATTTCACTGGCATCATTGTAAATTGGTACAAACCTACTGGAAAGCACTTTTATTGTAATTTCTAAGAACCATGCAAGAGTCATCACTTTTGACTTTGTTTTCCTTAAACAACATCTGGAAAATTATCTTAGGAAAATCATCAAAAATACTAAAAAGAAAAATAGTATATACACTAAAAGTTCATAATATTCGAGGAATGAGAATTTGTAAGCAACATAGATGTCCAATTATAGGTAAATAGCTGACTAACATGTATGTCACAACCATGGAGTGGAGTACTCTGCATCTTTAAAATTACAAGCATGCAGACAAATTTGCCACATGGAAGAATTATTTGATATGAGGTAACGTGAGAAAAAAATCAGGACACACTAAGTACAAATATCACACCCATGTAAAAAATGGATGCACAGCACTCCCCTACTGCACACTTGAAAATGGTTAAGATGGTACATTTTATATTGTGTGTTCTTTACCATGATGACAAGTGTATGCATATGAGAAAAAAACTAGAAGATTATGCACCAAAGTACTAGCTTTTCTGCCGTGGTAGAGAGATGATAATTACATTTAGGTCTCTTCTTGAGCTTTTTGAAAACTCTTTTATTATGTTAATGTCTTAAAACATTTTATATTCACGAGTGACACTATCTTCCCTGGCACTAGGCTCATCTGTCACACTGGAGGGCCAACACCTCTCTGACCAAGTCAGATACTCCAACGACAGCCTGTTTTTCTCTCTTTTCTGTAACAGTTTCTGGCTCATTTTGTTCTAGGTCAGAAGGGGGAAGAGAGATGCCAGCCAAAAAAGATAAGCAAGAACCAACATTTCAAATGTCTCCTTTTCCTTTTATTTTTTCCTCAGAACTGGGAAGAGAAATTATATCATTTGTCAATTTCCTCTTACTGCCACAGTGACCCTGGATGACATCTTTGGGGGTGGGGGTGCAGGTGCCAGAGGTCAGTGATCAAACCCTCTGGTGATTCACTTCACAAGAAGACAGTTCTTTATAATCACCACTTGTTCAGATGCTAGAAAACCCTGTCACTATTTTATGTTGCTCTTCCCTTTTAAGGGAAACTGGCCTTCCAGTAAGTGTACTTTCACTGATCTTTCTCAGAAGGTGATCCTGCGGGCTTCCGGTAGGGCTAGAAAAAGGAAAGCTCAAGGCAGAGAACCTGCGCTGACCGGAAATCACTCAGGCACCCTTGTGGCCTGCACCTCATGGAGCTCACATTCTGCAGGAGGGGGAGAGACAACGAACAGAATGAAGTAGGTAGATGGTGATGTGCTCTATGGAGAAATACGAAGCAGAGATGGGAGATAAGGCATAGTGAGGGGTGGTTAAGCGAGGTTCCTGAGGGAGGTTAGAGGGAGCCATGAGAATATCTGGAAGGAGTGGTCCAGGCTGCCCAAAAAGTAAATGCAGGAGCCCCATGAGAGGTTGCTGGCCATTCCAGAAACTGTAGAAGCCTGGAGTAGAATGAGGAAGGGCTGGATACCAAGAGGTGGTGAGGTCAGAAAGGAAAAGGGCCAGGTCATGCAGAGCCATGTGGACTATTTGCTTTTGCTCGAAGTGGCAGTGGAAAACACGGCAGCCTTTTAATTACAAAGAAGTGTGGCATGATCTGACTTAAATTTTTATGGGATCTCTTTGGGCCCTGTGTTAAGAAGCGTTGGAACAAGCAGGGAAGAAACAGGAGTCCATGGCAGTAACCCAGCAGAGTGGGGAGGAGCTTAAACAATGTTGAGAACCATGGAGGCCCCGGGCAAATTTTCCAGGAAGTCAATGAGCAAAAGCATTAAGGTCCCCCACATACAGGCCCCTAGAAATGGGTTCACATGGTGAAAGACTGGAATATAATGTGCAAAAGTGACATATTTTAACCACAAATGGTTAAGGCCACAGTCTCTTTTCATCCCAACTTCCCCTCAGTCCCTTCACATCTGGTAGTGTTGCAATGGCTGTGGGCACTCAGGGGACCTTGTGAAGGGTGGTCAGTCAGAGATGTTTTTGTGTATTGGGATCTATGTATGTGGCTTGAAGTCACTTCTGTCTGGCCTCGTTCTCTGCCGGCTGCATGGTGGAATATTCCTACTGCCCACCACGCTTGCTCACCTGACAAGGGACATTGTCCTGAGACAAGAGCCCCATGAGGACTGCGGAGGAGAAAGAAGGTTTGAAATTATGGCCCCAGAAGCTAATCTCTCAAAATTCTTCAGATCATCACACATGTAAAACTGAAAGCAGATTATTTGATTCTTGTTTCTGTCTCAACAAAACAGCATTCTCACCTGCCAGCAATGAAATTTAAAAGCCATCTTATACCATTATAAGTATACCATAAGCCAGGGATTTTTACTTTCTTAATGAGAGTGGTAAATTTAATAAAGCCTGAATATGACATTTTAGCTTCTGTTAGGAAACATGTTCTGGAACATTTTTAGTATGGGCTCCTGATTTGTTTGTATGTGAAGGGCACCAGCCTTTGTCATCTCTAAATTTGTTAATATATTAAAAGCTGAGAGAAAAACATGTAAAGTTAATCAAATGTAAAAAAAGAGGTAATATAAGCAATTAATAGAAAATTTTTTTACATCAATGAGCAAATTTTTGTAAAAACAAATTTCAGATCATACTAGAAGCAATAATTCACACAGGAGAAGAGATCAAAGTTAAGTAAAAGCAATGAATAGGCTGTTATTGTATTGTCTGATGATCCAATAATGAGGTAGAAGAGATCAAATAAACACAATGGAAAAACATTTACAATTCTTGCTGCTCTCCTCTGAAGTGCTGATATTGATGAGGATGAGATGCCACTACAATGAGGACATTGGTAATAAATTGGTTAACAAATTGGCTAATGAGCATCATTCATTCTAAGACTACCTATGATGAATCACTGGGAAAGCAAATAAAAAACTGCCCTGCCCTGAAATATTATATCTCACTACATTAAACTTGGAGGTTTTTCCAAATCTGACAACAATTCTGGAAAATTATATGACATTACCGATGGTATGTTGTGAGTCTGAAAGAAACTACCTCAATTTTTTTAAATTGAATTTTCGTCTACCACATGGAAAGACTGAATTATCTTTCCAGTCAATGGAAAATTACATTACGGAGTCATTATCTTATGAAGAGGGGTGCAAGGAATATGCAGCTCAGAAGTGTAAGGTAATTAATAAAAATATGTTATTTTATTGATTTTTCAGATGATGTTAGTGTTGTCAGTTTTTCTAATTTGTGATTTGTTGTGCCCTTTTCTTTTTTAGAATGAAAAAAATTACTTTTCTAATTCTAGCCCTATTCACTAGTCAGTGACATGGTGGTAGCACCTGTTAGTGAATTAGTTAACTTTATGAACTTTAATAATGTTTATGATTCTTGGTCACACATGATATTAGAATCTAGAATTGATCAAAAAGCATATAGAAGAAAAAGACTCTGCACTATCCATCCACACACGCAGAGGTAACTCTGTTGATGCTTTGGCATGCCATAGTGGTTAATTTTATGTGCCAACTTCACTGGGAGAAGGGAAACCCAGAGAGCTGGTAAAACATTACTTCTGTGTGCGTTTGTGAGAGTGTTCCTGGAAGAGATCAGCATTTCATTCAGTAGAGTGAGTAAGAAAGATAACCCTGACTCATATGGGTGGGCGTCATCCACTTCATTGAGGGTCCAAATGGAACAACAAAGTGAAGGAAGGGTGAATTCCTTCTCTTTTCTCCTGCCCTTGGGCGTCTGAGCTCCTGGTTTTCAGTCCTTCGGCCTCTGGGACTTATCCCAGCAGCACCTGGTTCTCAGGCCTCTAGACTCAGACTGAACTATACCACCAGCTTTCCTGGTTCTCCAGCTTGCAGATGACAGGTTGTGGGACTTCTCAGCTTCTGTCACCGTGTGAGCCAATAGCTATAATAAATCCCCTCATAGATATGTAGTTAGATAGATAGATAATCCTATTGGTTCTGTTTCTCTGGAGAACACTGACTTATTCAGATATGTTGCTTTCCCACATTTTTAATGCAAGTGTATACACATATATGTATTTATTTGCATGAAATCATACTCTAACATGTTTTTTCACTTCAGATCATCATATAAACCTCTTTCCATGACAATAAATATGCATCTACATTGTCATTTTAAATGTGCATAGAATCCCACTGTAGAACTTCTATTACTCTCTTGTTTTCTATTTTTCCATAAATGTAGCAACAGTGTTGTAAATCTCGTTGTACTGGGCAGCGTAGGCTGCCATAACAAAACACCACAGATGAGGTGATAATTTATTCATGTGGGAAATTTATTTCTCACAGTTCTAGAGCCTGGAAAGTCCAAGATCAAGGTGACTACCAATTTGGTTTCTGGTGAGGTCTCTCTTCCTCACTTCCAGGTGGCCACCATCTCACTGTGTCCTCACAGGGTGAGGACAGAGAGATGTATTTCTCTTCCTCTTCTTATAAGGCCGTAGTCGTACTGGACTAGGGCCCCACCCTTATGGCCTCATTTAACTTGACCTCTTATAGACCCTACCTCCAGTTATAGTCACACTGGGCATTAGGGTTTCAGCATATAAATTTGGGGAGAGGACACAGTTTGTTCTATAGCAATCACTGTACCCTTATATGTTGGCACTTGTCTCATTATGGCCTTAGGTTTAATTTGTAGGACTAGAATTGCTAAGCAAAAGGAATATACATATTTTCAAGGTATTTGACACATATTGCAAAATGGCCTTACAGTTTATAGTCCTGTTAGCAGTGTGTGAAAAATCCTACTAGATAATTAGGGAACATTTTTAAAACCATGGTTCAAAGTTAAAAGGCTTGACTTGTTTTCTTGGGTCGTTTGTTGGATTCCTGATACAGATGAGGGTGGAGGGGACAGGAACAGATAAATACGAGATGAAGACCTCCTCAAAACAATATGTCAGGGGTTATTTTTAGCAGCTTCCCTTCTGTAGCCCCTTCTAGAAACATCCACTCCCTGAAGCTATCTCCCTGGTGCCCAGGATTCCCCAAGGAATGCCCCAGGAATGGGCAACCCAGGGACTCTGGGCTCTTTGGCCTAATTCAAACATATCACATTTCCTCCATCCAAACTTCCCTGTTTTTTTGCCCTACGCTGCTTTCAGAGGAAGGACAAAGACAAGCCAAACTGGCTGTTCATATTACTTCTGCGAAAGGTAACTGCATTTTAAAAGGTGTTCATATTACTTCTACTAAAGGTATTTGCATTTTAAAAGAAAATAGTATTAATAATGCATTTACACAAAGCACAAAGGATTCAAACTTCACAGAAAAATTGAGTGATCATCACTCCCAATTCCAGTCCTTAGTTTGGTATGTGTCCTTCCAGTTCTTATCTATATTAGTGGCCTACTCATCATCCCCACATCTGTCTCCCCCTACTAGCTAGGAAACCCCGAGAGAGTGAAGGCAACGTCTTATTCATCATGTTGTCCCCATTCCCCAATGCAGGGCCTCCTTGTAGAAATGACCAGCACTAGAAATGAGGACACTGAAGTATGGAGACCTTCAGGAACTCACCTGAGTTACCCAGAAAAATGGTAGGGTTAGCATTAAAACTCAAGCAGAGCGTGCACTTACTAAAGTTTAATCGATAAATATATAATGAACATTCACACTGAGGCAAGTGACATCAGACTAGAAGAGTTGTCCCTAAAGAAGGCCCAGCACATGCCATCAAGGCCAAACTGAGGTCACTTACTGACACGGAAGTACCATGGTAGCGCACTTGCACGAAAATTTAAATAATTCATTTTCCTCTCCCCTAGAATTTCGTATTCTGTGGAACAACATCTGGTGCAGTAACAGTGTTTTAACTAGTTGCACAATGCTGGTGTGTGATGCAGCTCTAAAATCTGTTAGACCATGGGAATTATAAGAGCCTGATGTCTGAAGAGATTGCTCACTATTCTCTTTAAAACCAAAAAAAATAAGACGTTTCTCATTTGTGACTCACTTTTAAAAAAATGTCATTCCTTTTCTATTGAACTCACCACCACCTACAGCTAATTTGTAATTTCCTTGGAGGCAACACCAACTTCTTGTCACATCTGGCACAGAGCCGGGCTCACGGTGCCCGCCACGCATCTGCTGAGTGAGTCAACTCTGCAGGGGCTCCACTGGCTTGGCTGTCGATTTCGTGAGAAGGAGAATTACAGCTTCGATATCCCCCCAGCTGCTCAAGAAGGACACCTGGAACTGCTTCAAGAAATCCCTTTTCGGTCTCATGAGTTGCCTGTGCTCTTGGCTCGCTCAGGGCAGGAAGAGTCTTAGGTTTGAGTGAGAGAAGGCAGCCTGGAGTGTGCTCATCAAAAGCAGCTGAGTTCAGCTGTTGTTTCCCTCCCACAGACCTGAGTCCACAAAATTAGATTGACCTTTGCCCTGAGTTCATAAATGGACTTCTTTTAAGTATTTGTGACTTGTTTGTTCATCAGTAATAAACAAACATCTGTAAACCCACCACCTAATTCAAGAACCAGAACCCTACGCTCCTTCCTATCCTATCCCCCTCCTCCACAACCTCAATTTGATGTTTATCATGTTGCCTCTTTTCAACTTTAATTCTTATTTAATTTTAGTTTAATTTTCAGTTACAGCTGACATTCAATGTTATGTTAGTTTCAGGTGTTACTGCTTTTTTTATTGAACGTTTTATTTTAGATATTTGTCGATTCATCTGCGATGAGATCCTACGTGCCCTTTACCCAGTGGCCCCCATGGTAAAATCTTGCAGAGCTTATAACTCAGTATCACAAGCAGATACTGACATTGATACAGTCAGGGTACAGAACACTTCCATCACCCCAGGGCTCACTCCGTTGCCAACACCTTTTGCAGTCACAACCGAGTTCTGTGCTTGTCCCACCCGCTCCTTAACCCCTGACACCACCATTCGGTTCTTCATATCTATAATTTTGTCATTTCAAGAATATCATATAAATATAGTCACATAGTATATAATCTCTTGAGATTGACTCTTTTTCAACTAGCGTAATTCTCTGGAAATTCACCCAGATTGTTGCCTGTATCAATAGATCATCTTTGCTGTTGCTGAGTAGTATTCCATGGGATGGGTGTTACCACAGTTGGTTTAACCATTTACCCACCGCAGGGCATCTTGGTTGTTTCCAGTTCTTGGCTATTATGAATAAAGCTGCTATAAACATTTGTGTGCAGGATTTTGTGTGAACGTAAGTCTTTATTTCTCTGGGAAATGCCCAAAAGTGCAATTTCTGGTCATGTAGTAGTTGAATGTTTAGTTTTTTAAAGAAACTACTGAAATGTTTTCCAGAGTAACCGAACCATTTTAAATTCCCATGAGCAATGTATGAGTGATACCATTTCTTGGCATGTTCTTCAGCATTCGGTTTTGCCACTGTATGTTATTTTAGCCATTCTGATGGGAGAATAGTGGTATCTCATTGTGGTTTTAATTTGCATTTTCCTAATGGCTAATGATGTTGAGCATCTTTTCATGTGTTTATCTGCCCTCTGTATATGCTTTTCAGTGAAATGTCTCTTTTGTTTATTTTATCATTGAGTTTTCGTTCTCCTGCTGTTGAGTTTTGTATAGCTACAGAAAAAAGATCTTGCTGGGATTTTAATAGGAACTGGATTAAACCTATGTATAACTTTGGAGAGAATTGACATGTTTACTAGGCTTAGTCTTCTAATCCATGACTACCGTATGTCCCTCCATTTATTTAGATTTTTTTTCTCTCATCAGCGTTTTGTAGCATACGACGTTTATAGCGTTTTAGCATACAAGTCCTATACATGTTTTGTTAGATTAACATTTTTTTCTTTTTTAGTGATTATAAATAGTATTGTATCTTTAATTTTGATGCCCATGTGTTGATTTGATTTTTGTAGGTTTATCCTGTGTCCTGCAAACTTGCTAAACTCACCTACTAGTTATAGGAATTTTTTGTAGATTCCTTGGAATTTTCTATGTAGACAATCATGTCATCTGCAAATAGAAATAGTTTCATTTATTCCTTTCTGATCTGCATAGTTTTTATTTCCTTTCCTGCATTAACTAGAATTTTCAGCACTATGTTGAATAAGAGCTGTGAGAACAAACCTTCTTGCCTTCTTCAAGAGCTTTGAGGGGAAAGGACTTGGTCTTTCACCATTAAGTATAATGTCAGCTGTAGTTTTTGTAAAACGCTTTTTATGAAATTGAGGAAGTTCCCCCTTTATTCCTATTTTTCTGGGAGTTTCTTTATCACGAGTCATTGTTGAGTTTTGTCAAATACTTTTTCTGCATCAATTGATATGATCATGTGATTTTTCTTTTTTTAGTCTTTTCATATGTTGGGTTATATTGATTGATTTTCAAATATTGAACTTGTCTTTTATCCTTGGAATATTAGCTCAATTTGGTCATGATGTACAATTCTTTTTATATATTGCCAAATTTTATTTACTAACATTTTGTTACCTTTTTTTGTATATTCATGAAGGTATTGGTTTGTAGTTCTACTTTGTACTGGCTTTGGTATCCAGGTAACACAAGCTTCATAAAACAAAATGGGAAATGTCTGCTCTTCTATTTTCTGGAAGGCATCACATAGAATTGGAGTAATTGCATTTTGAACATTTAGTAGAATTCCCCAGTAAAATCATCTGGATCTGGAGATTTCTTTTTGGGGACTTTTAGAATTACAGAGTCACTTCCTTTAATAGTTATAAGGCTTTTAAGATCATATATTTCACACTGGGTGAGTTCCTGCTTTTCAAGAAATTGGTCCCCTCTGTCTAGCTGTCAATGCAACGGCTCCTAAATTTAACGTTTATTTGAGGTCCGGAAGTTCTCTATTCCTGAGATGGGTCGTCTGTGTCTTCTCTCTTTTCCTCTTGGTCAGTCTTGCTGGAGATTTGTCAATTTTGTTGATCTTCTCAAAGAATCAGTGGTTTTCCATATTGCCTTTCATTTTATTACTATTTAGCGTTCCTTTTTCTCCTTGCTTTGGACTCATCTTGCTCTTTTGTAAATTTGTGAGGTCTTTTCATTTCCCTTCAATTCAAGGTACTTTTTAAATCTCCCTCAAAATTTCCTACTTGACCCATGAGTTATTTAAAAGAATGTTTAGTCCCACTGTTTGAAGATTTCCCTGTTATTTCTGTTATTGATTTCTAGTTTGACTCCAAGGTGGTCAGAGAATATACTTGTATAATTCTAATTCTTTTACATTTTTTTAGCTTTTTCTTTTTATCTATATTTTAAAGCCTAGGCCATGTACACTATATTTTTGAAATTTTGTTCTTTTTGCTATTCTATCCAAACAGCTTCTGTTCCACATGGCTAACTGCCAGCACAAAAGAATACTATCCTACTTTCCATTTTCTAGACCTCAGCCCTATTTCTGTCAGACATTTAGGTGACAGGGTTTCACTCTGGAGGAATCAAGAGGGCTGATTCCAGGGTCCAGGTGCCAGTGGACTCCACCGCTAAAACCCACAGGGTTGGAGGTTCTACACGTCACTGGCCCTGGTGAACTGTCGGACTTCGGAACACAGGCACTGTGGCCTCGGACACGCCAGGTGGGCATGAAGAAAATGAACGCAGTTCCTAATGGCATATTTTTTTCTATAATTCAATAAACAGCTTTTAAAGTGTTGCCGCTACTGCTTATGCTTGAATATCTTTGTGTTTGTGTGCCTGTCCCTGTGAGTCATGGGTCTTCTTCTCGTTCCTGTTCCTGTTTTCATGTTGTATGTTTCATAGTAGCAGACGCTGACTTTTCTGGAGTTTTGCTGTCGGGCTGTGCACCTGTGTTCCTTAGATGTAAGCATCTTGCAAGTCTTATTCCTCAAAGAGGAATGCTCCTCTTTGGCCCAGAACGTAGTCTCTCGTGGTATATGTTTTGTGGGCACTGGAAATGCTGCTGTTGGGTAGAATTTTCTATAAATATCTATCTGATCATGTTGGTTGATGGTGTTGAGCCCCATTGCCTTGCCAATTTTTTTTTTTTTTTTTTTACTGATTCTATCAATAGTTGTCAGATATCTTAATTTTTGCCTATCTGGTTGGTGGAGATGTTTATTTTATTACGGTCTTGAATTGCATTTCCCTGAGTTCTAGTAAGATTGAGGATCAAATTAAATATTTTCCTTCTGCTTTAATGACACTTTTAATACACAAAGGCAAGACTTTACCAACCACTCAATCCCACTGCTTTTTTCTCTTTGGTTTTTGTTTTCACATAGGCGGTGATCCCTGCCGACGCATGTGGACAGCGAGGCCAAGAACGTGTCGGGATCATTCTCCCTGCGCAGCTCCACCAGGCAGACGGCCACAGCGATTAGACACAGAGGCAGGTCAAAACCCTCCCTCGACTCCTCGTTGTGACAGATCCAGTCCTAAACCTGAGCCCGTCCTCTGAAGTCCCTGTGATGCACCTCCGGTTTAACTAATCCAGCCACGTCAGTGCCTTACTCTCCCCTAGCTAAGTGGGCCTCTGCCTCCACACTTTTGCCCATGCCATTCTCTCTGTCTAGAATGTTTTTTGCCAACTAAAATCCTACTTAACGCTTTAAATGTGGCTCACATGCTCCCTCTATGGGGACTTCCTTGATCATTCCAACTGGAAGGGCCCCTTTCCATTGTTCTGTAACGTCTGTCACGTGATTCGCAGGGCTGGGAAGCTGAGGCACAGGCCTGGGAGACTCAGGTCGGTCAGTCGGTCAGTTGGTCATTCAGACCAGGACTGCCTTCGTTCGTTACACCTGCCTCTTGGCTTGCAGGCGAAGTGCCTCTCCTTTGTTGGTATCCTAACTCACATAGTGAACAGTATTAAAATTCCTTCTCAAGTAACCAAACTCACCAAAAGTGGCATACTAGGCAAAACCCCAATGTGGGGAGCAGAAATATTACCTGTGCAACAGATTAGGAGAAGGAATTATTTAGAATACCGATAAACTTATGCTTAAAGTGATTTCTGTGCACATGCCAATTGAATGTGGGAAATAATCTATTCTCTTAATAGTAAAACACCTGAAAATGTATTTTTAAAATCTGACTTGTTTTATTGTGAGTGAAAGTGGGCAACATTCCTCTGAGGTTTGAATTTTGTTTCTTCAAGCTGGGTGATAGTTTCAGTAGACTATGTAATACAAAAGAACTTTAGAAAAAACAAGTCTAGATAAGACCTTATGTTATTTTTAAAGTAAAAAATTCCAGGCAAATTTTACACAACCTATCTACATAGGCATGAATTCATAGCCATGAATTTTTATATTTCATATGAGTGCAGTTTCCTATACTAGGCAATTTCAGTCTTTGTTAAAAACCAAACTACATATTTTTAAATCACAGGAGACTAAAAGAAACTCTAAAAATAAAGATTCTCATCTTATTATATAATGAAACATTTTATAGAAAAATTACAAAATAACAATAATTATTATTGATAATAATAAACTATCATAATTTAATTAATAAATAGTTAGAATAAATAAATTAGTATAACCATCCATATTTCCTTCATGCAGTGACAACTGCTGATAATATAGAAGAACCTTAAAGAGATTGTTTTAGGTCTTTTGGGTTCATGTTTAGGAAAGACTATTCCTGTTAGATTTATTTTTAAATGAAGTGTCTGTACCCCTCCCCCACAATGTTCCAGGACTTAATAATGCTGATGGTCAGCAGTTCTTCATGTTTATTTTTAACAGTTCCACATGCTGTTCTTCAACCATTTCCTCTTGCTCTCTCCCCAGCAGAGGCAGAGAAGTGTTGGCCTCCCTCTCAGCCTAGGACTCTTCCACAGAACGGAAGCTCTGTACCCAAAACCTGCTCTTCTTTGGTGTGAATCAGCCAAGTGTCTTCTCCTTGGCATTTGAGTCTCCTTTTCCAAACATTTTATCACTTTGAGGTATCCCTGGGACTTTCTAAGAGGCTGAGAGCAAGGCATGTTTTTTCATGACAACTAGACAACCTGATTATTTCCTATTCTCCTTCCGGATGGCAGGAAGCTGATCAGATGGCTTTTGGGGCTTCCTTTCACTTCTGAGTTTATGTGCCTCTTTGTTGGGGCTGGATAAGATTCAGCTTGTGCCAGATATTTAATAAGCTTTACTGGCTGTCTGACTCAAAAGTGCAGTTCCTAATAAGAGCCACAAATGGTACAGGGAATTCCAAGAATTGGCTGGTTACTCATTGGTGGTGGATCAAGTAGGGAAAACACATGCCCCCAGCCCAGTTCCCAGTGACTTCTCCCACATTCATTGCAAAAGGGATGGTCACAAAGAACAGTCTGAGGGACCCCACATGGCCCCTCATGATGTGCTTCCTGGCAGGGGACATGTCCTTCGAGGAGCTCAGCTTCAGAGCGGCTCCTTTACTCGCCATAGAATGGGGCTCTGGGTAGTTGGGGCTTACCCAGGCTGCTTCCTCCTGGTTTCCTTGTTTCTTCCCAAGGAAGCCACTTTTAATCGTGGTGTTCTTGAAGCTGGGCACCCTGGTCCCTGTGACCCTGAGATGTACAGTCATGTTTGACCTGTGCTTCAAGCTGAACCCCTCTAGAAGAAGCTGGGAAGCTGGAGGGGGTGGGAACCCAAAAGTAGAGTGACAATGAGCTCAGACTCAATAACTGGTCAACTTTTGCAGAAGCATCCCAGGCACTGCCAAGATTTGCATAAAGTGTCTGCACTATTCTGTCAAACTTCCCAAACTGGCCCTCCATTCTTTGCAAACGGCTATTCACCACCCTTTTCATTCATCTTACTCTTGTGTTTCCATTTTGTTTTTCTTTTTCTTAAAGTCATACCACTTGCCAGGATATCCCCAATCAACTTCTATCTTCTCCCATCATTCAAAGGCTTCCTGAAACCACCTCTTCCAGGAAGTCTTCCCTGACTGACTAGAACAATGAAAACCTCTGGCATCCTTCCACATTAACCACTCTCCAAGAACTTCCCCTTTGTTCCCACAGAATGTAAATGTTGCAATTTATTTATTGTTAAATATGTGTTTGGAACACATTCTGAGGAAGGATATAGCAATAGGTAATGCCTTTGGAGACCTTGGCTGGTGTCTCACTGATGTCCAAACGACCCCAACACATCAGAGCAGCAAACAAGTGTTGCTGCTACCCATGGGACTCTGCAGGTAGTTGCTCAGACTGTGTCTTCAGAACCTGAACTTCTACATTTCTAGTGGTGCTGCTTATATGCTCACCATTAGCCAGACGCTTCAGTTCTAGTCATTCAACAGAAATTCACTGAAACCTACTATGAGCCGAGTACGGTGCTGGACATGGAAGATGTAGTGTCCATTGAAAGTTTTTAAGACTATTGTGGGTCATCAGTTTGGTGACCCTAAAGGAACCATGCCTCTCAGCATTCATGCCCTTGTGAAGCCCCCAACCCCACTCCTTTTTGAATCTGAGCTGGCCTGTGATCTGCTTGCATTAATAGAATATAGTAGAAATGATGTTCCAGGTCCAGGCTGGAATGATGTCCCAAGAAAATCTGGAAATTTCTGCTTTTGTGTTCTGGGGAGCCCTGAGCTACTATTTTTGGAATGATTTGCTATACAAAAATTGATAACCAAAACAAACAAACAATAATTCCTGAAAGTAGGGGAGGAGTAGATCATCATCCAAAGTGGCTTTGAGATACTTTGATAAACCAAATACTTAGAAATTTAATAATCAAACAGAGTCATGGCACCAACAGGCCTTTTGAAAAACTGGCCCGCTCTATCAAGTTCTTGGCTTAAAATAATAACCAAATAGTTATTTTCTCACAGTTCTGTGATCTGAGCTGGGCTCAGCTGGATGGTTCTTCTGCTGGTCTTGCTGGTGGCTGGCAGGAGGTGGGCTTCAGCTGGAACTTGGGATCGCCAAGCTTCTCTCTTTCACTGTAGTTTCAGGGCCTCTCCCATGATTTCTCCAGGAGAGCAGCTGGACTTCCTACACAGTCTGTGGTGTAATGGTGAGTGCATCTGACATGTGGGTCAAAAGGCCTTTACGGTGTACCATAGGGAGAGACTGGAGGTGGGGACTGGAGTCACACCACCTTACTTCACTATGTAGAGTCTGCAGACCCTTGGGAAGATGTCTGGCTCTCTGTATCACGCTGCAGAGTAAGAATAAAGTAATAATATCTCTGCATCATAAGAATAGAGGTGATAACAACCCCTACCTCACAGATGGTTTGGAGGATTAAATGAGATGATACATGAGATGCCTTCACACGTTCTTGGCACATAGGAAGCATTCAACATGTGGCAACTATTAGTATTTTATTTTATTCTTTTAATGACTTTATTTATTTATTTATTTTTAGAGAGAGAGGAAGGGCGGGAGCAACAGAGACAGAAACATCAGTGTGTGGTTACCTCTTGAGCACCCCCTACTGGGGATCTGGCCCACAACCCAGGCATGTGCCCTGACTAGGAATGGAACCAGCAACCCTTTGGTTCACAGGCCTGTGCTCAATCCACTGAGCTACACCAGCCAGGGATGTTTTAGACAATTTTTTCAAATCAGATTTATAGGGAGATAAGAAAGAAAAGGAGTTTTGTGAGGGGAAAAGAAACCCAATGTTTTCTGAGAATTCTGATGCTCTGATCTGATGTATTACGTAGTAAAGGGAACCACAGGCTTAACTGCACATCACATACACCATCTGATGAGATCTTCGGAGTGTAGTACCTTCACAGACAGCACAGGGGTACATTGATCATGGTCCCTTTGTTGTCACATCTCAGCCTGTCCCTCCTGTGTCCTCTCTCTCTGACTTAGAGAACAGCTGGGAGGCAGGGAGAAGAGGCAGACTCCAGTGTTTCAGGGAGGGCAAGCCTGGGAGTGAAGTGGGTTGGGGTGGGGGGTCACAAAGTCATTCACCCAGGCAGAGAGAATGCAACACTTATTTATGTTTTTGAACTTTCGTTACCTTTGACCATGACTGACAAAAGAAATGAGCGTTCATTTTAGCAAGAAGTATTTCTAGAAAAACATCTGTCAAATCTGAAAAGTTCCTTTAAAAGAAGGATTAATTTGGGTTGGGCTTATAATGAAGAAAATTGCAAGTAAGTGTTAAGATTTGCCAGTAAATTACAGGAATTTCTTAGTATTCCATCACAGTTTCCAAAACCAGGAAAAACAATTTTTTGCAAGCAACTAATTCCACAGAAGTCTGCAAACCCACAAGTTTCACTCTCATCTTCCCTTTGGGTGCCTGGAACCCCCACAACAGTACGGATTCACCCCACCCCACCCCTTCCAGTCCTGGGCCTTTCCCTGCTCCCCTCTCGCCACACTATCGGGTTCCCACTGGTCATGGATGTCTCTGTGGCCAATGGCACATGCCAGTGGGCAGGATCTGTCTTTGGGTTTATTGGAGAATATCCCAATACCTTGGCACACTATTTGGATTCATTGAGTATTTGTAGAATCAAAGGTGTGATTGCGAAAAGTGAGTTTAAAGTATTGTTTGGAACGTGCCTGGGGGAGACCCAAGGCCCTGGGGCGGGATGTGTGGGCGCTGGAGCAAGGGGGTCCTACAAGTCCGCTGCTTGTTGTTATTCTGTCACTGTGATCCCGTTTTTTTCCTTTTCCTTTTTCATTGTGGTCCTTCTTTAATTTTCTGCACCCTGACAGGATCGGAGCTGGGCAGATATGGCATAGTAGAGATCAGCGAGAATTCATACCCACACTTATTTGAACCTTTTTTCCCCATCAAAATTTTTTTTTAAGAGTTCAGCATTTTCTTCAATGTGTTACAAAGGAGGTTTAGTAAAGACCACAGTCCCGTGCCACCATCGGACTCTTCAGATCCTTCTTTCTTTGCTTCCACTTTCTTTCCCCCGCGGGGCAGCCGCAGTGGAGGGGGCAGGACCGCCTGCTGGTGCAGCACCCGCCGCTGGGGCAGGTCCCCGAGCCCCTGCGTTGCAGAGGAGGCTCCCAGTGTTGACACTGGCCAGAGCCTTTGCAAACAAGCCTGGCCGGAAAGGTTCGACATTTACAGCAGCTGCTGTGATGAGGGCATTGATCTTATCCTCCGTCACCGGCATCTCATCGTCGTGCAGGATAAAAGGGCCCAGCAGATGTGCAAGCGAGCTCCCCGGCGAAGGCCACGGTGTGGGCGAGTGCAGGCTGCGCGCTGCGGCGAGCGGGGCTAGTCGAGGGTCTCGCCGCAACGCGGCCTTGGCTTCTTCCTAGGCGGACCAAGCACCTTAGCGGCAGCTGGAAAAAAGGGCTCGAGTGCTTTTTTAAACAGGGAAGGAAATGAAGCAAGATAGAAAGTCAAAGCCTCCCCTCTTCCTACCTAGTTTTCTGGTGGAGATGCTCAACTGTAAAATGGCTCGAAAGGAGCATCACAAGTAGGAACAAAGGAATGAGGGAGCGCTTAGATGGGAAAGAGCCACTGAACCAGCTGGCAGTCCCGAGGGCAGAGATGGGAGGGGCTGTTGGAGTGACACAGGCAGCTAGGACCCTGCAGGGGCGACCACTGGCTGCTTCACGGGAAAACTAGAAGAGTTTGAAGGGACAAAGGGTCTCAGATACTTAGGCACTGGTGAAGAGGGGCATGTTCTGTCAAGGTGAGTGAGGGGCAGAAATGGACAGAGGGCTCCAGTGCCATCACGGGGGAGGGTGGGGGCCACAAAGCCACACACGTGGGCAGCAGGGGGCCCTTGCAATCCGTGACTGGGAGTGAGCCTAAACGCGTGGGAGCCACTCTCTGAAAGAGGCTAGTTGAGGTGATGATACAGGACACCACCAGGGTCTGCTCTGGCTACCCCAGGCCACCCAAAGGTCAAGGGGATGCAGGCAAAGGCCAGAGAGCAAACGCATCTTGGGCATCACAGTCAGGCTGAGGGGGTGTGCAAATGCCATGCTCTTCTCTAGCCACACAGCGATCTGGGAACTAGACTTCCACTCTGGCAACCAGAAAACCCGAGAGTTCTAACTCAGGCAGTTTCCTAGGGATTTGCCCTCAGTCCTCTAAATCTGGCCGCCACCACCACCCCCTGCAAGAGTAAGCCCATCTTCTAACCTGAATCGTAATGCATGTGAGTCAGCAATGCCTGAGACTGTGACCCAGGGGAGCTGATGAGTCAGAAATTTGCAATATAAAATCATTCATTCATTCAACTATTATTAGTAAAAGGCCCGCAGGGTGCAGGGAACATAGAAACACAGCAATGAATACGAGGGGACTCTCACCCCTGAAACTCCAAATAAATATAATATCGATTTCTCCAAATCCTTTCACAGATAACCCCCACAAACCCTTCAGTGGTTCTCCAGAAAGACATTTTTTCTTCATTTTTATGCACAGAGGCTTGATAATAGAATCCATTTGCAAAACAAATGGTTAAGGGAAGAAAAAAAAAGAACTCCAAAGAAACCCTAACTAAACCTCTGAGCTATAAACAGAGATGTTCAGATAAGACGCTCAGTCTTATCTGAAATATACTGAGATAACAGTACCGAAACCCTGCGACCGCCTCTGACGTATTACTCCTTATTCTCTATGATAGGAAGATAGTATCGAAGAAAATTCAGTCACTTGCATTCATGTTATAGTTTTTAAATCATTTAAAAATCTAATTTATTTTAATGCAAGTATTTTATGCACATAATTAAAAGAATCAACTGTAAAAGGCTCATAATAACAACAACAAAATCAGCCCCTTGGCCTACTTCCCTTACCTAGGTTCATCTGCAAAGGTAACTACTTTCTATTCTCTTAGCTGTTTTTTCCCTCACCAGAATAGTATCCATATTGTGCCATCTCTTGATTCAGCTCTTTTAGAGATTATGCACTGACTTTCAATTATGATGAAGATGTCACTCCCGAACACTCTCATTTCACAGCTGATATTCAGATGGTCACATATTACAACCATATGGGCTGTTTTCGTTCAGCAAAATGAAGTTCTGTACTGATCGGCACAGAAGCTTCCTTATGGCCATCCAGGCCAACCTGTCTGCTCCAGTTCCTGTCCTTCCCCAGGACCCAGCAGTTGAGGGGCCCTTCCGAACCCTTCTCCAGTGCTCTGACCACTAATCCCTTCCGACTGCCCGTTGCCTGTGCCATATTGTTAATTCCCAATTTTCTTGCCTTCCTAAGGGTCCCAATTTTTTGTTCCCCAAGTCACATTTGAGGCGTTCGTTGTTATGTCTATGGAAATACTGTTCACCGTGGAGCCAATCTGTAACACTGATTACATTTTTCTTCTACAGCTTTCTGCTTTTACCACAAAGTACCTGATTTTTTATTTAACACCTGAATACTATCTCTCTCTCCCTTATATAACTTCCCAGGTAGTTAAAACTATCACTCATGTTGTCAGTTATATTTTCTTCTCCTGAAAAGATATTTTTTGGAGACCTATGTGTTCATTTTCCGACCCGGTGTGCCCGAACTCATCTCCAGATCTGCTGAGTTATGGTCTGTGAACTGGAGTTTACGATCTCGAAGCCTCTTTTCTAGGTCCTGTGGCTGCTTTTTTGGTTTACCCTTCATAGCAGAGCACATCCTCCAGTATCCTAAACAGGATGCTTTTAAAGGTAATGCTTTCTCTTTCTCAGATCTGGCATGTCTGAGAGTGACTTTTGGCCAACCTCACGCTTGGCTGGCTGGGAGAACACTAGGCTGCAAATCATTTATACTGAGAATTTCCTGACTGTATTGCTCCAGAGACTTCTAATTCAGGGCTGTTTTTTTAGTAGTTTGAAGTCATTCCAGTTCCCCTTTCTTTATGATCTTTTTCCCCTGGTGGGAGCTTTTAGGATTTTCTCTTTAACATTTCTGTGATATATCCCGGTAGGTGTGATTTTGTTTCATTGTTTGTCTTTTGCTGAATACTCAATAGGCTTTTTTCCACCTGGAGTCTTGGTACCTGGGAGTTTCTTGTATTCTTTCTTTCTTTCCTCTCTTTTTAAATGGACTTCCTTCGCATAGGATGTAACTCGCCCATTTAAAGCGTTTTAGTATGTTCACCAAGCAACCGTTACCACCATCAATTTCAGAGCATTCCCACCACCTGAGAGGAAACCAAACCCATTAGCAGTCACTCCCCATTCCTCCCATCTTCTCCCTTCCTCCAGCCCTAGGCAACTGCCAATCTATTTTCTGTTTCTGCAGATTCGCCTGTTCTGGACATTTCACATAAATGGAGCCATACAACAACCACAGTCTTCTGTGAGTGACTTCTGTCACTTGGCGTGTTTTCAAGTTTCATCCACAATGTAACAGGCGCCATACTACTTTTTAAAAAATTCTTACCCAAGGACATTTTTTGTTATTGATTTGAGAGAGAGAAACATCGATCACTGCCTCCTGTACACGCCTCAACTGGGGAGCAAGCCTGCAACATAGGTATGTGCCCGGATCCTGAGCGCAAATCAAACCTGCAAACTTTTTTTTGTGAACAGGATGACACTCCAACCAACCAAGCCACCCGGCCAGGGTGTACTGCACTTATTTACAAATAATATCCCACTGGTCGGATGTGTCACATTTTATTTATCCATTCCTCAGTTGACATTGAGGTTGCTGCTACAAACATTCATGTGCAGGTGGTTGTATAAAGATGCCGTCAGTTCTCTTCGTCTGCAAATGAATTCAATGGACTGCCTCTTCCTTTCCCCCCCTTTGTTGAAACTCATGGCTCCCCATCAGCACTTCTAAGTGCAAGGTTCTCAAGAGCTGATCTGCCTCTCTTCAGGGTCACCTGTAGCCAGCCTTTCAGACAAGACCCATGTATCAACTCACCTGGTGGTCCTCCAGGACACCTGCTCTCTCACAACCGCCTGCTTGGCCAGATTCTCCTCACAGGTGGGCGTCTTCTTCCCTGATTACTTGCCTCAACGTGTTCAAGACTGCTGCCACCTGCCCCATGAATGCCCGTGACTGCTCCCCGAGGTCCCCGTGCAAATATCCAAAGGGCACTGGCTGCACTGTGTGATTGCTGCTCACGTATGCACTCTCCTCACTAGAACGTGAGCTTCTTCGAGACAACGCTTACCCCGAATGTTTTCATTTCCTTCATCACACTAGTAAACAGTGCTTTATATCATGCTCACTACAAACAGTAAGTGCCAAGTACTAGTCTAAAGGCTGAACTATGGACTTACTGACTTCTCACACTAACCCTGAGGTAGGTATGACCACCCCCACCCCCACCCCGCCGTGTTGTCCAAGGCTATTTAAGAATAGTAGAGCAGATATCTGAACTGGGATGATCTGGCTCAGACACCTTTCAACATCTCTGACTTTTGAACTGAAGAGGTGCCTACCATGTATTTCCTGAATGAATGAATAAATGAAGGGGAAAACCAAGGCCTTCAATAGAGGCCAAACTCAGTCTTAGAGAGAGCTACATTTTAAAGCAAAAAGAAAGTTGATTTTATTAATTTTCTTCTCTCTTTGGCCCAAGCCATAAAGACCCAGGGAAGAGGTCTTGGGTAAGATTTCTGTTGTCCAGTGTTATGAACTAAATGTCTCCTCAAAATTCCTATGTTCAGACCCTAACCCCCAGTGTGGCTGTATTTGAAGATGGGCCCTCTAAGGAAGTAATTAAGGTTAAATGAGGTCACATGGATGCGTCCCTGATCCAATACAGTTAATATCCTTGTAAGAAGAGACACCAGCACCAGCCAGCAAAGGGAGACCTTACCAGAAACCAAATTTGCCAGCACCTTGATAATGGACTTCCAGCCTATAGAACTGTGAGAAATTAAACCTTTATTGCTTTAGCCGCCCAGTCTGTGGTTTCTGTTACAGCAACTCAAGCAGACTAACACAATTTCTAATGGCTGAAGTTTGGAAAACACAGATTTTCCTTTACTGATTTCAGAAACCAGCTGCTCTCTCTGCCTTTGGCTGGATTTGAACTTCTTATGTTGTTTATTTGTTTTGGTTTCTGATGAAATAAAAATTTAAGGCTCTATCTAATCCAGCCTTCTTTTTATCATAGGAAAGTCAACATTTAACTTTCTATTTTTTTCCTTCAACATTTCCTACAACTATAGACTTTCTTGCCTTTCATCAGCTTAGCTACCTAGTTCTTGGCCTATGCAGAGATTTAACTTATCTTCCTAAAAATATATATTATCAATATTATTACTGATACCATTGACATTTACCTTATTTAATAATGCTAATACAATGTTTTTCCCAATGGTATTTCACTTGAAAACCTGGAATTTCACTATGGAGTGAAACCTGAGTTTCCTAAGGGACTTCAAGTTTCAGCTCTGTCTGGGGGTTTTAAAATAAAAACTTTTTTTTTATTATAAAAATTTCCAAACACACAAGAGAAGAAAGAATATATTCAATACCCAGATCCAACATTATCAAGATTTTTACCACATTTGCTTAAGCTATTCCTTTTCCTCTTCTTTTTTTCTTTGCTGACATATTTCAGAGCAAATCCAAACATCAAGTCCATTAATATGTATCTCAATATGTGTCACTTTAAAAAGGGAAACATTTTCTTTTACAATCACAATGCAGCTGTCCAACCTAGGAGAATTAATAATTCTTTTGTTGGCAGGCTTTTGGAGTGAAATAACTCATACAGAATTTTATACTATGAAGAAGTTAGCACTGCCTTAGAATAGCAAAATTCTGTAGTCTCAAAACAATTTTAGAATGAAACTTAGTATGTTCTGAAATGCAAGTGCTGACACCATCCAACTAAAGCTGGGCTCAAGAATGCCTACCACAAGTCTTAAAAAGATACAATATCAAGGCTTCAGTCACTGTATATTATTTTAATAAAAACAAACTACTTTACACAAATATACAGATCTCAAATTGTAACATCAAAATACAAAATGCAATAAAGAAGTAATGTAAGTTTTTCTCACTGAGAGAGGCTTTCTGTCACATTTTGACATTTATGATTATTAAGACATAATGAACACAGGAAGTACAGCTTTTCCAACCTCATGATTATAGTAAATTCCTTTGCAAATGAATGAGGGCATAGTCATCAAAAAGAGAAGTTGACAAGTTAGGTGGCCCTGGCCACATTACATTAACGTGAGTAAGAGCCACACTGAGAGCTTTAAGAAGCTGTAGTCGAATGTCAGACGTACGGGCACCATAGCTTTCGCAGACTTCTATCAATGATTATATCCTTGATATATATACATCCTTAAATATAAAACAGTTCAGTATGATTGCATCTGTATTTGTTCCACAGGACAACTGGTATTATTCTGATATATTTTTCAACTGGAATCATGTACAAAGAAATAATGAGAAATCCATTTAAAAAAACCTATTTTTCCCAAGTCAGATTATATTTAAAACTTAAAAGGCCTATGGAAATCCAAAGTGTGGGCAAAAAATATTGGTTACACGCCAATTTTTATTTAAGAGAAAGCCTTGCACAAATAATAGTTGTCTTATCTTGTAGCAAAACAAAAACAAAACCCTAAAATTGATCCCACAGACTTAAATTAGCTGAACTGGAATGACAAAGTCAAAGCCAGTCTTGTCACTTGTACATTAATTTGATACAACAAATTGCACTGAAAACAGACAAACAAAAAAATATCCTGCACGTGCTCCGGTGCAGAACTGGCGATTCCTTTCAGCACTTGCAGGAGGACAACTGTTACACAGCTCTTTTTTAAGAAAGCAGTGTACCCAGAAACCCAGCAGAACATAGCCATGCACTGATGGCATTTAAGGGCAATAGGAGATTGCACTGTTAATACCCACTGATGGGCTTTGTGCCAGTACTTTAAAACCATGCTTTTCATCGACTATAGATAAAATGTTGAAGAAGGAGATACAATATTATATCATATTCCTGAACAGAGCAACCACGTTTGTATAAAGAAATCACTAAAGAGTTACTTCGTTGCTTTTTAGTGAAGTCCTGTCTAGGCATCAGACTTTAAACTAAATGTTGATAGTGCCTAATTTCAACTCCCAGGTAAACAAAAACAGTTTATGTATCAAGATTAATTCTCTTTGGCCGCAATGGATACCATTTTCTCTGGGGGCAGTCTGTAGTTTGCTTTCTTTTCATCACCACGTTACTAGTTTTCCCGGTAGAAGTCTCTGTTGGTGTGGTTTCTATTTGTGTTATAAAGCTTTCAGATTTAACATCTGGCTTCCTGCAACAATTGGAAAAGACTTCTTGGTGGATTCTCTGGAGCTGAATAATAGGCTGCATCTTTAAAACTTGGGCAAATCCATCTCCTTGTTCAATTAATGCAGGCAAGGACTTCAAAGAGCAAACAAACAGCAACAGTCAACATCAATCTCGGGTTGAAACACCAACACACAGGGACAAACACAACACTCCAGCATTTTCATTCTTCAGGTCAAGGCTTTTTCTAAGGTCTAATTTTTGGGGTGGTGGATACTCAACTTTACCTTTAAATACGAGTTTTAGGAGTTTTAACTAAAAGCTGAGACTAAAAAGATATGTTCTATTCCTTCAAATGCCTGGTAGTAAAAGAAAACTTCAGCAGAGTAGGAATTAACAGGATTTCAGAGCTAAGTATTTAATGTCTGAAATTCCACATTTTAGAAAAGTATTTCAGAAATCTTAATCATCAAGAGCAATGATCAGCACATTTTTTCTGTAAAGGGCCTTATAAATATTTTAGGATCTCGGGGGCTTATATCTCTGTCACAATTATTCAGTTCTTTCACTGTAATGTAAAAAAATCACAGACGATAGACAATAAGTAAATGAATAGACATGGCTGAATTCCAATGAAATTTTATTTCCAAAAAAGAAGTACTAGGCTGGATTTTAGCCTGTCCCAACCTAGTCTGTCAACTCTTGATTAGGAATACACTATGAGAAAATCATGGAATCAATACAAACCACAAAAGAACATTATAACAATTTTAAGAACAGGGGAGATTATGAAGGAGACTAAAAGTAATTTGCATATGCTAGAAATAAAATGTTTTCCTGTTTATATAAAATGCCAAAAATATAAACAATTTTGTAATAATAAAACTCCAATTTGATATGCTGCATAATACAGTGTGGCCAAGAGTATAGGCTCTGGAGCCAAACACCAGGGTTTAAATCCGGCTGAGTTACGTATCTGGGCAATCTAAGTCACCTCTCAGTGCCCTGGCTTCCTCGTCTGGAAAACAGGGTAACAGCGGTGCCTATCTCCCAGGGTCACTGGAAGGATTAAATGAGGTAATACGTGTAAAGCAGTCAGATGGCACCTGGTCCACACTAAATGCTCACCAACTGTCAGCTGGCATTAGCATCTGAAATTGTTAAACTGTTAACTCTCAGAACTCAAAAATATAACCAACCTTTAAAGAAGCCAGGTATGATACTGATACACAGTAGGTGCCTAATAAATGGTAGTTATTCTGAATGTTACTGTTGCTTAATTGAAGATCTATTCATTTAATTCATTAAAGATGCATTTTTAAAACTACTAAAAATTCCTATTACAACAGACTAAAACACATGTGGTTGTTAGAAGCAAATACCCAGCTGCACACTTTGTTCATTTTATGTTTTAGCACGTAGCTTTTACCTTCATGGCTTGACTGATTTCCTTAGCCATTGCTTCTCCTCTGCATCTCAGACTGTCCACACGAGAGGCTGCGAAGAAACCACCAGACAGTGTTTTAGGCTTTTTACAGTCTGATAACAAGTCAGAAAGGCCATGCAGACGCATTCTAGTCAAACACCTGTCAGCACTATCCGCCTCAGCTCAGTCTTCCTCAGCACAGTTTGGTATCTAGTAAAACAAATGCCCTATTAAATTTCACTGGTAATATGAAAGGACTGTGAAAACACAGAGTAAACGGTAGAGTAAAATCAGGAGTTATGAGCCTAAGATGATAGACAGCGAGCGCTGTACTGAGCAGCCACAACACCGTGTGCCCCCAGAAGGAAGCCTGCCCATTCTCTGTATCATCTGCCACTACGCTTAACAACTGCAAGCACCATCCTCACATTTCAAAATAAACACAGGCTGATATCTGATATTCGTACTCTTCTGAATTTTATGAAATGTATTTAGAATTAGAATTTGTAATCACACTACATCAAAAATACCTAAATGACCCCTGGCTGGTGTGGCTCAGCAGATTCAGCATCCGCCTGTGAACCTCTGGTTCGACTCCCAGTCAGGACATGTGCCTGGGTTGCAGGCCAGATCCCCAGTTGGGGACTTGCAAGAGGCAACCAACTGATGTTGCTCTCACACATTACTGTTTCTCTCCCTTCCTCTCTTTCTCTCTGAAAAAAATAAATAAAATATTTTTAAAAATACCTAAATGAAACTTCTGGAATACATGGTCAGTAGTATTAACTTTTCTTTCCTTACTTCCTTGATGCTTTTCTAATTCCAAATACATTTTATTTTCTTCCAATCTCTCATAAATGTTCATGGCTACTTGATAACAGAACTGCATATTCAATGATAAAGGGATAAAAATCCTACTAAAACACCAAGAGAAATTGAAAATGTAAAAAATCATACCACCATGAAACCATCTATAAATTAGTTTTTAGAAAAGTAGTTTTCATTAGAATTACTTAAAGTCTAAACAAGTACATAATTACGTGAGGACTACTGCTGTATCCGCTCCAAGAGACTGGCAAGTAAGCCAAGAAAAGAACTGCTTTCTTAGCTGCTGTTTTTCTTTTTTCACTTTCTTTAGCTCAAAAGATGGAGAACAGTTTTAGGGAAAAAAGAAAATGAATAGAAAAAAGCAACTGAGAGGAAGAAGGCACCCAAAGGAGAAAGGCAACGGTGACACGACGGCCTCGAGAAAAGGGCTCGAACCATCTCTGTCAGCAGAAACTCCGCTGGAGATTTGGTGAAGCCCACGGACCCCTTCTCAGAATATTTTTAATGAGGTTATTTTTTTGGTTGAGGTATAATTTACATACAGTAAAGTGTGTATCTTAAGCTTAACATTTAGTCACCTTTGACAAATACACACCAGGACATGGACATTTCCATCACTGCAGAAAGTTCTCTTGCTCCCCTTTCCCAGTCAATCTTGTCCATAAGAAGCAATGATCTGTATGACTCCTATCACTATACATTATTAGCTTTGCTTGCTCTAGGATGTCAGAATGTTTTAAAATAAAATTTAAAAATAAGTTATTTAAAAATTATACAGGTAATATATATTTTCCTTTATTGATGATTTAAATAACAGCACCGAGTGGCAGTTCTATTGACCGTAATATGAAAATAACAAGTATAAACAACACTGTGAGGTATCTGGAACAAGGGAAATTGAAAATATCTGTGGCTTCTCATAGCAAAAAAAAGTCACAGGTATGGCCAGCACCGCCACACACTCACGATGGAAGGAAATGCTAACTTTCAGCCTGAGGTTAGTAAAAAAAAAAAAAAAAAAAAAAAAAAAAAAAAAAAAAAAAAAAAAAAAAAAAAAAAAAAAAAAAAAAAAAAAAAAAAAAAAAAAAAGCCATTTTCTCCTATCCAAGCCCACAGTTGCCCTATATTTTAAGAATTGTAATTATTGTATGCATGAAAATTAAATGGGCATATTGTTTGAGAATAAAACTAACACACTGTTTAAAAATAGGCTTATCCTGCGTTTCCCAGCCATGCAGACTGCGCACAGGGAGAGCAGGGTGGCGGTTCCACGTGTCCATGTGTATGTGGGGCGGGGGGGGGGGGGCAAACCCATCAGGCTGTGCACTCTGCATTATACCCCAATGCACACACGCACACACAACAATGAATGAAATACCTTAAAACATTTACTCTAGAAAGTTGTCTTATTTACTGTTATGTACAGAACAAGGCAGTCACATTCTTCATTGTTATTGAATGATTTACAAAACAATCTATCACCCAAGGTCTCCTAAATTTTTTATAAACACATGCTACTTTAAAAAAATCTTTATGAACCCACATTGATGGCCAACAGTAGCTGCTCTCCCTCTGCTGCACAAGCAATGACGATATAAAAAGCGCCAGGGGTAGTTTAGGTTTGTGTGTAAAAGGAATTAGGCCTCAGGCTTGGACAATTATAAAGATATTTTCACACATGGACATCTGGTGGAACATTCTAAAGTTGTGCTGGATGTATAAGACATTCAATGTTCCTGTCCTGTGACTACCAAATGTCAGGTGTAACCCCCACCCCTTACTGTGGTAACCAACTTTTCAACTCCCACTTTTTCAAAAGGGCCAATAGAGGGCAGCACTGACTCCAGTGAGAACCAACCTGTTATTTATCTTTCAGAACTTCCTTGGGAACAAGAAGCTCATTCTCTTAACCCTGGACTCCCTAGTGTTGAACACAACGCCTGGCATGTAGAGTGGGTGCTGCTTAGGTATGGCAGACAAGGCTGCGATAGAGGGTGCTGTGCAGGCACAAAGGGGGGTGAGGTCAATCCAACAGGGGGACTGAAAGGAGAGCAGAAGCTTCACAGGTGTTACAGAGAGTTGCCTAAAAAGGATCAGGTGCTGGAGGCTGGGGGGGAAGGGGCACAGGAGGTGGGGTGGCAGAGGAAGTGCTATACCAAAACAAGGGAATAAATCAAGAAAGAAGAAAACACAGGAACCAGGAAACAGGGTTCAAAACAGAAGAGAAGTAAAGGAAATTCCCAGGGTGATGTGGACGGGAGCAGACAGGATACCCGCTGAGCACCAGGCCCGGAGGCAGCCAGTCCAGATGAGAACTGGAGGACAAAAGGCTCCCCGGGGAGTGTCTCAAGAGAAAGGAAAAGGTCGCACAAACGGACTTGATGGATGACCTGAAGTCTCACCAGTGAGAGGAGTTTTACAGTTCCGTGGAAGTGTCTGGGGAAGAATTACTGATAGACACAACAGCAAAGGAAGTGAACGAGCAATGGGCAGTCCACAGATTCACCACTAAATACTGTTGGGGGATTTTCTGACAAAGTGAGAGATGAAAAGTGAAGCTGACGAGTATAGATTATTCTGTTGAGAAACTTGGTTATGAAAAGACAGAGAGTTCAGGGAAGAGAAACACAATGGCACGAACTTCCCTCCTTGACTCTGCGGGCCGGGCGTCCTCCCAGCAGTGCGAGCTGGCACTCACAGCACTCGTGCCGACTCGTGTTACGCAATCCCTTTAGCAACCCCGTGAGGCCAGCAGGTTTCATCAGCCTCCTTTTACAGATAAGGAAACACGCTGCGAGAGCTGAAAAATGTACCCAGAATTGAAGAGAATTAGAACCATACTTCCCAGAATCCCAAGCACTTGCTTGCGTATATTCTACAGTAACTTTCCAAAATATCACTTTGCCAAAAATTATACTATATTCATGAGTTAAAAATGGTAAAAAATTAGCTCCAACATAATGAAAACCTCTTGAAATGAAAACAGATTATGCCTAGTAAAGAGTTAAAAATAGAACAATTCTATAGTTAAATCTATTTTAACTATTAATGTTATAGTACCTTTAAGTGAATGAAATTCCTTTCACTGAAAACTGGAAAGAATAAATAATTTTAGGCGTAAAACCAAACACAAAGATTTTTCTAAAAACATACAAAGGGGAGAAAACTAAGTATATGTGACTATGTTATGTGTATAAATGCATCACAAAAGCATTTCCAACATTAACATCTGCTTCGGAAACTTCAAAATATATAAGCTTTCTACTCTCTCTCAAGACTATTTTTGCAGCTGGTAAGAGCATGCGGGCACCCCGGTACACAGGCCTGTGACTGAAGAATGTCTCGCAGGCCCATGGCAGACTTGCCCTGTGGGAGAGGGAGGGCACTCCCTCCAGACCCATCCCCAAGGGCTCTCTCCGCACCACCTCAACGGGGACACCTTCAGGGCACCGCTGTTCACCCTCTCCTCATGAACAAAGGTGTTCAGGGATCCAAACTATTCTCCCAAATCCTATTTAAACAACATGTAGTAGAACTAAGGTGCATCTGAAATGTGATTTTCCTAATATTTTTCACGATAAATGTGTAGCAGTTCAGCTACATTATAGGTTAAATAGGTCGTTAAAGGGTAGCCTAGAAATATACCCATTTATAATAGCATTATTAAATGTTTTTCAGGGGAAATGCATCCCAAATTCCAAAGCTCGGATTACATATGAACTCTTGAAACAAAGCCATTTGTAAGTGGGTGGCTACCTGTAAAAGTGCTGGCGGTGGCTTCAGCAAGACGGCATTATTAGGCAAGAAGAGAGACTAACTCTTAAGTCCTCTGCTTGTAGGGTCAGCAAAAGAATTGGAAGGGTCATCAAGTCTACTGTAGAGAATCTTAAAATAGCTCCTTGCCATCACTACATACATGTTTAGTGAAGGACAGGGAAAAGAAGGGAGTCTCTTCAATTAATTTCAAAGAATAGTTTTTAAAAGAAGATAATATGCAAGCAATTATTAGTTTTAAGAGAATCACAAAAATTGTGAAAACTCATCTTATTAGTAGAGAGCTCATCAAAGGGTTGATGCACGGATATTAAAAATAAAGTTTGCTCTTAAAAATGTGGAAGTTAGATGCCCCTGAGGACACGGCCTTCCCTAGTCGCTGCCTTTGTAAAACACAGGGAAACGAAAAAGTGGAAATGAAAGATTGAGTAATCAACCCAGTTTTGCTTTCAGGTCACTGAACTGACTAAACTAGGACACATGAACTTCCAAAAGCCTGCACAAATTCAGGAATCCACCAAAAAAGCATTAGCGGAGAAGTTCCTTCCTACATCCAATGTACTTCATGGGCATGAATGAGCAAGCATGTGTAACACAGGATGTATGGCTTATACTGGTTTCTAAAAGAGCAGCTAAAGGCATAGTAGGAACCGTGAATTGTAAAGCAGCACACCCGGTAACAATGAAACCAGACACAGAGCAGTGGAAGATAACCCTCCGCTACAACTTCAACAAATCTGTTGAACACACCTGCTAGGCAGCAGGTACGTAACCCTCTGCATCCACTCCCGCCTGCACCTCACCAGCTCCCTCAGTACTGAAGAGCTGGCTCTCTCTAAGGCACCCAACCCAAGACTTTCCAATTCCTCGTCTGGCCGCAGCCAAGCCTCCAACCTTATCCTGCAATGCTCTTTCCCACTATTCCCTCCACTATAGCCTCAGTGGTTTTCTGTTCCATAAATATTCAAGCCCATTCTTGACCTAAGAACCTTGTTCTAGCTCTTCTCTCTAATTGAAAAGCTCTTCCTCTTGTCACAAGATAAATTCCTTCTTGTTACTTCCTCAGAAAAGTGTTTCCCATACCTAAACACATCACCCTAGCACTGATGTTACTTACTTATTTTTAGATCTGGTTATCCTTTTCTGCTCCCACAAGAATGTACAACCCACAGGGCAAGGACCTTGTCTGTGTTGGCCACTGCTACGCCCTCCACACTGAGAACAGTTCTGGCGTATGCAGACATTCAATGAACATACTGCATGCGTGGATGAAGAATAGTCATTCAGCATTTACTGAGCAAGGTGCTACATGCTGGCTACATATAATGCAGACTCCAGTAACAAGGCCAATGGACCTCAGTTTTGTGAGACCATAAACAAGGGAACACACAAGTACCTACACTGTGTAACAAATGCTATTAAGGAAATAAACAAGTTATGACAGAGAACTGAGGAGAGGCTATTTTAATTAGGGTGGTTAGAGCAAAAAGGAAAGTGACATGAATTCAGAGAGGCAGGTGGGAGCCAGATCATGTAAGGGAATGCTAAGAAGTGTGAAGTTTATTAAATATTTTAAAATTGGAGGATTTTAAAATTTTAAGAGAGGAATGAAAACTGATTTGCGTTTTTAAAAGTATCTTGGACTTTCAGTCAAGTTGATTTGGAAGTTCACAAACTCTCTACCTTTGTCCCGAAAGTCATTGGATAAATACAGAAAATGTACAAAGCATATCCCAAATCCTATACAAAATTAAAATTTCTATGAACCAGAAAAGAAATGAAAAAGTATACTAAATCAATTAAGTCAAATTATCTCCCACACACATACACATACATTAGGCTAGACTGTTTTATAGATGAATCTTATCCATGCTTCAAAAATCAAATAACCTCTATGCTTACACACTGTTTATGAGCATAGCATAACCTCAACGACAAAACTGGAAAGGGACAGTATGCTTTAAAACCGCATCATTTGTGTGTGTGCGTGACTACAGATGCAAATATACAACAGGTAGATATTCCAAAAACCGAATGGACAGTTTAGTTCAACAGTGTATGAAGGGAAAAATGCATTAATGAGAAACTGGGGTTTGCTCTATGAACACAAAGAGCACGATCAGAAGACCCTGTCGGTGCCAGTTCATCACACTCCCAGCGTCGGAGTCAGAGAGCCTGTGACCTGGCGACACAAGGGAACTTTACGGATGACGGAAAACGTTCTGCGTCTGAACTGTGGTGATGGTTACACTGTTACAATATACATTCCTCAAACCTCAAGCTGTACACTTAAAATGGATGTGTTTTATTACACATAAAGTATATCTCAATAGAGTTGGTTAAACAAATATATGATCCCAGTCAATACAAAGTATTCAATAAAATTAAACATTTTTTATAGTTTAAAAATATTATGATCACTATCACCACTATCATTCAACTTTATATTAAAGGTTCTAGCCAATGTAACAAGCCAAAAAAATGCGTAAAGTTAGAAAAAGACAAACCCCATCATTACTGGCAAATGATTTATCTACATCTAAGGGAATCTGACTGAAACTAGATAAACCACCAGAGTTCAGCAAGGAAACTCAACGGTGTTCCTAAACACTAAACCGACCTCTTCTCCAACCCTAAAATGTTACCACCGATAATAGCTACAAAAAAGTAAGTTACCCAGGAACAAATAAAAAATGTGCAAAGTCTACACAGAGAAACCTACGAAACACTATTTTCTCGTACAACCACCTTGGTCACGTGTTTTGGACCCTCCCCACACGCACGGCAGAACGTCCATCACAGCCGCCCCCGACTGTGCAGCACCTCTCCCAGTGTGACAAGCAGGGAGCACGCCTACAACCGTCTTCGCTGCACCTGCCGATAAGATGCAACTGAAGGACATCGTGAGAACCTCAGAATGAGACACAACATGTTCACAAACAGAACACCCATGTTGTAAACACCTATGTTGTCAACTTTATATAAAATTTGAAGACAGATGGGACTTCTCTCTACACTAATCTATAAAAATCTATAAATTAAATGCAATTCCAATCAAATCCCACTGAGATTTTTCATGCAATTTAACAAGTTGGCCCTAACAATTCCTACAGCACAGTAAAGGGCCAAGAACAGGCAATGAAATTCTGAAGAAATTGCAAGGTACCAAGAGTTCTCATAAAACTGCAGTAACTTAAAAATTGTGACAATGCTGCAGAGAAAGCATATCAACTAACAAAATTAAGGAGAGCCCAGAAACAGACCCCCAAATGCAAGGAAACTCCGTGTATCAGAGAGTGACATTACAGTGCGTGGAGAAAAGATGGACTGCTCTATAAACCATGCTGAGGCAACTGGCTGCTGGTGTAGCAGAAATCAGATCCTGTCCTCACAGCATGTTTAAAATTTCAGTTAGATTCAAGATCTACATATGATGTATATTAATACCACATAGTCGCTGTGAATAAAGTTAAAAGCCAAGCCAAAACTTGAGAGCAAATCTTTGCAGTGCTGGTAACCAAAGGACTAATGTCTAGAATGTGTGTGCGTGTGCATGTGTGACTGAGTGTATGACCCTTAGAGATGAACAAGAAAAGTTAGAACCACCCCACAGACAAATGGACAAAGGCTATAACTAGGCAATTCACAGAAGAAACTGTAGGGTCAAAAGAACATGGGGAGGATACTCAACCTCACTTTAAATATATACATATAATTGTGGGACCCCCAAAGCAGCCCAGAGTTTTAAAAAACTGTGTATTTATTCCTAAATGTTTAAACTTCACCTTCAAAGCACTCTCCATTTGATGCAGTACACCTATTGAGACATTTTTTCTACTACTCAAAACAGTTTTTGAACTCATTGATTTTGATGCCTTTAGTGCTTCTGCTGTTTTTTGTTTCACCTCTTCCACGTCAGCAAAATGTCTACCTTTAGGACATTTTTTCATCCAGGGAAACCAAAAGGCCACTCAGGCCTTTTGAGTGAAGAGGCAGGGTGGGGCACAAAGGTCATGGGGCATTTTGGTCAAAAACTGCAGAACACTCAGTGTGGTGTGGGCAGGTAAATCATCTGTCACGAAATGGGCAAACACAACGAAAGAGTCCAAAAAAATTCTCTGAAGCCAGCTGGTACACTGACACAGATGGGTTCCTAGAACACTCACCTAGCTGGGGAAGCCGGGGCTACAAAGGCCCGCCCTCCAGAAGATAATTCTGGGTTTTTTTTGAGTTCCCCCTTGTGTGTGTATATGAAATATGGTAACCATGTGCATATACACAGTTGTGAGTGGCATTTGTCTGAGTTAATAAAGCTATTGTAATGATCATAACCTGCATATCTTTTCCATATGAAAATTGTAAACCTACTTCTGCCCACCCCTGTATGTACGTATGTATGTATGTATATGGATGGACAGAGAAAGAGAAACAACTCAATTGCTGGCAAAATGTGGGTAAGCAAAACTTTTAAACACTGCTGGTGGGAATGTAAACTGATACCACCACTTTGGAGGGATCATAAAGCTGAACAGAAACAAGTCCTATTACTTAGAAATCTAGATTGTTTCCAGAAATCTACCCCAGAACATGTGTGGCATATTTACACTATACAAGGAGACAGGGATAAGTACAGTCATTGTGATACTGGCTGTAACAGCAAAAACAAAACAAAACTGAACACTAAAAACCCAACAACAATCTCCCACCCGCCAGTAGAGGAATGGATTGATGGTGGTATATTCGCACTCCTGAGTACTACTGTCCTAACTAAATGAATGGGGAGCTGTGTGTGTGTACATTCTTGAGGGGAAACATAAGTTGCAGAATGGTATGATCAGTATGACACAATTTATATAAAGCTTAAAAACAGATGCCATGCACTGTTTATGAATACATATCTATGAAGTTAAAGCATGAGAGCAAGAATAGGAAGGATTCACTCAGCCCGAGGATAGTGGTTACTTCTGAAGAGGGAGTGGAATAGGATGGTGGAGGCCTATGAAGAAAGTTTCAACTGTAACCATACCTTTTAGTTTCTAAAAAGGTCTGAAGCAAGTTTGGCAAAATGTGAATAGCCCTCGTCAAGTATGAGTAGTAGTTACAAAGATGCGATTCTGTTGTACTGCATATTTTCTATATGTCTGAAATATTTCCAAAACAAATGTTTAAATCAACTGTGCCTGATGGCTAGGCAATGGAATGGAAGAGAGCAAGAGTAAAACAGGAAGACCTTCTAGAAAGCATGTTTAGAAATCCACTTAAGAGTAATGGTGACCTGGACTACAGATGATAATAATGAGATGAAGTACATTAAGATTATTTTTCAAGGGAATGACTTATAGAATTTATTGATAGGCTGGATATAAGCAGCACAGGAGAAAAAAACTCAAGGTTGACTTCTGGCTAAAGCATTACGTATATAATGGTGCCATTTTACCAGATGGAGAAGACTAGGAAAGGAACTAGCTAGAGGGCATGAAAGAATCCTGTTCTACATTCATCTCTTATTTCTTCCACTCAGACATAAGCTCTTTATGGGGAGAATCTGTCTGTTTTACCTCCGTATCTCCTAAATTTCCTATGCCAAATCAATATTATATACACTGCCTATGCACAGTTGGCCCTCCCTATCCACAGGTTCTACATCCATGGATTCAACCAAATGTGGACAAAAATGTTACATTGTTGCTGACATGTATGATGCAGTTAAGCCTATGATGGCTGCATCTGTACTGAACATGTATGGACATTTTTCCTTGTCATTTCTCCCTAAACAATACAGTATACCCATTTACATAGCATTTATATTGTATTGGGTATAATAAGTAATTTAGAGATGATTTACAGTACATAGGAAGATGTAGGTAGATTATATGCAAATATTATACTATTTTATATAAGAAACTTAATTTCCACCCCCCACCCCCGACAGATACCGAGGGAGGACTGTTTTGGTTTGGAAACCAGACAACCTTCTTTAAAAGTGTCAGCTTTTAAAAACACTGATATCACTCAACAGTCTAATAACAAAAATGAACTGTCAAGAAGTTCCAATAAGTTTTTTCATGCAGCTCATTTAGATTTTTAGGTTCCATATGGACTTATGCTTTCCATGTTCCTCCTAAGCCATTTTAATTACTTTCATGTGACTTTACCAGTTAGATGCGTAACAAGCTACACAGTATTATAAAGCACATCATTGTAAATGGGATAAAATGTATACCAGAGTTATTATTACACAGCATTTCTCTATTAGCTACTACTTATGTATTTTAGTTACAGTCTATAGAGCCCTTATCTCATATGATTCATAACACAACCTCAAAAAAGTAGGCAGGACGTCTCTGTAATATTTAGTGATATAGCTGGTATTCATACCTAAAGCATCAGGCTCCATATCTAGAATTTGTCATAAAGAAACTAATGCTTGAAATGACTTGTCCAAGGATATACAGCAATAAAACTGCAAGTTAATTTTGCTGGGCTTAAAGAGCTGATGTGGTTCTAAGCTTATAAACATGAAAATGCATGACAAAATCTCTTCAAAATTTATTCAAAAGATAGATTCTGATTATTCCTTTGCTTACCCTGCAGTCAGAATCATATTATACAGAGATTTCTCTAATACTGCATACCTGGAATGGTAGGAATTAAATCACATAGACCTTCAGTAAATCATTTAAGTAAATTTGTTTTCCTTCTAAGATAAAAAGGTTATTAAGGTTCTTTAGATGAGAATTAGCCGTATCTAGAAATCATAATATTTGAGTATATTATGATACCTCAAGTTTCAATTCTTATTTTTATGTTATTCAGAGCTAAAACAAGTATGTTTCACCCACTGCATTTTGGCAACTATCCCTTTTTAGTGAACCATGACCATTACACATTAGGACCTAGGTCAATTTTTATTCCAAACACAGTGAATGATGTGATTTTAAGCAATTTCAGAGTATCTGTAAACTTGTACCTCCCTCTCTCAGTGTATTCCATTAGCTTGGGAGATTTGGAGAGGGCGGGGCGGTGGGGGGCCTGTTAGGAAGTGGCTCAGAATGCAATAAAAGGTACTCAAAGCCATGCATATAAATGTCCCTTACAAATAAACCAAGGTCGTAACTGCTTTTCTAATACTCAGAAACAGTAGTTCAGAGTGCCAAGCAAATTCTAAAAGTTTTCTTAGGAAAATTGTTACAAATTTTTAAATGCCAGAATGGAGCCATTTAAAAATATATTATAATCCACGTTTTTAGCAATGCCAATTCTGTTTCTGGATTTAAATAACTTTGTATCAATTTGATTTCTTTTTAGAGGACATATCTAATTGGAAACAGAATTGAGTTCAAAGGCATAACAAGTGTGTATATTTCTTCTGAAGTTCAACATTATATTTTTGGTGGATTTTATTTTGTAAAGGATAAAAAACAATGGAGATTATCACACTGGGGCATGATACCATGTGCACTTCAATAGTGTAACTTTGTCTATAATGCAAAGAATAGACTATATAACAGCAGTCAGATGGGAGGGTATTATAATAGGAGTTAGAGATTGGAAAGGTGTTATAAAAGTCTAGGTCATGAGAAAGTTTTATAAAAGTCCAGATTCCTGGGACCTACTCCTAGAGATTCTGAGTCAGTAGGTTTTCATAAGCCTTAGTGAGGAGCTAAAAATGGATGACTGGTAGTGAGTTAAAGCATCAAAAAGATGCCCATGATGCTGACACCTTTAAAAGAGAATCAGGAACTCAGAGAAATTACAAGTTGATGCTTCGTTTTTACCACAAATGAATAGACTCACCTGGATCGGGGTCAGATTTTAGGTCCAATGGGTGTACAACAGGGTGGTACTGCTTCTAAATAATATAAATTAAAACAGATTTAATTTCACTACTTAATGCCTTATATAAGCATTTTCTTCAGGCAATGTAAGCAAATATACTGTCAGCAGTACCATTCTTTAGCAAAAAAATAAAAAACAAACAAAAATTAAATCCTGCAATGTGTAGGGAATGGAGGGGAAAAGAAGATCAGTCAAATCTAAGTCTGAATTATAACTTTTACAGTATTGCCCCCTACCGCATACACTAAGAAACTGCACCACAAAAAAATTTAAGGGGAAAAGTGATCAAGCAAATTAAAGGCACAGAGACTAAATTTTGTGTTTCAAGTACTAGGTAGTCTCCCAATTATGAACTGTTTTTCAGAAGTTCATTTTAAGAAAAGTGTTTGGAACTCAGACTCCTATTTCCACAGAAACTCTTTAAAAGTGGCCGCCGCCAGGTCAGCACGGCAACGCCCACACCCCCTGTGGTGCGCGGGTCTCCAGCGGCAGAACGCAGGTCCACAGCTCGGGTGAAAGGCAAAAGGGAAGAGGAAAATGTTCCTCCTTACTCTTGCCCAAAGCTAGCAAGAGCCAAAAAGGTTTTTTAAAAAGCTGTCTTCGGTCTCTTCACCCCATCCATTTTGCACCGCTTTTTAACCTTCCACAGCAGTACCTCACCTAGGACTGCTGACTTCCTTTATTTTATGCAATACTGATTACTAGGTTTTCCTCAGAGAGAAAGGGGTAGTTAACAGGAAAGGAGACACTAAAATGTAAACACATGTTGAATGTTTTTTCTAAGACAACTTTAGAAAAGGGGTTGAGAAATTAGGTAGGGTATTTCTTTGAAGATTGCTACAAAAGAAAAAAAGGAAAAATTCTGCTTATAAATGTTTTTCTCATTGAATGACTAAAATATTTTAGATAAAGTACCTGCCTTTACTATCTAAAATGATTCCCAAAAGGAAAGCAATCAAAAGATTTACATGTAAAGCACGCTCATTTGAAAAACTAAGGGCAAACAGTGTATCACAATACAAAACAACAGGTATTTCTCATTGCCAAAGGCAAAGCTACTCCCAGCAAACCTACCCTCACCTCATCATGTCTTCGGGAGCTGAACAAATAACACACAATTCATTAAGCAAATTTCAGTATTATGAACAGGTACTCAATCTTCGTCATAGATTCAACTAAACCATCTTCCAAAATGTATAATCATACACAAATAATGTGCCAAATACAAATGACAAATAGAAAGAAAAGCCTTAAAATATACATTTCTTTTTCCTTCCTGGTCTCAGAATTATAGTCATTGTCAGTCTTCCATCTTCCAATTCCACAGTAGTCTCAGTTGTCTTCCAAACCCAGTGTGGGTATGCCCCTGCCTTTTCAGCTCAGGTCCTGGCACAGCAGCTGTTTCTTTCACAGAGATATTTCTGCTGGTACCTCACCAACAAGGGCATCCAGTACCTCTGTGGCTACCTGCACCTGCCCCCTGAGATCATGCCTGCCACACTGCACTACAGCAGGCCTGAGACTCTAAAGGTCTGGAGGGTGAGGGCTCTGTAGGATACACAGGAGGGGAAGCGGACAGAGACATGCACAGAGAGAGCTCTGTGCCCCGGGAGCCAACCAGAGGCTGGGTCTGGGTCTGAGTCAGGGGCCAAATTCCGGTGTAAGAGGAGGATCTGGTGGTGGGCATGGTCAACCACCTCAGTAAAGTTGGAGGGGTTATTTTGTGTTGAATAAACTTGTGGTCAGAAAATAAAACAAAAGCAAGACAAAATAACAACAACAAAAACCTAGTGTGATTTAGAACAGGAAAAGTCTTACAAGTGACAAACAGTAGTAATTGAGGCAGGAAAGATAAAATGAAATATCATTTATCTCTACATGGATCTTATACTTTAATTTTTTTTATTGTAGTAAAACAGACATAACATAAAATTCACTATTTTAAAGATAAATAATCTTACCAGAATTTCTTGTTTCGCTTTTATAATTTTTATGACACATTCAAGGATCTTTCTGGGATACTGCTTACGTTTTGTGGCTAAATCTACTATGATTTCATCAAACTGATCTTCAAGTTCTTTGATATCAGAATCTATTTCGAGAGAAAAAAAATTTTAAATTCCTTAAAACACATTTTTTTATTATATACGAAAATATAGTGTAAATAAACTAACTTTGGAAAACACAAAATAATTAAGGAAAACAAATATGGCAAGTTAAAGGATGATCCCACTTTGGTGACTGACTCATTTACGCATTGAACAGTCAATTGCTAAGTGCCTGGGGGGAGCCAGGCTGAAAGCAGACAGACAACTGCAGAGCAGCTGGGCAAACGCAACAGGAGTGTGAACAAAATGCTACCAGGTCACAGAACAATGGAACACTGACTCTGCCCGTGGGATTTAAGACTACAGAGGAAGTACCGTTTGGGCTGCGACTTGGAATGTAAGTATAAATCCGATCCATAAAAAGAGGTAAGAAAAAAATAATAGGGATTAAGCATTTCAGGCAGAGGAAATGGTATTTGCAAGATCATAGTCTTTGGAAACCGACAAAGTTCTAAATGGCTGCAGGAGAAAGTATAAGGAAAGAAGGGTGAGAAAAGAACCAGACTGTAAAGAGCATTTAATGTCAGGGATGCTAAAAAGTTTTTATTTTATGTGCTTAAACAAAACTGTGATATAAGAGTAAACAGAGTAGCTAGATCTGAAATAGGTGAAACTGGATAAATGGTAGAAAAAAGTAAAAGATATAGTGACTTTATTTAGTTAAAACCATTTTATTGGTTGATTTCCTATGTTTTTAAATAGAGATTCTCAAACTTTAGCAGAATGAATCTAGGGAACTTGTCAAAAGAGCAGAAATTTTGATTCAGTAGGTCTCTGGAATGGGGTCCAGATATTAAGCACCTCAGATAAAATGAATACAGGTGATATATCAACATTATTCTGAAAATCATTTTAAGGAGTAATAAATACTAAGTAGTTAAATACTAAAGAGCTAGGTCATCAGCATCACTGGTCTCAAAGCATGTCTTCTGCTGTGTCTCAAAGCATGTCTATGCTGGGAAGCTTCTTTAGGGAGAAGTACGATACATATTTTTTTTTTTTTTTGAAACATTTTGAGACATTGCTGATATATATCTGCATTTACTTACATACTGAGTAAATATATTTGAGGTATACTGGGTATGGCCTTTTATTCATGTAACAAATATTAAGTCCAATTCTAAATTACTTCTTTTGAAGAATATTCTGAGAGAAAGTCGTTTCTTACTTTGAAAAGTCATTCAGCCCTCCCTAAATTTTAAGTTGTCCATTTGACAAGTTCAATCAGTAACCTGAAAGGACTAATCTACTATTTCGTGATCAGTTAAAAAAAAATCAAGTCAGCTAAAACTTCTGTGAGGAAAATGGTTCCTTAGCGCCACCTAATGATGCAGCCATAGAAGTGAAATGTATAAACAATTGGAGCAGGGAAGACTTAGTCACTAATTTAACAAATATTTAGTGGGTGCCTACTTTGTGTCAAGCTGCAAGTTGAAACCCAGTGACGAGGAAAACAAATATAGTTCCTGCTCTCAAAGAATTTACATCGTAATTCTTAAATGTGTCTGGTCAATCCTCCTGAAATTAAGGGCACTCAGAGAAGCTAAGGGGCAGACAGGAAGTTGGTTTCACTAATGTGTATATTCATATGTTCACTCATTTGTTCATTTACACAATGATCTCAGTGAACAAAATAAACAAAAACCTCTGTCCTTGTGAAGCTTACTTACTGTTTCTAAGTATCAGGATCAGATACAAATCCTTTAATTCCACCTGCTGGACATCTCTTGCAGCTTTTTCTTTCTCTCCTTTCCTGCTGTCTTAGGGCAGGTCTTCATCATCTTTTGCTGTATTATTGAAATAACCTCCCTAAGGCCAGCCTGCCTTGAATTTCTCCCTTCCCCAATCCATCCTTACACAGGGCCAGCAGTGAGCTTTCCAAAGCACAACCTTTCCATGTAAGTTCTACTTTAAAAACCTTCACTGGTTCCCCACTACCTACAAGGTGAAGTACAAATTCCTTAGCATATCCTACAGGGCTCTCTGTGATCCGGCCCCAACTTAACTTTCTGACCATATCTGCCACTAGTTTTCCCAATTCACTTCTGACGTATCCCAAACGTAGCACTCCTTCGTGCCTTTGCGCACGGGGTTTTCTTTACTTTAAATGTCCTTCCTACCTCCTTTCTGTCCAGCACACTCTTATTTATTACATGCATTTAACAACCAACTCTGTTAGGTCTAATTGCACTTCCCAGAGAGTATAGTTGATTCCTTGTCCATTTCTTTACATTAACGATGAGTTCATAAATGGTAAGAGCAATGTCTTTGCACCTACTTCCTAGCATCTGGCATAGTGCTGGCATTTATCAAGTGCCCATGAAAAAAGGTAGAAGTATTATAACTATTTTCCCTCAGTTATAAGGGGAAAGGGAGACAAAGAATATACATGCTCCAACCTGTCAGGGAATCATTTGTTAATCTATAAATTGATGAATCATACTGCTAAAGGCAGTCTGAACCAAATGATAAAGCAATTCCAAAGTGACTTGAGAGAAAAAGAGTCAGGTAAAGACAGCGTAAAGGCTGTGTAGCTCGAAAATACCGCGAGGCCTTGGCTGGTTAGCTCAGTGGGTTAGAGCATCATCCCAACACACCAAAAGGTTGCACGTTCAATCCCCAGTCAGGGCACATAAAAGAATCAACCAATGAATGCATAAATAAGTGGAACAACGAGTCAATGTTTCTCTCTCTCTCTCAAATCAACAAATTAAAAAGAAAAGAAAATACTCCTAGGTGGTTCTGACACACTCCCTCTCCTCTAATAATCAATTCGATAATATCTGAGAAATCCAATGTTACTGTTTTTAATGTTTTAATATGTAAACCAGAAAACACAGCTTGGTAACTTTGAAGAGAGAACTACTATACAGGGGTGTGCAAAAGTAGGTTTACAGTTGTGTGTGAAACACAATTTATTCTGGTATTATTACTTATTATATTATGTTGCACACCCCTGTAATAATCCCAAGGATAAGACAGTGAAGTCTGCTGGGTAAAGTATTATCTTAATATTAAGAAGAAAAATTGTAACTTTAGAGGGCTATATGGTGGGCTTGGAATCAGCTCGAGAGCATAACTGAATAATCAGAACAGTTAACAGTGGTACCAAGCTACGCTGGTCAGATCTCCGCAGTATCCCTACAGGGACAGGTAAGACACTCTGGCTCTCTTGTCAGGAAAGCCCTTCTCCTGGCACTGCTGAAGAGTTCTGCTTCTGCCCCACACTGATCATTATTTTTCTATTGAATTTTTCCCTTCTACACTGAACATCTTCTTTCTATTAAAACTTTGGCCCTGGCTGGGTAATGCTGTCCAGATACACCAAGTTTGCAAGTTCAATCCCCGGTCAGGGCACATACAAGAATCAACCAATCAAATGCATAAATAAGTGGAACAATGTACAGAAGGCAACCAATCAATGTTTCTCTCTCACAAAGATGTTTCTCTCTTTACCCACCCAACATTCTCTCTAGATCAATAACTGCATCCTTGGCTGATGATTAAAAAAAAAAGATTTAACCCATGAGGCATAAATACGTGCAACAACAAATCAGTGTTTCTCTTTCCCTCTCTCCCCCCCTTCCTGTCTAAAATCAATAACTAAGTTTAAAAAAAAAAAAAAACAAACCTTTGATTTCTTTAGATATGTCAATAACATTAGTTAAGGTACAGTCAAGTCTGCTTTGTACTAGGAAAGTATTCTGTCTTTTTAAGGACGTTTCTCAAAATACTGACCTCATCCTTGACATGGCACGCTCACGGTTTAACTTCACAGTCCTAAGGTACTTTGCTATCTACTCTAATGATCACTTGTAAAAACACAACTTGATTCACAAGCTATTAATCACAGTAATTCTCTGGGTCTGCTTCTTCATCTGGGGATAGTGCTACAGAATTTTCCAATGAACGAATGACATGAGTACTTTGAAGATTAATCAGATGCAAGTCTTGGTGAGAATGCCAGACAGAAAATACAGAGGATCAGGCACCCACTCGGCTGTTTACCTCAGGCTACAACTTCAGTAGTTTTCTAGATTAATTTTCTCCTCCCCCACCCAGTAAGATATTTTTTAAAGAGAAGTAACACTGAGAATGGAGATTAAAAATTAGCATTTGACATAAAAGTAACTACAAGAATAAGTCAGAAATTAATAACAGAAGAAAAAAGTTAAATCACTTACCTCTAAAACAACCATCTGAAGCGTCTTGCCATGCTTGCCCATTAATGGTGACATTCTCTTGTATAGCTGATTCAAAAGTCTGCAATAAATTCACAATAGTCAAGTCACTAAAAATAATTTTCAATACTGAATTTAAATATTTTGGCAAAATAATTTTGAATTTGTGAATAGGGGATATAAAAAAAGTAGCAGACTCTTCCAGCCAAGATGGAGGCATAGGTGGACACACTGTGCCTCCTCTCACAACCAAGATTAAGGACAACAAAAATATAGTACCCCCCCAAAAAAAAACCCCAACCAGAACGGACAGAGGATTGAATTTTATGAAAGTCCGAAAATGATTAATCCAGACTGGTAAGAGGGCCGGAGTCGGTGGCCAGGGAGAGGGGTGGCAGCGGGAAGAAGCAGTAGCTGGTGGTCCCAGGCGCACAGGCAGCAGTTACCGAGTGCAGGGAGGCAACAAGCAGACCAAGCAAGGTGCACAAAGAGGCTGACCGAGGTCACACATACATGTGCAGATAAGCCAAGCGAAAACGGGCAGTGAGAGGGACTGCGCAGGGCCCCAGCACCGGGAAATAGCCTAAAGGGCACTGATTGAGAACACTTGTGGGGGTTGGGGTGCCGGGAAAGAGAGTCCCAGCCTTGTGGGAGAGTTCGTTGGAGAGACCCACGGGGTCCTAGAACGTGCACGAGCCCGCCCACAGGGAAATCAGCGCTAGAAGGGCCTAATTTGCTTGGAGAAACCAGCGGAAGAGACTGGAATCTGAGAGAGAGGGGAGCAAGCACCACTGTTCCCTCTCAGACCCCACCCCCACATCCAGCATCACAACCCAGCAACTGGGTTCCCCCGCCCCAGTCCTGGTGAATGCCTAAGGCTCTACCCCTCACTACACAACAGCCGCAACCAGACAAAAAAAGAAAAAAGAAAAGAAAAACAAAACCAAGGATGGCTCAAATGGGAGAACAGATCGGGGCCCCAGAGCTAATTCATCTAAACGACCAAGAGGTAGCCAACCTATCAGATGCACAGCTCAAAGCACTGGTAGTCAACCTATCAGATGCACAGTTCAAAGCACTGGTGATTAGGAAGCTCACAGAATTAGTTGATTTTGGTCGCAAATTAGATGAACAAATGAAGGCTACAATAAGTGAAATGATGAAAAATGCACAGGGAACCAATAGAGATGGGAGGAAAACTGGGACTCAAATCAATGGAGTGGACCAGAAGGAAGAAAGAAACAACCAAACAGAAAAGAATGAAGAAACAAGAATTCAAAAAAAAAATGAGGAGAGGCTTAGGAACCTCCAGGACATCTTTAAACATTCCAACATCTGAATTATAGGGGTACCAGAAGGGGAAGAGGAAGAGCAACAAGTGGAAAACTTATTTGAACAAATAATAAAGAAGAACTTCCCCAATCTGGCAAAGGAAATAGACTCCCAGGAAGTTCAGGAAGCTCAGAGAGTCCCGAAGAAGTGGGACCCAAGGAGGAACACACCAAGGCACATCATAATTACATTAGCCAAGATTAAAATGAAGGAGAGAATTTTAGAAGCAGCAAGAGATAAGGGCAGAGTCACCTACAAAGGAGTTCCCATCAGACTGTCAGCTGATTTCTCACAAGAGACCTTACAGGCAAGAAGGGGCTGGAAAGAAGTATTCCAAGTCATGAAAGTCAAGGACTTATATCCAAGATTGCTCTATCCAGCAAAGCTGTCATTTAGAATGGAAGGGAAGATAAAGCGCTTCTCAGATAAGGTCAAGTTAAAGGTGTTCATCATTACCAAGCCCTTATTATATGAAATGTTAAAGGGACTCATCTAAGAAAAGGGAGATAAAAAATAGACAGTAAAAAGACAGCAAACTCACAGATATTAACAACCACACCTAAAACAAAAGCAAACTAAGCAAACAGCTAGACCAGGAGCAGAAACACAGAAATGGAGATCACATGGAGGGTTAGCAACAGGGAAGTGGAAGGAGCAGAGAAGGGGAGAAGGTACAGAAAATAAGTAGCATAGACGATGGGTAGAAAATAGACAGGGGGAGGGCAAGAATAGTGTGGGAAATGTAGAAGCTAAAGAACTTATGACACATGGACTAAACTAAGAGGGGGGGCGTGTGGATGGGAGGGGGTTTGCAGGGTGGAGGGGAGTGATGGGGGAGAAATGGGACAACTGTAATAGCATAATCAATAAAATATAATTAAAAAAATAAAATATAAAAAATGTAGCAGACTGGCCTATTAATATACTTATTTTCAATGAAAATTCCATTTCAATTGATTCTACCTACACTTTTGCTGACAGCCATTATAATTTGATCCAAATTTTTAGAATATTCTTGTAAACAAAGCATGTACTTTTCAAATGAAATAAAAAATAAAAGCTAACACCACACCAAGATACATCATTAAAATAGCAAAGGTTAAAGAGAATCCTAAAAGCAGCAAGAGAAAATAGTTACCTACAAGGAGCCCCCATAAAACTGTCAGCTGATTTCTCAACAGAATATTTCAGGCCAGAACGGATTAGCATGAAATATTCAGTGATGAAAAGCAAGGACCTACAACCAAGACTACTTTCCCAGCAAGGCTATCATTTAAAATTGAGGGCAAAATAAAGAGCTTCCCAGATAAGAAAAAACTAAAGGAGTGGGTTACCACCAAACCAGTACTACAAGAAATGTTAAAGGGAAGAAGGGGAAAAAATGAAAGAAGAAAAAAATAAACAAAGGAATATAGTTAACCCTGCAGAGGTCACAGTCAAAAAAATTACAGAGTAGATCGCACATATCTAAGAGACACATTCATCACTATTATGCTGAAGTGCAGAAAAAATATTTAAAACACTGCAAATTTGTATTTATTATATTTATATAATAAAGTACATGATTTTTAATTTATTTTCAGTTACAATCTAGAAATTAGCAAAGAAATATAAAAACATAAAACCATTTTTTCAAATAACAAAAAACATGGATACTGCTAAAAAATACTACCCAAAAAATGTCTTTATCGTTAATCAGACTCTTCATTAGGTGGCTTGCAAAATGTTTGTACCAGTCACCGCAAACAATATTGCTGTGCTCAAGGCATTAATACTTTTCACAACACTTGCAAAAATATTTTGATAAGTGACTCAAAATCGCTGAAGTATCTGCAGCAGCATTTGCTGAAGTTCTTCAACATCACTTGGATTATTGAATGAATATATTTTTCCAGTTATTTTCAATGGTAAATGAAAAAGAAAACACTGACTTCCAAGTTCACGGAAAATAAGCAACTATACCAACAATGACTTTGGAGTTCGCAGTATCTCTCAGGTACAATTTACTATTGAATATCACCTACCTTTATGAAACATGTGTTATAACCACACTGGTGGCTTAAACATTATGGCTTAACATTAGTCACATACAAATGCCCAGCTAGTCATGACCTTGAACCTATGCACTCAATTTATGTAACAATACTTAAGAAGAGTTTGTATCTCTCAGATCCGCTGCAACCTCTGCAGGGTTAAAAGAACAAAATGACAATATATCACATCTAGTAAATAGCTTAACTGCTCCAATCAAAAGACATACATAGCTGAATAAGAAAACAAGACCCACTTATATGCTATCTACAAGAGACCTACCTCAGAACGAAAGATACATACAGACTAAAAGTAAAGGGATGGAGCCCTGGCCAGGTAGCTCAGCTGGTTAGAGTGTTGTTCCAATATGCTGAGGTTGTGGGTTTGATCCCCAGTCAGGACACATACAGGAAGGAAGAGGGATAGGGGAAGGAAATTCAATGACTTTGCTTTATGCTATTTTTTACAATGAGGATGTATTTGGTACATTTTGTAAATTAAAAATAAGCATAAATCAAATAAAGTAATTTATAAAATAAACTACATATTTTACACTTTAAAAATTTTACAAAGTAAAATATTTATTTTAGCCCTGACCAGTGTAGCTCAGTGGGTTGGGTGTCGTCCTGCAAACCAAAGAGCACATGCCTGGGTTGCAGACTAAGTCTCCCGCTGGGGGTGTGTGAGAGGCAACTGACAGATGTTTCTGTCCCTCTCTCCTTCCCCTCTCTAAAAATAAATGAATAAAATCTTTAAAAAATATAAAAATAAATATTTATATACAGACTTTCAAGGATTATCTGAGAATACAAATTATCTTTGTAGTATTGGCACAATTGTACCAATACTATTTTCTTTTATAAAATCTATTACTATATTATGTGGTTTTTAGATAGAGATACATCAACATAATTAAAGCTTCTGCCTTTTATTTATTCTCTTATTTAAAATAAACACAAGTCAACTCCCTTAGTACTTTACCTTAGCACTTCCTAGAAAGGGGTAAACTCTTAAGATCATTACACAATAAAACAATCTTCTCCAAAAAATTACTAAGAATGTCTGTATTCTTCCCTTGCTTGCAAGGAGGAAATAAGAGCCACTGGATCCAAAACTGGAATACAGAAGCACAACTCAGGGAGTGTTTTTTCATTCTTCCTCCACTTGACCTTTATTTTTTTCAGTCCTCGCCAGACGATATGTTTATTGATTTTAGAGACAGAGGAAGGGAAAGAGAGAAACGTCGACATGGGAGAAACACTGATCAGTTGCCTCCTGTTGCACCCGACCTGGGATTGAACCTTCCATCTAGGTTTTAGCCCACAACGGTGCTGATGTACCAAGGATGCTCACACCATCTAAGTCATGCTGCCAGAGCTCAATCTTTATTTTTATTGTTTGCATTGTGCTCATTCACACTCACAGGTGTGCTGCATTATAAGATTTTTAAAAAAATTTCTTTCTACACATAAATTGTGTGCTTCCTTATGACAGGCACTAATCCCTCAATTTGTTGTATCTCCCCCAACACCCCTAAAAAATCTATCTTCTTCAAGGCTTTGCAAGATATTTTTTAAACGAAGGGCAATGTGTTATAACGGCCGGTGTATGCAGAAGTTTATAATTAAGACAGCTTCTTTATCTACTTCAGACTTGTAGGGAAAATGTTTTCACCCTCTTTACAAGATATTCTAAAACAGGCCAAACGCTAGCCTGGTGACCGACTGACTTCCAGGATTGTTTCCTGGAGAACTCACAGCGTCTCTCTATTCACTCCAACAGAGGAGCCACTAGCCACTGTGACTACTGAGGCTTTAGAATGTGGCTAGTCCGAAAGAACTTGAGATGTAAATTTCAGACACCAGGTTTGAAAAAGTTAGTCCGCACAAAGGAATGGAAAAATATCTCGTTCGTTTCTCTATTATCACAAATTAAAACGAAACCTTGGGCCTACTGGGTCAAATAAAAATATATTATTAAAATTAATTTCACCTTTTTTTCCGTACTTTTAATTTCAAGTTACATAGCTCGCCTTGTATTTTTCTATTGGACAGCACTGGTCTAAGTATCTAATAATTCCCAGCGGACACTATATCTGTTGCGTTCCCTAGCGTTTTTCTGGCTGCTTTACCCGAGCATGGAGCACCATTAACCCTGCTAAAGCCTGGCGCAGGCCCTTGAGCTCTGAGACCCGGGGTAAGGAAGGTGACAAGCGGGTACCACTGGGCTCCTACCCACTGCGCATCTCGCAGCGCAGGCTCCCGAATCTTATCTGGCAGCGAGTCCCCGAGCTGTTGCACGAAGCGGCCGCACAGTTCCACCAGTTCCATCACGGCCCGCTTCGAGGTGCAGCGCACACGGAAGTCCTGACGGGCAGTGGCAGGGACCGAGGTCCGGTCTTCTGTCCCGGCTACTCTCTCCACATCCCTCGGAGGCGAAAGGACCTCCAACTCAGGAACCCCCGCCATTTTCCAGTTTGAACTGCGGGCGGGAATTCTGGGAGCGGAAGCGAGTTCCACGGTAGGAAAGTGTCCGCCTGCGGCCGGAAACTCAGTCCGCCGCCGCAGCAGGGTTCCGGCTGAGGACCGCAGGCTGAGGCTCCGCGGGCCGGTCTGGGGCTATCCCCGCCGCGGAGATGGGGGCGGTGGGTGCAGGGCTGGTGGACTGCCACTGCCACCTCTCCGCTCCAGATTTCGACCGCGTAAGCGAGGGAAAGGCCGACTGGGTGTGTGGAAGTGGGGAGACCCTCGTCCTCTTCCTTCAGGTTTCTTTAGCTCTCTTAAGAGGACGGAGCTCAAATCCACCCAGGCCGGTCTATGGCCTGTGTGACTTGCTCCTGACTCCCTATTTAACCGCAGTCTTACTGAGTTTTCTTTCTGATCCAGAATAGCATAAGCCCTCTGTCTCCACTTTAATTTGCTTTACCCGGTTACCGGAGTTCTTCCCCCTACCTCCGCTTGGCCTGGCCGAGAATCCACTTTCCCCTAAACACGGGCTCGCTCCTAGGCAAACAGAAAGAACAACGCACGCACAAGATCAGTTACCCGCTACATTGGAAACTAGAGGCTCATAATAGAGAAGGAAGAGCGGAGTGTACTGGCGGGGGCGGGGACGGTGGGCCAGCCAAACAAGAAGATGGGTGTGCGGTGGTGAGGGAAGTGGGCAGGTTGAATTTGGCACATTCATACTACCAAAATACTGGATGGAGCCTGGAGAGACGCATGAAGCAGGTTGTCGGGATAGGTGAGTTAGGTCAGTAAGAAGTTTGGATTTCATTAAAAGAACAATGCGAATCTAGTAAAGGTTTTTCTTTCCTTATTAAGAGAGTGACAAGATCTGATATTCATTTAAAAACTATTTTGCTGATGTGCAGCAACCGGATAGAGGAGAGTGAGGGTGGAAGCTAGAAGACCAGTTTGGAAACTTTTGCAGTATGTAGACAAGAGATGATGGTGGTTGCAGAGGAGTTTGAGAAAAGCAGATGGATTTCAGGTATATTTTAGAGATAGGGTCTGTAGTACACGCTGGAGAATTGAATGTGGGGAGGGAAGGGAAGAGGGGACTTGATATTATTCGGGAGGTTGGTGGTGCTGTTTACTGAGATGAGGGAAGACAGGCTGGGAGGGGAGGCAGAAAGAATAGGTTTGTTGGGGAGAAAACAGTTACGTTTTGTACATGTTGAAGCCTAACATCCGTCCAAGTGGAGATGTCGTATGGTCATTCTTAAATATGAATCTTGGGTTTGGGGAAGAATAATAGGCTGCAAACAACAATTGGTATCTTATTAGCATAATAATAGTATTTAAACTTGTGGACAAAATCACTTAAAGTGAGTAAAGAGAGAGGAGTGTAAGGTCCTGAAATCAGAAAGAGGAGAGAGAGCCTTAAGGAGACTTAAATAGCAGCCAGTGAGAGAGAGTGGTGTCTGCAGGGGAGTGGTATTGCCAAAGCCAAGAATGGAAAATATTTCAGGAAGGAAGGAGTGGACAAGTGAGGGGTTCTAAATGCTACTGAGGGCCAAAGTAAGAGGAGGACAAAGAAGTGCCCTTTACATTTCATAGTAACAGTTTCTGTTTTAATGCAGAGGGAATAGATGCCAAGTTTCATTAAGAGAAAGGAAGAGGAAACAGAAGGTGGGTCAGGGTAGGTTCTTCATATTCCACCACACTGTTCCTCGCCATCATTGTCATTCTTTATGTTGCCTCAATTACACTGCTACACACAGCTGAAGAGTAGTTACTTATTCATCTAAAATAATTGTGATAACTTCTGCTTATTTTAGGATCTGGATGATGTGTTGGAGAAAGCCAAGAAAGTAAGTCAATAATTGCTCTCTTCTTTTTGTTTTTGTTTTTCTTCTAATTTTAGATTAGAACAGCTTGAAATTTAGATATGCTGTGTTGACGCTTCAGTAATAATGTTACATTTGTTGTGTTTACTATGTAACAGGTACTGACTAAGCCCTTTCTGTACATTATTTCATTTAATATTTCACAACAACCTTCTGTGGAAGCTACTGTTTTTTAGCCCAGGGGTCCCCAACCCTGGGCTGCGGAACAGTAGCTGCCCAGAAACAAAGCTCACCTGAGCTCTGCCTCCTGACCCCAGCCCTCCCCACCATCCAACCATCCACAGCCAGGTGGGAGAGGGTGGGGGGGGGGAGTGAAGCTCACCTGAACTCTGCCTCTGGCCCCTCCCCATTCCACAATAAAGCCAGCAAAGCTCACCTCCCCTTCCAACCACCCCCGCCAAGCCTCCCCGTCCCATCCCCATCTTCCACAAAACTGGTCCAATGGTGCCAATAGGTTGAAGACCACTGTTTTAGCTAACCATTGCCCATTTTATAGATGAGGAAACTAAGGCCTAGAGACTGACCTGTCCAAAGACACATAGCTAGTAAAATGGTGCAGGCCAGAAAGTCCATTGAAAACATGTTCCCCCAGCCATCATGCTTACCAGTAATATGGAACAGATTAGTCCACCTATCAGCTCTACAATTAACATTATTCTGGAGATCTTGGAGAAATTATGAAAGTTTTCTGAAACATTTTTGTTTGGGAAAAAATTATTAATTTTTGGAAGTGTTTATGAAACTCATTATAACTAGCATTTCATAATCTTTCCCAAAATTGTTAGTCAGAAGTGGCTGCCAGTACATTTTTATATGCAGCCACCGTTCACTAGGACAGGTTAATCAGGAGTGCAGGCTTTGGAGTAACACAGGCCCAATGATCGTGGGCAAGTTATTTGATTCCATCTAAAATTCTGTCTCCTGATCATACAGTAGATTACAGCAATGCCTACCTCATAAGGTTGCGTAGATTAATTGAGGTGATGTTTATGTTCACTGAACATAGTTGCTGAAACATAGAAAGTACTCAGTGATAGCTATTATGATTATACTGATGGAGTGTAGATAAGTGAAGAAAACTTTACATTTTTAAAAATTATATTGGATATATATTGCTCAAAACTCTAACTGCTCTATCCTTTCTTTTTTTCAGGCCAATGTTATGGCTCTTGTGGTGGTCGCTGAACATTCAGGAGAATTTGAAAAGATTATGCAGCTTTCAGAACGGTGCTACTTCTCATTAAGAATTTAAAGAGTTGCTAATAAAGATGCAGTTGTGATATCATGTTTATAATATCGAAGATTACCATTTTTAAGAAGAATGAGAAGGAAAATATAAATATAGCCCTAAAAAATACTTTCCTACTTATTTTTTAGAGTGACATTGTCTGCTAGTCTAATAGTCTACTTTCTCAATTCATTTTACACTTTTAGATACAGTGGGTTTGTTCTGCCCTGCTTGGGGGTCCATCCTGTTCAAGGACTTTCACCACGAGACCAAAGGAGTGTCATGTTAAAGGTAATGGTTCCATAAAACAAAAACCTTGACAAATGATGATCCCTTTGGCTCAATAATCCTCCTTTTTCTGATTTAAAGTGTAAGACAATCATCTAAAACAAGGAAATGCTACCCCCTTTCCCAAAGATGTTTGTTGCAGAATTATTTGTAATAGAAAAAAAAGAGAAACAGACTAGAAGCTCAGAAATAAAAGAATAATTAATTAGCTTGTAGAGTGTTGAATGTAATGCATTTGTTAAAAATGAGGATTATAAGGTGTATAATAAGGTTTCCATGTAGCAACATGGAAAATGTTTACAGTATAATATAGGGAGAAAGGCAAGATGCAAACAGCTTATTTGCTGAGTGACATCGTATAAAAACATATCCTATAAGGAAAAGACTACAAAGAAAAACACAGAAATGATAGTGGCTATGACAATCTTGTAGAATTACAGGTGATTTGTTTTTTAAATTTTTAAAATTCATATTGTCATACTGATTTGGCAGAAAGGTGGTAAAATATCCAAAGAAAGACACAAATTCATAAGTGCAGTACTGTAAGGGAACAGATGAGTTCAGGTACACGGTATCTTCTTTGAATGTTGAACCATCCCCATGGAGTGCCCTTGGTTTATTAAACTGCATGCTTTCATACCCTCTTAAAAAAGATCCTACCCACGAGATCTCATTGACCCACAATAGCCAGTATGTCTTATATTTCAGACTTATCAGGGAGATGCACAATTTCTTCAGTGCATTATTACATAATGAGACCAATAGCCCCATTTTGAAGAAGTGGAGACTTTGTGTTACCTATAAATAAATTAAGATACGAGGTCTGTCCTTTTTTTATAATAACGAATCTGTATTCCTACATTTGGATACCCCAGATAGCTCTCCTTATTTTGAAACAAAATTACTTTTAATTCACTTCAGGTAAAAAAAAAAAATGCTTATTCTTTAACTCTCCTGAGTTGTCGATGTGATAAAATAAGCTAAATTGCCAGAGTTACAACTTCCATAACATTGGGGATCATCGCAGGATGGTATTTGTTTCATTTATGTAGAGATTTATGAGTATAGTGATAGGCATTCATTCAGTTAGTCGTGTGTTTGCTGAGCACCTACTGCATTGCAAGTGCTGTAGAGTAGTATCTCTCTCACGAAACTAGATTCTGGATTGGGGCAGACAATGAACAGGAAAACTTGAGGTAGCGCCAAGTGCTTTAAAGACAGTAAAACAATAAAGACAAAGGTTATGTGATAGGGATTGTGGGTGCTGGTTTTTAGATTGCGTGGTCGAGGGAGGCCTCTCTGAGGAGCTGGCCAAGCAGAGAGAGGGGTCAGGGTGTTGTAGGCAGAGGAAACAACGACCTAGGATAGGAACAAGCTTGATGCAGTCAAGGAGGAGAAAGAAAGCTGATGGGACTAGAGGCAAGGGAAGTCCTAGTGACGAGGTCAGTGGGATTTCACAGGGGTCACCTCATACAGAGCTGTGTTAGATTTTACATAAATGGGGGATTTAAAGTGAGGACTGACAGAATGTGATGTGTGTTTTGAAAAGAACCCCTTCACTATGGTGTGAAGAATGAATTTTGAAGAGGGTCAAAAATGAAGAAGGGAATACAGTGAGAAGGTTGTTGCAATAGTGCATGTGAGAAATGATGGTAGATTGGACCAGAGGCGATAGTGGCGGTGAAGAGAAATGGATGATTTTGGCATATTTTTGGTATGAATATAGAACTGATAGGACTGTTTAACTTACAAAAGTAATTAACATATCAATAATATACAGGAAATTCTAGACTGTCAGAGTAGGTATGAAGTCATCAAATCTCAGGGTGGCCCTCTGAAAAAGACCAGACATAAGCAGTTATTCCTACTTTAGTCCTAGTGTGTATTCCATACTGTTGTTTCGTTCTTGCATAGTGATTAGACCATGAGACCCTGACAAGTGGGAGAAGGCTAGGGATGTAGTGAGCATTCATTGCATTAGCTTCGTTTACAAATTGGCAATTGCCTAGCATCGCACAAATCTTTCAACATATTCCTGAATTAATTTACTCAATAAATATTACCAGGCAGGGTTCAGGTCCCAGGGATACTTTGGAGAACCATGATTCACTGGCCACCATCTACTGCCCCTACGGGCAGGCCAGTTGCTCTCCGGTTGGCTCCTGCCCCTGCGTGGCCCACTGCACTCATTTCGGTTGCACATGTGACCCCAGTTCTAGAGGTTCTGAAGCCTAAACATTTTATTTAATAAAAACATCTATTGTAATTATTTAAAATTATTCATAATAAACTTTCTTTCCTTTCCCCCTTTTGCCATATTCTTTCTTTTCCTCTTTTCCTCCTTTCTTTTTTCTCTCTCCTCTCCTTTTAGCAGCATATTGGAAACAGCATGTGCTTTGAAGTCAGAGAGACCTGAGCTACTGGCTTCTATGATCTGTGGCCCTTGACTTTGCCAAGTCTCAATTTCCCCATTTGTAAATCATGATTATATAGTGGTGGTATTCCCGGTCATAGGGTGGAGAGGCATAGGATCTTTAAAAACCCTGTGATAGAGCCATTGGCTGTTACGGAACACCCTCTCCGATATCTAGTGTTGTATACACTTAGCTCCTCATGACAATGTGAATTCCTCTTCCCTGATTTACTAGAATGTATTTCTGAGGTGTTCACTTACTCTCCCTCATCTTCTTTTCTCTCTCTCAAGGCATAATTGTAAAATCTCCTCCTGTTCCTCTACCATCTATTTTCCCTCCTCTTTAAAATTCTCCCTTGTTCTGATTATCCTCAGTAGAAGTACCTTGCAATTTATATATCCTATGACCAAAATCCTCAAAGTACTTTAAAAGAAGCAAATTTTCTTTATATTTGTCTTTCTCTTGCCTTACAAGGGAAACCTCACAGGGCAGATTCTCTAAGTGAAACAGTAATATCATGGAGAATAATGGTACACACTTACTTCAATGGTTAGCAAACAAGCATATATATGATAGTGTTTATATTGTTGAACCTTTAGGACAAAAATAGGCTAAACAGGATTATAAAGATAAGAGAAATCAGTAAAAATTGTGCCAAGGATGTGGGGTTATCACTATTATAAGCTCATAAACCATTAGTACCCTAAGAGGAGAGCATAATGTAATGTGCTCCCTGAAACTCACTTCACAAAGGTGCCCACCTGGTGGCTTTCTTCTCTCTTGCTCAGATGTTCTAGGAAATCAGAGCCATCCTCCAAAATGCCAGGAAATGCTTCCTAAGCAGAAGGAAGTATTTAAGTGTGAATCTTTATAAACAGTTGTATTCTTGTGACCTGAATGGGGGTGGGATGTTACTACTCAGATTTCCAAATAGAAGTGCGGACCAATATAGAAGGACTGCTATTCCTAGTTGCTCAGCTAGTTAAAGGACTAGAATGTGCGTAAAGGACCCAGCACAGCATAGTGCCTGGTATGTCATATGTGTTTATAGTATGTCAGGTTCCTTCTCCTAGTTTAACAAAAATACTTTCTTTTTCTCCCAGGATTTGGATGTAGCTTTGCCCATTATTGAGAATTATAAGGATCGATTGTTGGCAATTGGAGAGGTAAACACATATTATCTGATCAAATGATAATATGATCTAATTCAGACTTTGATATATGAAAATAATCCTTAATTCAGCATTGGTGATTATAACTGACTTGGGTGCTTATGTTCACCCCATTCAGCTGAATAATAATTTATCAATACTTCCTCAATAATCAAAAGAGCTTGGGATGAAACAATAGAAAGCCTCACCATAGGCTTGTGTTAATACTTTATTAGCATTTCTATATATTATGCTTTTTTAAGCAATATTATATATTATGCTTTTTTTTTTTTTTTTGCTTAAATATGGGTTAGCTCTCTAGTAATTTCAAGTACTATATATAAGAGAAAAAGCTAAAATGGAGGACTAGGTAAACATAGTTCACCTCCTTACACAACCACATCAAAATACAACTAAAGTACAGAACAACTGTCATTCAGAACTGCCAGAAATCAGGCTGAATGGAAGCCCTACAAGTATGGAGTTAAAGAAGAAAGCACAACAAGACTGGAGAAAGGGGTGGAGAGGTGGAACTGGCCGGTCCCACACCCACATGTGGCAGATAAAAATTGGGAGTGATATCTCGGGAGTTAGGGGTCCTGGCTACTGCCAAGAAGATAAGTCCCTATAACTTCTGACTATAAAAACCAGCAGGAATTGAGGTTGCAAGAGACAGAAACCGCTGGATTCCCAGGCAGTTCCTCTTAAAGAGCTCACACACAGACTTACTCAGACTCAGTCTCTCTGAGCTCCAGGTTGCAAGAAGCAGATTAAAAGGCATCATGGCGTATAGGGAAGAGCTGAAATATCTGGCATCAGGGGGGCAGCTTTCTTCCAGACAAGTGTTGGCAGAGTCCATTGTTCCTTTTCTGACCGTTCCCCCCACAGAGCCCCAGAACTGGGAAGTGGGTGCTATATCTGAGTCTCCATCAACCTGGCTAACACTGTTTGCCCCACCCTGGTGAATCCCTGAGGCTCTGCCTCACCCCACCTAACTTTCAGGCCCCCCCAAGCTGTTTCCAGTGGCTTTTCCATACAGATGGCTGGTCTTGGCTCATGCTTCAGATTTTCCTCAGTCAGCTGAGGCAAGCAGCATCTGGCCTCAGTGGCCCCATACCTCTCACTAAGTGGCCCCAGGCCTGGCACCAGAAGCAGCTGGCCTTGACTCACAGCTTGGCCTTACCTGGGTGTATCTAAGCCCAGCACAAGTAGCAGCCATCCGCAGATTGCTTTGTAGCTTAAGCTGGGTGCCCCCGAGGCAGAACACAGGCAGTGGCTGACCTTGGTCTGCACCTTCCAGGAAGCCCCAGAGCCTGCTCACCCGGTGGACAGCTACAGACCACGTTGGAGCACCAGCACCTAACCACCTCCACAAGCAACACACTCAAGAGGCAGACTCAGTGGGCACCAGAGCCCTGCTGAAGTAAATCCTGCTCTGTGGAGCAGGCCCCTGCACAGCTGTTCCTCCATGGTGATTGAAAGTTGGTGGTCAGTGGTCACAGCCAGGCATTGTAGCTGATTGGCCTGGGTAAACCCCTCCCATTGACCTGCCAACGGTAGTAACCAAGGCTCAACTAAAACGAGGGTGTATACAGCCCACACAGTGGATGTACCTGAGTATCCAGCTTGGGTGATAGGGGAGGCTGTGCCACTGGACCCTACAGGACACATACTACATTAGGCCACCTTACCAAACCAGGGAGTTATAGCAGCTTCACATAATACATAGAAGCAAACAGGGAGGTTGCCAAAATGAGGAGACAGAAATATGTCCCAAATGAGAGAGCGAAACAAAATTCCAGAAAAATAACTAAGCACAAGCAATCTACTAGATTCAAAATTCAAAACACTGGTTATAAGGATGCTCAAGGAACTTAGTGAGAATTTCAGCAATATAAAAAAGGACATGAAAACCATAAAAAAAAAAAACAGACGTGAAGGCTACATTAACTGAAATAAAGAACAATTTACAGGGAACCAACAGTAGAGTGGATGAAGCCAAGAAACAAATTAGCAACTTGGAATATAAGAAAGCAAAAAACACCCAATTAGGGAGGAGGAGGGTATAACAGGATTCAATGGCAATGGAGAAAACAATAAAATCTTAAAAAATAAAAGTAATTTAAAAAATATCCATTTAGAACAAGAAGAAAAAAGAATTAAAAAAAATGAGGATAGTGTAAAGAGCCTCTGGACAACTTCAGGCATACCAGCATTTGCATTGTGGAAGTGCCGGGAGGAGAAGAGAGAGATTGGAAACCTGTATGAGAAAATAATGACAGAAAACTTCTCCAACTTGGTGAAGGAAATAGACATACAAGTCCAAGAAATGCAGAGAGTCTGAAGATGAACACAAAGAGGTCCACACTGAGACATCATAATTAAAATACCAAGGTTAAAGATTAAGAGAAAATCTTAAAAGCAGTTAGTTACCTACAAGGAGCTCCCATAAGACTGTCTATTGATTTCTCAAACTTTGCAATCTAGAAGAGAATGGCAAAAAGTATTCAAAATGATGAAAAGCAAGGACCTACAACCAAAAATACTCTACCCAGCAAGGCTATCATTTAGAATCAAAGTATATATAAAGAGCTTCCCAGACAAGAAAAAGCTAAGGGAGTTCATTACCACCAAACTAGAACTACATGAAATGTTAAAGGGTCTTCTTTATGAAGAAGATCAGAAATAGGAACAATAAAATGACAATAGATACATATCTACCAATAATTGATTCTAAAAAAACAAACATGCAGAACAGAAACAATCATCAATACAGAGAACATTTTGATGATTGCCGGATGGGAAGTGTGTTGGGTGGATGGGTGAAAAAGATGACAGGACTAAGAAGTACAAATTCATTGTTACAGAATAGTCATGGGGATGTAAAGGACAGCATAGGGAATATAGTAGCCAAAGAATATATTTGTGTGACCAATGGACATGGACAACAGTGTGGGGATTGCCTGGCAGGAGTTGATCAAGGGAGGCAAACGGGGGAAAATTTGGACAACGCTAATAGCATAAACAATAAAATGTAATTTAATAAAATGTAACAATAAAAAATAAATACACAAACATTTTAAATAGGGTAGAGTGTAATTAGAGAACACTTATATTAAACAGCAGTTATAAAACATTGTTATCATTTGGTATTACATTTCACTTCACTTAATTAAAGATAAAAGATAAGAATAACGGTTAAATCCAGAGTATAGATTATAACAATGCATGCCAAAATAGTACGAAGGAAAGCAGTCATTTATCATCTTTCCTGTCCAATGTGATGACTACATGCAGCACTTGAAATGTGACTGATCCAGATTGGGATGTGCTCTTTAAGTATAAAACACCCAGAGGATTTCAAAGTCTTAGCACCCCAAAGACTTAATGTAAAATAACTCAATAATTTATACATTGATTATGTATTAAAATAATATATTACTGTATAATAAGAATGATAACATTTTGGATGTACTGGATTAAATACATTTAAAATTATTAAAATTTATTAATATTATTGAAATTAATTCCACCTGTTTCTTGTTTAAGGTGGCTACTAGAAAATGTGAAGTTGTGTATGTGGCTTGCACGTATGGCTCCCATTACATTTCTCTTGCATACTGTCCAAGCACTGGTCCATAGCACGACTCCGGGGTTCAGTAACCCGCAAACATGTCATTCTGTTTTCCTTTTCTGTTGTAGGTGGGGCTTGATTTCTCCCCTAGATTTGCTGGCACTGATGCACAGAAGGAGGAACAAAGACAAGTCCTAATCAGACAGGTCCAACTGGCTAAAAGACTGAATTTGCCTTTGTAGGTTCATTGGTCATCTTTCCATATTAACAGCTGTAGACCAAATTAAATAATGATTCTTTTGAAATGGAGCCCTACATTTCTTTTTCTCTGAATTACTTTTATAGAACAAAGATAATGTTATCACACTAAGTGCTTAAAAGGAATTTTTTTGTTAAACAGAAATGTGCACTCACGCTCAGCTGGAAGGCCCACCATCAGCCTCTTAAATGAGCAAGGTATTTAGATTCCTGAGACAAATGCTGCTAATGTTTAAGTTTGGTAATTCCAGTCCATATCCTCATAGGAAAAGCCATGTTTTAATTTGATTTCTTAAATGGGAGAAAAAGGGACAAGGGTGGAGGTGGAGATCATCTAAAGTGATTTTGCAAGGTAGCCTACTGTTTATAAGGTTTTCAGTGTGATTATATGCATCAGACCAGGATAAAACAAATGAAAAAATTGGATTAAGTAATTTATATTCCTGAAGTAGAAATATATCTTATATGTATCATATTCTCAAGCTTTTTAAAGTGCTATGTACAGTAAGAAATATATTTTGATACTCAATATAAACACCAAAAAAATACCATGTTTTGGTATTAAGACTTTGAGACTCAGTGTATTCACACACAGAAAACTGACAAAATTTAAAGAACGGTATGTCTGTTGTGAATAGGTGTATGTATGTGTACCTCCACATACATTCACAAGCACACACTGGTCAGTCTTGACCCCCTAAATTGGTTACATAACTTACTTATGGTTGTAACCCACTAAGGTCACACCTGCTATTTGAAAAACAGCATCAAATAGTGAAGTAAATGTAACTGACTGCAATTGGAAAGCATTATATTTCTCAGTGATGGGTACCAAACCCTTTTGGAATCACTGAGAACGTGATTTTTATGGAGGCCAAGCAGCCGCTCTGCAGGACCCAGAGGCGACTTTATAAAGCAAACTCAGCTATTCGACCTGTGAGTCAGTTAGCTCCCACTTCTTCCTCCACTGGCCTTCTCGCTAAGGACTGCGTGATGGCTTAAGAACCTCCTGTTAGGAACAGTAATTCGACAGCTCACAAACTCTTGGAAAATGTCTGATAATATAGGAAGATTAAATATTGCTTAAAAATGTGTACTTCAATTTTATTTAATAATTTTATTCTGAAGATTAAGAATTTACTGTATTTTCATTTTACTGTACACTTATCCATTCTTTAGAAGTCATAGAACCTCAACTTTGTATCATAGTGACCAAATTTCTGGTCTGTCTTGTTCAGCTTGATGAATGGAAAAATCTCTCATTGAGGAAATAAATTGGAAGTCTGATTTATCTTTTATTTTTGAGAGGTGCTGACAAAGTACTACTCCATGCGTTTGACGGTAGGCCATCTGTAGCCATGGAAGGAGTAAAAGCTGGATACTTCTTCTCAATTCCTCCTTCTGTCATAAGAAGTGGACAGGTAAATTCTTTCAGTAAATTTCATCTCACACTTTGTGAAGTACACTTTAAAATATGAGCTTTTATTACATACTTGTGATATTATTCTAGTTACATTACAAAATTAATCATAAGTCCCAACCTTATGTCAATATCATACTATCATGATTACATTAGATTTACAGTAAATTATTTGAATGATTTTATTTTATTTTTAGAGAGAGGAGGAGGGAGGGAAGAAAAGAGGGAGAGAAACATCGATGGGCTTCCTCTCGTACACACCCTGACAGGGGGCCAAACTGGCGACCCAGGCATGTGCCCTGACTGGGAATCGAACCAGCGACATTTCGCTTTGTGGGACAACGGTCCAACCAACTGAGCCACACTGGTCAGTGCGATTTACAGTGAGTTTTGAAATCAGAGTAGTGTGAGAATTTAGCTTTTTTTTTTTTTTTTGAGAGTACATTTATTAAAGCTGGGGGCATTGAAACAAGGAAGTTCGTAGGACAGGATAAACACCAGAAAGCCAGTGCGGGGCTGCTTTGGCTCCCAGAAATGTGATAGCAGAGAAACGAGCCTAGTCAGGGCTCACTGAGAAAACAGAATAAAGGGGGCCTTGGAGACAGGTGCAGGGGGGTAGCCTAGGATGTGCTGCCACTGCCCACTGCTCCCCTGGTTTCAAGTCTTCAGCAGTCCCTTAAAGTTCAGGAGATGCACTCCTGAGAGAGAAGATGGGAAAGGAAAAGGCATGGGCATGCTCCCCAGAGGGGGAGTACTCCAATCAGCTCTTTGTTTTCAAAATCATTTTGGCTATTCGAAGTCCCTTGCCTTTCCATCTATATTAGAATCAGCTTGATTTCTAAAACAAAAAAACAAACAAAAAAAGCTGGCTGGTGTTTCTATTGGGAGTACATTGAATCTGTAGATCAATTTGGGGATAATTGATGTGAACACACTAGATCTTTGATTTCTCTTGTCAGTGTTTTATAATTTTCAACATACAAATCCTGCATGTATTAGAGTTATCCCTGTTTCTTATTTTTCATTCTATTTTAAACAATACTGGTTTTAAAATTTTAATGATCAATTATTTGTTGCTGGTATATAGAAATACAATTGATTTCTATATTTAAATTTTTATCAAGTGACCCTCTGAATTATTCATTAGCGCTAGAAGAGTTTTTTAGGTTTTTCAGGATTCTTTATGGATTTGTTGACTAAAGATACATTTACCTTTTCTTTTCTAATATTTGTGCCCTTTACTTATTTTTCTTGCCTTATTTCACTGGAAACAGCTACTAGTAGAATGTTGATTAGAAGTAAAAACAGACACCCTTGCCTTTTTCCTGATCAGGGGAAAATATTCATTCTTTTGCCATTAAGTATACTATCAGCTGCAGGTTTTTATAGGGTTAAGGAAGTCCTTTCTCTTTCTAGTCTGCTGAGAATTTCTATCAAAAATGGATGTTGGATTCTGTCAAATACTTTTTCTGCATCTACTGAGATGGTCATATAGTTCTTTTCTTGGCATGTAAATTATATTGATTGATTTTCTGATGTTGAACCAACCTGGCATTCCTAGGATAAAGTCTACTTGATTCTTTTTACAGTTTCTTAGGTAGAACCTCAGATTATTTGAAACCTTTCTTGTTTCCTAATATAGTTGTACTGTAATGCAATAGTTGCATTAGCACTAACCACTTATAGTTACAATCCACAAATTTTGGTATATGCCATATTTTCACTTTCTTTCAGTTCAGAATGCTTTCTAATTTACCTTGTGATCTCCTCTTTGACCATAGTGATTATTTAAAGGATATTGTTTAGCCCTGGCTGGTGTGGCTCAGTGTGGCTCAGTGGATGGAGCCCTGGCCTGCAAACCAAAGGGTCACCAGCTTAATTCCCAGTCAGGGCACATGCCTGGGTTGTGGGGCCAGGTCCCCAGCAGGGGGATATGCAAGAGGCCACCACACATTGATGTTTCTCTCCCTCTCTTTCTCTCTCCCTTCCCCTCTGTCTAAAAAAATAAAATCTTTTTTAAGTGTATTGTTTAATTTCCAAATACTTAGTAATTTTCCTGTTATCTTTCCATTACTGATTTTTACTTTAATTCTACTGTGTTCAAGAAACATACATTGTGTGATTCTAAGTCTTTTAAATTGGTTGAGGTTTGTGGAATGGCCCCGAATATGGCCTGTCCTTGTGAAGAGAACACGCACGCTTAACGAGAACGTGCATCCGCCTCTTGCAAGTCGGAGAGTTCTGGGGGTGTCAGCTGGTACTCACCCAAGATCAGTTTGTTTTTTCCTACTTTGTAGGAAAACTTACTTAGTAGTAATCTTTAGCTGTGGCATGTTTCTTTTTTAAAACTAAAATTCTACTTTTTCTAATTTTAAAGATGATATTTGTACATTATAGAACATTGAATTACTTCCAAAAAGAACAAATTTTAAGTCAATCCAGGTACTACCGCTCAGACAACGATTACTAATGTTGATCCACATAAAATAAAATCATCTTACTCTTTTTGTTTTGAGTTAGCTTCATGGGTATCTGATTGTATCAATAAATGTAGGCTTATGTCATCTTTAAAATGATCTCATGATATTTCATAATATGGGTGTGGCATAATGTATTTAAGCATCACCTTGAATTAGTGATTTTCAGCAGGTGAACCGCAAGAATTTTTGAAACATGCAGTACCTGCCTATTTAGTCAGGGGCATGAACGTAGACTGTCAAAAAAATGACAGCGGCCAACACAACAGCTATCTGGTAGGACTGAATCAAACTTACACCTATGTTTTTGCCATACCAGCAAAAAATATATTTTTTGGTGAGCCACAGAATTTTAGTAATTAGTTTATGTGTGCCATGAGGTGAAAAAAGGTTGAAAATCGCTGCCTTAAGTAAAGGTTATATTGTTTCTCATTTTTCACTGCTAGAAGCAGTACTTCAGTGAGTACCTTGTACACCCACAGTCATACGCACGCTTGTGCAGTAATTCTCTATAAATGGAATCACTCAGGACAGGTGTACATTCTGAAATTTTTGTTAAATTGTTACATTTTCTTAAAGAAGTTTATACTAGTTTAACTTTTACCTGCCAACGGTGCATGAGCATACCTATTTCTGTGCTTTGGAAATTTTAATCTTAAAACTATTTGTTATAACAATATTCTACTCTGCATCGTGTCTCCTCATTTTTTACTTTAAAAGTGCAGTGGCAACAGAAGAATTACGTTCTTGGTATAAAACTCTTTGAGTTAATCACAATCCTTATAGTCCAGAAAAAAATTATAAATAAAAAATAAAACCATCTACCAAGCAATCTAAAATGTGGACATAAACTTTGGACTTATAAACATAAAGCCTCGAGTGACTTCAAGTGAGCAGAAGAAGGGAACACTGAGTGCGGTGGAGAGACAACGCGAGTCCCCTCCGCGGATCTCTCAGCGGGCTGGCGATTGACACCAGCGCTGGGTGTCCCTGCAGGGTGTGCTCTTGGTGACCACTCCTCAGGTCCCTGGAGTCTGTGGGTGGTTTTTGGTGATGAATGTTTCTGTTTAAGTCTATTAGTAATAAAATGATGAGAACATAGGGAGCATTTATTAATTGAATATTAAAGTATGAAGTTTAAGTTCTTGCAGAATAGAAGGCATTGTCACGTGGGTTTAATGTTCCTTTTGTTATCTTTATTAATCGTGGTTTAAACTTACTAGTTTTCTCTTTTCTCCAAGAAGCAGAAACTTGTGAAACAATTGCCTTTAACCTCAATTTGCTTGGAAACAGATTCACCTGCACTAGGACCAGAAAAACAGGTAAATGTCTGATTTCTACATTATTTAGATTGTACCTTTCATTTGAACTATTTTTGATTTAGTTGTGTTTCTTGTTACAATGTAACTACAATGGAATCCTTTCTTAATACTAGGTTGAGAGGTTATATTAACTTAGTTTCAGGTCTTTTCTAAATATTAATGTTGTGCCTCAAAGAATATTATTTTATTATGTAATAATGAGAGCCAGACCAATATAGCAAAAATCTTGGTGTCAAGAGTCAGAAAGGCCTGGATTCAAATCCTGTCTCTGCTACCCTCTAGCTGTGTGACTCTGGACAAGTTAATCTCTCTGAAACTTTCTTCATTTATAAAATGTGGGCAAAATAATAGTAAAATACTTTAAAGTATCATAGTGAGAATTAAATGGAGTAATGTACATGAAAGCACCTAGCAGTATCTGGTATGTAGTAAAGATGCTCAGTAAATGTTTATTTTCTTTTATTAGCATGTTGTAATGAGGCACTCTTTCTCCCAGTATAAGTATTAATATATAGTCATAGGTTTGTTTATGTGATCTTCGCTGTACTCTTGTTATTGTAGGCCACAAAGAATTACATTTCAAATATTGCTGCTATTTTACATTATACTTTTCTCAAAGGAAGCCACAGTATCTGCCTTGTTTGTGGTAGACAGTACCCATTTCTGTCACTGCCGATGTGCGGTTCACTAATGGCCCCGCCTGCCCGTCAGATCTGTCTCCACGCCTGCGGGACCCAGAGGTTTGGGAGCAGTAGTGAAGTGATTGTTAATAGACCGTGACTGTCTGTGATTGCAGTGTGACGTTTGCTCATGGATGTCCAGTTTACAAGGACATAGAAGACAGAGGAATGAGGAACTAGAGGGTCACAGCTCCCGCTTGTTCGTTTGTTCGGGTGCAGGAGAGTGATACAGGGTTATCCTCCTGACTGACATAAAATAGAAGGAGGAGGACCCAGTATTTCTGTTTTCCTTAAACAGAAATGAATTTCCAGTGCTGTTGTAACTCAATTTTATACTTGTATTTAGTCGATCTGATAAAAATTGTGAGTTTCTGGCATAATGCCTTGCACATAGTACTCAAAACATTTGTTGAATAAGTGAATTTTTAACTGAATATGCTTTTTGTTAAGTAAATGTGTTTATTCTAGAAAATTAGAAATCACATAATATCATAAACTAGTAGACAGAACTGTCTACCCCTGGAAGGTTACTGCTAAGGGTAGTGGCTAAGAACATAAACTTTGGTGCCACATTGCACAGGTTCAAACCTCAGCCGGGCCACTTCCCAGCTGTTTAGGATCCTTTCTTACTTATAAAAAGGGATGCTAATACCAATAGTACCAACTCATAGAGTAATTTTGAGGACTAACTGAGAAATTTCACAAAAAGCTTAGGACACAGCCTCTCCTACAGTATGCTTAAATACACGCAGGTAGGTATGTCCTTCCGGACTTTTTATATTCACATAGATACACATATGTATTTTTCATAAATATAGGATTAGCCTGAACACATCATTTTATAACTTGCTTTTATTGATTTTAGAGAGAGAGAAACATCAACGTGAGAGAGAACATCAGTTGGTTGCCTGCTGTACAATCTCCTGACTGGGGATCGAACCCACAACCTTTTGGTGTATGGGACAGTGTTCCAACCAACTGAGCCACCTGGCCAGGGCTGGCATTTCACGAATCAAATTGTGATGTAGCCTGTGAGGTGAAGAGATCAAGCAGCAGAGCATTGACCTTTACAAGCACTCATTTAAGCAGCAAAACAAAGGACAGCTAATCTGTCACTCATGTAGGCCACCAAGTGTCCACTATTTGCAGCCTGCTGGATACTGGGACCTCAACTGTTAATACCCCAGGGCTTTTTCAAGAGCAACGCACACTTGCAGTCAGTGTTCCAGCTATAGCTTTTAAGTTCAGCCTTTCTCCACAGCCTCACTGCCCTCCTCCATCCCCCTCTCATCCCCTCAACAGTAAAAAGAGGTCATCGGTTGTTTTTACCAACTCGTTTTCTCCTGTTTTACCTGTAGTCTTCAAGGGTCGCTTCTCTTAACAGTCTTGTTTGATTTAGTGTCTGCTTTGTTCTGTTTCAGGTACGGAATGAACCCCAAAACATTGCCATTGCAGCAGAGTATATTGCCCAGGTGAAAGGAGTCTCAGTGGAGGAAGTTATGGAAGCGACAACCCAGAACGCATTGAAACTGTTTCCCAAGCTTCGGCACCTGCTCCACAAATAGCTCTAAAACCAAATCACCTGCAGGGGGCAGCACTTGAGAAAAAGAAGTGTCCCGATTAAGAGTCTGAACTGAAGACCTGGAGAAATCATTACATTGGGATAGAGAACATTGCAGTTTTAGAGAACGTTTTTTTCTTAGAAGTAAAACGGCTAGGATCCCGAAACCCTGGGTTCTAATTCTACCTTGTGCTGCTTTTCAATTAACGGAGTCCTGGCAGGAGATTGGGACACACCACCCTGCTTCTTACCTTGCCCCGTTATATAGAACCACCACGTGAACTGAAACCATTTCCTCTGGCAAGGGTGGCCCCTGTGGGTCAGAAATAGGCGCCCCTGTGATGGCGTGGGCCAGGCTAAAGGTTCACCCTCCCCCCATCTCACCTCCCATGGGGCCTGTCTAACAGAAGGGGAGATTCTAGCTCCTTACACTGTCAGAAATCTCCTCTTTTCTGGGTTTGTAAATCGGACTTTTAGACTTTGAATTATGTCTTTTTAAGAGAAAAATGCACACGGTTTTATTTTGATCTTAGATTTTGACTTAGGAGGCCAGTGTTTATACAATCACTGTTAAATACAAAACCCACAAGTTTAGTTAATAAACTGATTTTGTTTCAGTCTAAATTCTGTCACATGTTTAAAATGTAAATACCTTTATTAAACAGGTACTTGATGGTTTTTGCCTGTAGTGAAATTTTATATTTTTAAGTCTTAAAAATCTTAGGTATAAAAAGAATTCTGTAGATGGATGGTGGTAATGCTAACAAAACAATGTGAATGTACTTAATGCCACTGAACTATATGCTTGAAATTATTAAGTGGTAAATTTTATGTTATGTGCACTTTACCACAATTTTTTGAAAAATCTTGTGTAGTTGACCTGGTGATATGATCCATACCAAAGCCTGAGTGTTTAATTTTGTTAAATTATTTAAACAGCAAATGCTGGGAAAAGTACTGATCATGGAAAAAAATTAACTTCCTAAGATGCAAAGTGATTTTATATAATCTTCAATATTTTGCAGTTTATAGGGGAATCAAAACTTGTTGTAGGGCCGACTGTCCTACCTAGCTAAGAAGCTGGGTAGGGTGCTTTTCTCGCCCACCCACCGCCTCATGACAGATGAGATCCTGCATTTGCTGGGGGCTGTGTTAAAACTGGACTCCTGAGCTCTCTTTCAGTTCTTCACTGATCTTTCCTATTTCCTACCCTCTGCCCATGTTCGCTTTGTTGAACTTTCACCTTTAAATGCTTTACGATCCAACTGAAATGACTTCACCTTACCTGATCACCCCAGCCAGACATGATCCCTGCCTGTAAAGTGTGTAGTCATTTTTTGCATTTATTCATCAACTTGTTTCATTTATTACACAAACAGTTATTGAGCCCCTCTAGTCCAGGCTGCATACTACAGAGAGGAATAAGATATCACAATTTAGTAAGGAAGATGGACAAGTGACAACTGCAAAGCAATGTAAGAAGCACCATGACAAAGGAAGGAAAAAGTGCCATGAAACCAGTCTGATGACACTTAACACATATTCCTTTTCAGTAGGTTTACCTTGTGTGTGTTTTTTACCTTCAGAGATTGCAAACCTTTTGAGAACATGCCTTTTTTTGTGTAAGTTTTTTTTTGTTGTTTTTTATTTTATTTTATTTTTTTGTAGAAAGAAGGGAAGGGAGGGAGAAAGAGAGGGAAAGAAATATCAGTGTGTAGTTGCTTTCCACGTGGCCCCCACTGGGGACCTGGCCCACAACCCAGGCATGTGCCCTGACTGGGAATTGAACTGGTGACCCTTTGGTTTGCAGCCCATGCTCAATCCACTGATCTTCACCAGCCAGGGCAAGAACATGCCTTTTTGTTTTGTTTTGTCTTTGCATGGCCTGACACAAGGTTTGTGATATCATATGCTCTCACATGTCTTTTACATAAATGAATGGAGGCTGTAAGTTCACCTGATTGCAGTTGAGAAGTCAAATATTTAATTTTTCAATATTTTCTTTGAAATGGATATTGGATATTATATACATTTTTACTGTTTTCTTAAGGTACATGTTTTGCTTCTCTAGCCTACAAATACATTAAAAAGTATTCAAAGACTTCCTAATGTTAAACATTCTGAAAAATAGAAATAAACTCTCCTGATCTGAAAAAACACCTTTTTGCATTCTATAGGAATTTGCTTCCCCCAGCTGTAAAGCATCTCCCCCATACCTTGAGATGTGGTGACCTTCTTTACTAAAAGGAAATATTTCTTATTCTGACTGTTGCCTTTTTTTTTATTCTAGCAAGAATCAAATGAAATTGTGTTATTCTTTAAATAAAAAAAGAACAATATCAGCTCTTTTTTTTTTTTTGGTATCAGGCAACCAAGAGTTCATTTTACCACTTTGCCACCTGCTTGTCTGGACTCACACGTCAGAGTTCAGTTTCTGGATGTGCCCTTTTCATCCTTTCGATTAAATACTTCAAAGCAACATAAATGATATTTCATTTACAGGATCTGAGTAACTTAGAAAGGGTTTCCAGAGATGACTGTATGCTTGTTAGAGCCTAGCTTTTCAAGCAGAAGCAAATCTCACTGTCCTTTTAAAATTATGGGCAAGTCTGTGCTAATGATAATAAAGTCAATCAAAAAGATAGAATGGAAATAAGTTAGGTAATTCAGGGATTGTCAGTGTTACAAGTTTAAACATGCAGCTCCAGGCAAAAACATCCTAGTAGGCCTTCCTCGCTCCCCCTGTGTTCAGCTAACTACAAAACAAGCAGACCTCTGGAAAAGATGACTCCTTTGGTGACCATCCCTGTAATTTGTGAACAGTCTGAGTGGTACTTATGCTTTAGATGTTAAAAATCATGCACATAACTTCTCATTTCCTGATTTGTTTGTTTAGTAGAATAAATCTAGAGAACCATGCAGAGCACGTAAGAGCGTGCAGGGTCTGAAGTCTGATGTCCTCTGTGTGGGTCCTTCTGTGGATCACTTCCGAGGCCCAAGTTATTTGAGTAAGTGTGGAAATTCTCACAGCTAATGTATAATACATGTAGAATTATAAATTTCCACTCTTTCCTAAATAGCACAGTGCCTCCCCCTCCAATCTCCGAGTTAGCTTAAGTAACACCCTTCAAAGCCATTTTTAGGGCATTGCAAATCAAGAATTCTGAACTTGACTGGATAGGACATAACCGAGGGAAGCAACAGAAACAGGAGGGGCATCTCAAGATCGGATGGACATCTGACCGTCTTTTTTGACCATCACAAATATATTAATTCCTTTCTTTAGTGAATCCCTCACCTTATTACACAGCCCCTTGTTACTATAGAAGCTGAAAATACCAGCTATCATTTTCTAGTCTTTTTTGCAACCAGAGCACTGATAATATGACCCACCCTAGAATTTTTTAAAATTGTTATTGATTGCTTTGAGAGGGACAGACAGAGAGAGAGAAACATTGCTTTGTTGTTCCACCTATCTATGCATTTATCGGTTGATTCCTGTGTGTGCCCTGACCAGGGATCGAACCCACAACCTTGGCATATCAGGATGATGCTCCAACCAGCTGAACTAGCCGGCCATGGCCACCCTAGATTTTGAATGAAGTTACTCACGTGAGGAAGCCAGGGCTGCGCTGCCTCCATTCTGGTCAGGGTGGGCAGTGTTAGGCGCAGGGTCTGCCCCCAGTGGCTGCGGCAGCAGAGTCTTTATGTTTCTGGTTGGGTGGCATGAATTTGGTTTTTCCACCCTCCTGGAGATTTTGTGAACTTTCCACTATCTTTTGGTAAATTCGCTTTCTTCTTAAATGAGCCAAATTCAGTTTCTGTTGTTTGCATCTTTAAGAACCAGGCTTGATGAGGAAATTAATAGCCTGAAGTAATTGTCACAAAGAGACCATTAGGGAAAATTAAAAAAGAAGGGAGGAAGAGAAGGAAATCTGGGACTTGTTATAGAGCCTGGATAGCTTTCCAGGCAAGAAAAAACAAGTTAATTTTAAGGGATGAGACGCTGGCTGTCCATGGCAGGTGGTGTGATCGCTGCAGTGAAAGCGTTTTAAAGAGACTGACTTCCTTATGGCAAGAGGAATATGTGTCATTTGGGGGTGGCCCAAAGGATACATTGCAGTGAACATTTTTTATTCTTTTTCTTCACTTTTCCTGTGTTTGTGGAATCTCTCACCTTATGAGACAGCGCTCATCTTCCACTCTTCCTGGACTGTCCCTTTGGACCCATCTTCCATGCTGGCAAAGAAATGCAGCGGCAGCACCACCACCTCCCCGCCATAGCCTGCAAGACCCTCTCGGGGGCGAGGCACTGGAGGTTGGTAGCTTCAGCAGCAATGGCAGGCCTGCTGAAGTCTTAGTTCTGAGTACCAGGGATGCCACAGGGAGCCTTCTTGCACAGGCATTCATGGCCTTGACTTGGGAACTCACCTGCAGACAGCTGTACAGGGAGCCAGAGCAAAAACAGAGCAAAATGCCTGTCTGCCTGCCCCGCTGTGTTTACTGAGGGAACATGTGCATCAGCAGATCTGAAACACTCCTGGGAGGGATGGAGAGGTGTCTGGACCTAATGCTATTTCAGGCAGTGTCGGAGTACAAAATATATAGTTTTGTGACTTTTTCGTTTCCCATTTTAGCCCAAGGCTGTTATAAGTTGTAGTGAGGAGGACAAAGCAGAAACACCCATCTAAGGGAAAGGGGATAAGGAAGAAAAAGCTTCCAGGAGAAGGCAGTATTTAAACTAAAGTTAGCCTTGGATGGGTAGCTCAGTTAGTTGGAGTATTGTCCCAATACACCAAGATTGTGAGTTCGATCACCCACATACATTTTCCTGTGAGGCAAAACCTCTGTGCGTGTGGCCTGAGTCTGGCCAGCTCCACACCGTTTGGCAGGAGGGCAGGGGGGAAGCAGTCGGAACAGGAGGCTTGTGCTACTTGCTGAGCTCTGAGGAATCAAGTTCTTGGCCTTTGAACCAAGAGTCTCATGCCTTCTGCCAACAGCCATGAAACTGTGGCAGGCTGACCCTTCATAGCTCCTGACACTAGATTTATTTTTATTTTTATTTTTCAGAAGCAAAATACTAACTTTGGGTCTGGCCTTTTTTTTATATATACCCTCAGGGCCGGTGTGCCCTGGCCCAGTACTAGCTGAGGTAGGGTTTTAGGCCAGTTGACTGATCCATATGTCTTCCAGTATTAATATGCATTGGCTTGTGAATCTGGGCTTCCTATGGAGGGAAGGGCAACCAAATGAAAGGTGAATATTTCCCTGATGTAAAGACAAAGGCAAAGAAGGAACTGATTGTAGGCCAAGTAGTACTCATCTTGCCGTATGGAATAACAGGCTATTGACTCAAACTGAAAAGAGGAATGCAAACCAAGTTAAAATCTGAAAATTAGTCTGCCACCCAAGAAGGAATGACAGAGGTGATAGCAGCCAAATAGGATTTGGTCACGAGGTAACTCTAGCAATGCCCACTTTGGGAATGGGCAATAAAATATGACAAGAAGTTCCATTTATAGGCACCTTATTACACTCTCAAATATGTATTATTCAAATTATCAAAATCATAGCTCTATCAGAGTTAATGCAATTAAATGTTTAGAAGCAAGCTGTTAATTTTAAGAACTAGCCTTCTAATTGATTGGTGTGGTTGGTCAACACTGATTTATGGAAACAAACAAACTAAACATTTTAGATTAATAAAGAGAACATTGCTGTAAAGTGAAATTTTAGATAATACAACTTTGCAAGTATCTTTAATAACTCAAATCATCCCTTCAAAACATCTAGCTGATAGAAGAGAATGAATGAAGATATAATACATTTTTCTGTGACTAAACAAAATGTTTTCTTGGTGATCTAACAAATAATTTTGGCCTCTTTTATAATTGGTATTTGTAAATAGTTTAGGCAGACACTGAAGAAAGATCAGAGAGATGGTATTTTTTGTGTCTCTGGAGATGTATTTTATCCGAAAATGGCATGATCTGGAAAAAAAAAAAAAGGACTTGTTATATAACTTACAATACATGTCATAAATTTCAAAATAACCGTGGGGGCAGAGAGAATGAGTACCGTTTCACAGTTACAGAAAGTGAGGTTTAGAAACACTGAGTGACTGAAGGCATGAGACTAGTCAAAGGCAGACGCAGAACATGAACCCAAGTGCAATGGACTGAATGTTTGTGTCCCCCAGATTCCCATGTTGAACCCTTGATCCCAGTGTGATGGTGTTAGAAGGTGGGACCTTTGGGAGGGAATCAGGTCACAAGGCTGGAGCCCTCATGAATGGGAGTAGTGCCCTTGTAAGAAGAGGAGGACCCAGAACTAGCCACCTCTTTCCGCTTGTGAGAGGACGTAGCGAGAAGACAGCCAGACATCTCTACACCAGGAAGAGGGTGAGCACCTAGAACCTGACCTGACCTGAGCCTCTGACCTCAGACATCCATGCTCAGACTTGTGAGAAATAAACTTGTTGTTTAAATCACCAGTGTATGGTCATTTTTTACAGCAGTCCGAGCTAAGGTACTCAGGCTTTCTGTTTTTAAAGCTAGCACCTTTAAGACTGCCCCTCTTTTGGGGTTCACACCTGTAAGTGGGCGAGTGAAGGGAGAGCTTGGTGAGGATTGTAGGGTGTTGGGAAGTTCTATTTAGATAGGGTGATTTCCATGATCTGGCTTTTGAACAAAGATCTGAATAAAGTGAGGGAAAGAGAGAGAGCGAGCTCTGGGCAGAGGGAACAGCTTGTGCCAGGTCCCTGAGGTGGGAACCAGAGTGATAACGTCCCAGGAACAGGAAGGAAACCCTCGTGGCCAAGTGGGATGAGGCCAGGGAGAGTAGAAGAGATGAAGCTGAAGAGATAAGCCCATGGGAGGAGGAGTGGAGTTCACCCTCAGTGCGATGTGAAACCATGGGTGCATTTAAGCATCAAGTGATGTACAAAATACACGTTTTGAAAAGACTGCTGGGGCTGTTCTGTGAAGAACTAAATGTGGGAGGTGCCAGAGTGGAGGCCAGGGGACAGTTGTGAGGTCCCCACTGTGCTCTGGGAGAAAGATGATCATGGACTGGGTCTGGGTGGCACCGGTGGTCAGATTAAGGACTGATTTTGATGGAAGAGTTGACAGAACTTCCTGACAGATTGGAGGTGGGGTGTGAGACAAAGAGGAGAGTCAAAGGTACTCCTGGATATCTGGCCATTTTCTGAGATGAAGAGGGGTCAAGGGTGAGTATGTGTGTCGGGGGGTGGAGGTAGGGACTTTCTGTTTTGGCAATGGCACCTTTGAGATGACATCAAGGAGAGGCGACACTCTGATATGTGCAATCAGACAGATGTGTCCAGAGCTTGAGAGAAAGGTCAGGGGAGAAGCAGAAATGCGGGAGTCAGCAGAGCAGAGGTGAGACTTTGAGTCCTGTAACAGGCCGAAGGCCCGCAGCCTGCCTCTGCTGGGAAGGAACGAAGTGCGGGTGAGAAGGGGCCCAGTGATGAGCGCTGGTGTTCTTCAGCATTCAGAGGACAGGAGAGGGCCATCTTGTATGAAGAGGGTGTTGTTTTATAGTTATGATGTTTACCATTTGATGAATTGCATACTAATTGAGGGCCTACTAGAGTGACATGCTCATCAAATGTTAGAGGTAATGTCCCATCTCCTTGTTTTACGAGTGAGGGCTTTCTCTTTGCATCTGCTGGCCTCCTGGAGGAAGGGTTACTCTGTCATCTCTTCTCAGTGTGGTGTGGCAGGCCCAAACTTCTGGTTTCGATTGAGTTAAGTTCTCTTTTGGGGTGAGTTCGCCTTTGGCTGCCTTGAAGCCAATTCCTCCCATATATAACAGATTTATTTTCCAGTAACAGAGCCAACAATTTTTACCTCCACCTATCTCTCAATTGATGTAAACCCAGATTAGGAACAGAAGTGTATCATTGTTGACTTTTTCAAACCTTAACAGTATTCAGAATAAAGGAGACACTCGAAAAAAAAATGTTAACGCCCTTTTTGAATACCCAGGTACTTTCCTCTTGTGGAAATAAAAAGAAAATAAGCCCCAATATCCCCTTTCTAAAAATCCCTGATTAGAATTAGAGTGGAAACCAAAGACCATGAGTTCCAAGTACAGACTAATGAGAAAATCATGGGGGAGAAATGTTCGTAAGTTTGTGAATACACAGCCCTGGATCAAAAGAAATACCAACCATTTGCTTCAATGATTGGTTTTCAAGCTTGTTGGTCTCAGGGTCCATCATACTCTTCAAATGATCGAGGGCCTTATCAAGCTTCTGTTCATGTGTGTTGTCTTTCTCAGTACTAAGAAATCAGTACTAAGAAAACATTTAAAACTCAAGGACCCAAGTCTAGATTCATTAGTGGTCAGGGTAGTGGTGTCGTTGCAAATCTTAACTGCTCCTGGAAAACCCCATTTTACTCCCATGAGGTCGTGAGAGTAAAAATGACAAATAATATCTCAGTATTATTATTGCCACCAGATGGGGACCAGGCCAAGTCTCCCCCAGCCCAGCTAGTAGTGTGTGGGTTCTCGGCTTTGTGTAGGAAAGATTTTACAACACAAGTCCAGGTGATTTTTAAGACTCTATTTGCTGGTACTCTGTCCCTCCTGGGAGCATGTCCACCTTTCTTCCCTCTCAGGTGTGCATCTCCTAAACTCTGAGGGTCCCCATGAGACTTACAACTGGGGGAGCAATGGGCAGTGGCAGCTGGTTCAGAGCTAACCCCCTGAACCTGTCTCCAAGGCCCCTTTTCTCTGACTTTTCAATGAGTGAAAGCAACCCTATCTAGGCTCATTTCTTTCCTCTAACATTTCTAGAGCTGAAGCTGCCCTGCCTGGGGTCTCTTCTGTTGCTTCTCCTATCCTACGCCCTTCCTTGTGTCACTGTCCCCAGCTTTGAAAATGTGCTCTCCAAATCAAAAAAAGCAAAACAAACACACAAACAAACAAACAGTGTACTTATTAAAGCTGGGGACGGTGAGAGCTTAGGAGAAAAAAAATTAAAAGTTCACACCTGAGACAAGGCATGGCCATGCTCCAGAGAGCGCCCAGCGCTGGCGTCCTTTGTTCTGGGGGCTGTTACCACTCTTTTGCAGTGCTCAGGGGCGGGCTTTAGCAGAATATTCAGCAGTTTCCCAGGTGTGTTCTTTAATATGTTGATGCACCAAAATGCGTGCATAGAGGGACCAGCTTCGCCTCCATCTTACATTTGTTTGACTCTAATTGGGTTTTTGATTATTTATTCCCTTGGCTTCATCCATCCTTGGGTTTGCTGGCACTAATGGCACTAACTGGGTCTCTGTTATCCATCTCTCTGACTAGGGTGATTTAAGCCATTTAGTTTCTGATTAGGGAGGAGAGTGTAAACTATTCCCTCCCAAGTGTCCTTGGTAGGGAAGGTAAGATCTTGCCCTGTACTTGCTGGCTGTAAATTGCTTGACCCGTTTGACCTTATTTGTCTAACCATTTTCCTCAGTTTCCCTTTCCCCACTTGTCAAAAAAATCTTCATAACATACACCCTCATCAGTGTGGCTCAGTTGGTTGGATGTTGTCCTGCAAATCAAAAGGTCACCAGTTTGATTCCCAGCCAGGGCACATGCGTGGGTTGTGGGTTCAGTCCCGGTCAGGGCACATAGGAGAGGCAACTGATTGATGTTTCTCTCCCTCTCTTTCTCCCTCCCTTCCCCTCTCTCTAAAAAAACAAACAAACATAAATATTTTTAAGTTTTATTTTTAAAAAGAAAAAATAATTCTCCTACCATATAACTGTCCTGCCTCATTATGAAAATAGCTTTGACCTCATGGACCCCTGAAAAAGACTTGAATACCCTGGGGTGTGCAGACCACCCTTTAAAAACTACTAGTTTAGATGAATTAAAGCAAGAACATGTATTCACATACCAATTACTATAATTTTTTCAGACCATAAGATGCACCTAGGTTTTAGAGGAGGAAAATAGGAAAAAAAATTGAAGCAAAAAATGTGGTAAAATATTTAATAACATAAATAACATAATATTTCACCAAATATAAATGTAAACAGAACTCAGCAGCAGCATTAACAACCATTATTCCTCCCAAATTTGAGGGGGGGTGGCCTTATAGTCCAAAAAATATGGTACCTAAACATTTAAATTAGGTCTATACTTATTCTACATCTTGTCATTATAAAGTTGCATTTCTGCCTAGGTCTGTTCACATAAAGGAACAAAGAGCTTTTCTGCAATATTTAAAGGTTTATTTTAATGTTCCAAAAATTGTTGGCTTATAACCTTGATATCATTAATGTTGGTTGTGGAAATTATATTTGATAGACTCTGTTTTGTAGAAAACCATGAGCATTTAAGCAAAGTGGTAAACTGGGTTGACTATATTGAAGATAGGAGGTGGATTTTACCTTTCACTGTTAAACTTCTGAGAACTAACTTACTATCTGTGATTGAACTCATCTAGCTCCAAGTAATTCAACCGGAATAAACTCAACACTTAACATTAGGAATGCTGAAGGCATTCCTCCTTGTAAGAGAGTTACATTTTAATATAAAATAAATACAGAACTGTTATAGATTAACTGTAAAACACAAAGGAGACTCTCACCTTTCCAGGCCATACTGTCATCCTCTCAACACTGCTACTAGGAACACAGAGCAAATGTGAAGTCACAGCCCCTTATCAAAGAACCTAAATCTCCAACATGGCAATTGTTTTGTTTCTGATCTACCTTAATCATTTTTTTAAAAAATATTTTATTTATTTATTTTCAGAGAGATGGGAAAGGAGGGAGAAAGAGAAGGAGAGAAACATAGATCATTTGCCTCTCACATGCTCCCAACTGGGAACCTGGCTCAAAACCTAGGCTTGTGCCCTGACTGGGAATTGAACAGGAGACCTTTAGGTTCACAGTCTAAAGCTCAGTTTACTGAGCCACACCAGTCAGGGCTACCTTAATCATTTGTTGGCTGTATTTAATATAATTATACTCTTTTTTTTTTTCCAAATAAATGAGAAGAACATCATTGTCTTCTTCCTCCTGCACACAAAATAATACCACCACTGCACACTCCCTACCCCAACCTCCCTCCATATTTCATTATTGTTTCTGGGGGCCTTTTGCTTAATATTTGTCATCAAAATAATTTCCATTGTATCTCAATTTTGCACATGAAATTTTTGCAGAGGCAACAGAAACTGGTGAGATAGGAGACCTCCTGAGTTTTTGTGGTCTACTATAATGACCTATAACAACTTTTCCCAAAATACGGTTCTCTGGCCATCAGCATCAGAGACACCTTAGCCTGCTGAGAACGCAGGCTCTAGGACCCAAACTAGAGCCTGTTGGATGAGGTGCCTGGGATTCTGTAAGCACAAGAAAATGAGACTCCTTGGTCTTTGGTCCTCCATCAACTAGCCTAGTTTACAGATGCTTTTAACTTCAGACAGATTGCCTTTAAGTTATCCCAGAACAATACTTATAAACCTGGTCCAACTCCAGAAATTCTCCCTAAATTTATATATAAATCCCCCCAGTTGACTGGGTAGGAATCCTACCCACAGCATCTTACTTTTTGGTGGAAAGTGCCTTTTCTCTGTGTGAACAAGAGCACTCAGTTTGATCCAGGAGCTCCTGCCACTGTCGGGAACAGCTTCTTTGGTCCGGGTGTACAGACAGGACCTAGAGGCCTCATTGAAGTGCCTCTTTTGAAGTCTCAGTAAGCTGACTTCATTGCTTCTTTCCACCAAGCAGTTGGACTCACGCTTTTCATTTATCTCCTTCAGGAGACATTGTTTGTTGGCTCTAACTTTTACAATTATTTCACTGGTTCTGTTTATAGATGGCATTATGCTGACAAACTAATCATCAGGTGTTTCTTGTGTCCTGTAGACAAATGAAAAAAATACCATCAGTTGCCTGCTCAATCCAGAAGCTACTACTTTTCACAATCAGGTATTAATTAGCCTGTTCTCCTTCCTCCTGCAAAGTACGCCCAAACGCCACACACCCCCCCCAACCCCACACCTCACTCCATTGTTTATTATTGTTTGCTAAGGTCTTTCTGTGTGTTCATGTTGCTTCAGGGGAAAGAAGAGGTTAAAGAAAAGATGTAGTAGAAGAATGTATTTTGGTTTTTAAATATTATGCATTAATTCTTGCTTTTAGAAAGTTTTGTTGTTTCTTCTGATTATAAAAATAATATATACTTATTGTAGAAAATTAAGAAAATGCAGAAAAGCATAAGATAGAAAAGTGTAATTCACTTTTGATCTAGAGACAACCAAATTCATTTTGAATGTTTCTTTCCCAATAAATATCCAAAGGAATTTAATTATAAAAAAGTACAGAAAAAGACATTAAATTAACTATAGTAGAACATAAAATGTTAAATATATAAGGGTGGTTAAGTTAAGTATTTGGGAAGACTTTGCTTATTAAGACTATAACTGTCTTTTCAGGCACTTGAAGTGCTTAAAAATCAGAATAAATTTACAAAGGAAGTTTAAAATATTTAAAGGCCTTGAATTAGCTGAGTTTGTAAGTGGACTGATTTCTTGGAGGTGTTCAGTCTGTTCCACTTGGGTGAATTTCAGAAAAAATAAGGGCAATAGTTCTTTATACAAAAGCAACTTGGTTTATAAATAGACTACAAGAATCACTAAAATCAAAGGTTGGCAGAGACGTTTTTAATGTTTTAATTTTAGAAAATCACTGTTATTGAAATTCCAAGAAACTATGGATAGGCACAAAGTCTATCTCAGACATGAACAATAGTCTCACATGAACATTTTATATAGATGAACATAACTTCCATTTAAGTGACTGTATAGGGTAGATTAGATTATTAGACAAACCTCCTAGTGAAAACTACTAAAAATTCTGGAGAAAAAATATTTTTTAAAATGTGACAATAGAGGGAAAATGGTGAAGGGTTTACGGAACAACTATAAAGGACACATGGACAAAAACAAGGGTGGGGTGGAAACAGGGGAAGGAGGTGAGGAAGCCTGGGGCGGTGGGGAGAGGTGGGGGGGAAAAGCAGACAACTGTACTTGAACAGCAATCAAAATCAAAAGTATTTAATAAAAAAAATTTAGATGTGATAATAATGGAATGATAAGAGATAATGAAATGTCAGGCCCAAAAGGGAAGAGAACCCAAGGACAAGAACCCAGAGAGGGAGATGGACCTGTGTTTGCCCTGAGGATATTTTCTGATCCCAAAGGGGTTAGAGAATTAGTTTGCCAGCCTTGAGGACGGGACACAAAAATCAAAGCCCAAAGCCTGCACACAGTGGAGAGTTTAAAGAAGACTTTTCCCATATTAAGCTGGGACCCAAAGGGTTAGCCCCTCAGGATAGGAGTGAACCAGATATAAACTGACTTTTTGTTACCAACTTGGCAAAGCGAGTGTTGGCTTAGCACTAAGTATAGCTCTGGGGGAAAATTCACTCCCCATCCCTCCATGAAAAGTCATAAGCTCTAGCTAACTCTTGCATGCATTTTCAGCCCAGATTCACAACCAAAGTGGTTACAAGAAACATCAAGCTTACAATTTAGCTAAAGGGGTTTTCTCACTGGGAATAAATCCATTTGCCTGACAGAAGCAAACTCAAATCTTTCCTAGAAGAACTTCTTCCTAGGCCTGTAGGAATCCCCACCAATAATTTTTCAAAGATGACAAATAGCTCACAGCCAAGGGTAACCAATCAAGCACACCAGTAAATAAGGCATTCTGAAGTGAGAACAGAATAAACAAACCCATGAAATCTACATACATTAGAAGCATCAGACAGATTATAAAACAATTACACATACTACATGTAAAGAAATAAGAAAGCAAGCTTTCAACTACCTTCAGGAAACAAGAAACCAAAGAGAATTCCCAGAAGTGAAAAATGTTTTTAAATAAATTTAAACTCAGTGTCTGGGTATAGCAGCAGACATGGTTTGGACGAAGAGAGAATTGGAGAGCTGAAGGAATGGCTCAGAAGTAATTATCCTGACTGCAGCACAGAAGGACAAAAAGATAGAAACCATGAAAAGTGAAATATGTCGAAGACACAGTGAGAAGGTCGAGCCTATGTGGAATGGGATGTCCAACGGACAAGAATGAGGCAGGGGCAAGATTTAGAAAAACATTTGAGAAATATCCAGAACTGATGCATGACATCAGTACATAGACTCAAGAAGCTCAAATAACAAGTCAGGGTTTTTTTAAAATCCACACTTGGATTACAGTGAAATTTAGGGGGGGGGAGGAAAATCTTAAAATCAATCAGGGAATAAAAGGAGGGGCAGTTAGGCCCTGGCCTAGTATCTTAGTTGGTTAGAAGTTCTTGTCAATACACCAAGGTTGTGGGTTCAATCCACGGTCAGGGCACGTACAAGAATCAACCAATGAATGAATAAATAAGCGAAACAACAAATCGATGTTTCTCTCTCTCTCTTCCTCTCTCTCAAATCAATAAGTAAAATTGTTTTAAAAAAGAGAGAGAGTTGGACTAAAACCTGACTTCTCAACAAGCAATAACGAAAGCCATAAGACAGAGAGATTATATTTTCAATATGCTAAAGAAGTTATATGGATAGTAGGTCAGCACATAAAAAAGATGCTCAGCATCATCTCTCATCAGGGAAATGTAAATCAATACTGCAATGAGATACAACTACGTACCACTAGAATGGCTGACATTTAAGAGACTAAGTAAATCAAGTGCTGATGAAGATGCAGAGGAACTGGAACTCATCCGCTGCTGCTGAGATTGTGAAGAAGATGATTTGGCAGCTTCTCAAAAAGTAAAACATGTAGTTACCACCTGGTCCACTCTTAGGTATGTACCCAACAAAAGTGAAATTCTCCATACAAGTGCATGAAGAAATGATTTGAACATACAAAAACCGGTCCATGGTCACCACAGCTTTATATATATGAGCTTGAAAGTTCTGCCAATACAAGTGTCCATCAACACCTGAAGGATAAAAAATTGTGGTTCAGCCACACAGTGGATACTGCTCGGTTATAAAAAAGGAATGTGTTACTAATCCACACAGTAATATGTATGAGTCTCAAAATAATTATACTGAGAGAAAAAAAGCCAGACAATAGAAGAATATATAATGAACTATACCATTTATATAAAGTCCTAGGAAACGTGAACTACTCTGAGACAGAAGGCAGATCAGTGGTTGCCTGGTAATAGGGAGAGGTTGAGGACGATGGTGCAGGCAGGGGCTACCGAGGGACCCAAGTAAACTTTCCAGGGTGATGAGTATGTTCATTTTCTTGATTGTGGCAATGGCTTCATGGGTGTATGCATATATCAAAGCTTGTCAAACTCTGGACTTTAAACATTTGCTGTTTATTGTCGATCAGTTAAATCTCAATAAAGCTATCTCAAATAAAACTGGGATCAGCACCAAGCACATCACCTAAAGCATACCAGCTTGTTGAATGAAATGAAAAGTATGTTATTTAATGAGTCTTGATTTCTTTTCACCCAGCATTAATTATATCGTGAAACTTTTCATGTCACTAGTAGTAAAAAATGTAATATTTGGTGATAGTGTAGTAATCTATCCTATGGACTTACAGTAATTGATTTGATTAGTTTCTATTATTGTCAGACTTTTTAGGTTGTGATCTTTGAACACTACACTTTGAAACACATCGAAGGGACAAAAATGGCACAAATACACATTGTTTTAGGGAACCCACCAGTCATCAGTTTTCATTCCTAAACACATGAGAGGAGAGTAGGTATATTTTCAAAGTTCTATGGCTAACAGATGGATCTCACAAGTATTTATACTTGCAGAAAATTGTTGTCCACATACAAAAAGGAAGTGCTTTAAAGGAGAATGGAATCTGGGCCTTTTTCCCCTCCCCCTTTCCAGATCCACACAGAAGACTAGGATTTTCTGAAAGACAGTACAGAATTGTCTTGGGCAGTTACTGGCACAATGATGCTGCATCACTCAGTAATCAGCATTTATTCTCATGCTTAGTGGGGGATTGACTGATCTAGGCTGGTCTCACCTGAGAACTCAGCTTCCTACAGAGCGGCTGGCTGGGCTGGGCTGGGCTTCTGGCTGGGGGTTGAGCTTAACTCTGCTCCCAAATGTTACGACTAAGAGAAACAAGAAAAGCTATTTTCCTCTAGTCCAACATTTCAGACAAGATCTAACATTTCTACACTCACTTTGTTTCTGGGGAATTTTAACAGAAACAAAATGAGCTTTTGTTTACTAAAGGTGGTTTTTTAAGGTGAAGGATATGAGAAGGAAACAAACTATTTTTTTTAATACTGAATTGCAGTTTAATTTTGCCATTGCTGCCATGTACAGCGTTTTCATTTCATATTTCTATTTCTGGTCTCCCCTGGAAAATCCCTGGGCTTAGGCATCACATGTTTTACAATAACCTTTGGAGTCTGAGCTCAGTATAATTCAAGAACCCAATAAAAAGCAGTTGATCGATTGGTCTTCCTAAAGGTATAAATCCAGTAATGTCTGCTCACAATATAAAAGAAAATGTACATCCCAGGATAAAATGCTCCCTTTGTACTCAAGTGACTTAAGTCAATAGTAGGCAAGATGTTAGTTACAGAAGTGAAAAGAGAAAAGAAAAGATACCTTTTCTACATTGGATCTTGTAGGAATAAATTGAAGGAAAACAAACTATTTTACACTCAACACTAAAGGATTAGACTGGCCTTACCCTCACTGGTGTGGTTCAGTTGCTTAGCACCCTTAGTTGGATTCCCAGTCAGGACACATGCCTGGGATGCAGGTAAGGTCCCCAGTTGGGGTGCCTACAAGAGATTGATCGATGTTTCTCACTGACATCGGTGTTTCTCTCTCTCTCTCTTTCTCCCTCCCTTCTCCACTCTCTAAAAATAAATAAAATCTTTAAACTGGCCTCAATAAGGCTAACTCTATTTCAATCACCAACTATTTATCCCATTGTAGTGAAAACAATAGGGATGAAATAAATCTACAAATAGTACACCATTTTTGTCATTAATTTCAACTTTTAATAAAGATACTAATTTGTCAGAAATTAAATTTTTTTAATCCTCAACAGAGGACATTTTTTCATTGCTTTCAGAGAGAGAGGAAGAGAGAGCGAAACATCCATGAGAGAGAGAAGCATCAATTGGTTGCTGCCCTTACACTACTGAACCAAACACTACTGAATAAATTGAACCAGGGATCATAGGCACCTGGACCAGGAATTAAACCCCCAGCCCAGGTACGTGTCCCCAACTGGGAATCAAAACTGCAACCTTTCGGTTACAGCAGGATGCTCCAACCAACACCAGCCAGGGCTAAACATCTTTTGCTTGTTTGTTTTAAAGATTTTATTTCTTTTCAGAGGGAGGGGAAAGGAGGGAGAAAGAGATGGAGAGAACATCAATGTGCAACAGAAGCAATTGTTTGCCTCTTGCACACCCCCAGCTGCAACCCAGGTTTGTGCCCTGACTGGGACTTGAACCAGTAACCTTTTGGTTCACAGACCAGCGCTCAATCCACTGAGCCATACCAGCTAGGGCTAAACTTTTTTTTTTTAACTTACTGATCAGAGAGAAAATGAGAAAGAGAGAGAGAGAGAGAGAGAGAGAGAGAGAGATTGATTGATTTATTATTCCACTTATTTTTGCGTTGGTTGGTTGCTTCTTGTATGTTCATGCGCCCTGACTACAACATTAGTATTTTGGGACAACACTTTAAACAACTGAGCTCCCCAGCCAAGGCAGAAATTACACTTTTGAATTCTATTTCCTTTAATATTTTTACTATTCATCCCCTCTTGGGGATGGGGCGTGTACAAATGAAAAATAAGGTAATTGTCTCATGTACTTTTGAGCTAATTTATATTTTGTTACAAGCCCATTAACAAATTTATTGCAAATGTAGATGTCTTAGTTAAAAGTTAACTCAGAACATCACAAAATTCAAACTCTTTTTAAAAAAAATTCCAACTCTTATTACAAACCACCTGAATACTAGAGCCAACTAAAATTAGACAGAGCAAGAGTCTAATGGAAAGAGAATGGATGTTGAAGTCAAATGGATTTGGTTCCTATTTAAGCCATGCGAATGCTGAGTTACCTTCTTCAGGCCTCTGTTTCCTTATATGTTCAATGGCATGGTACCCCAAAGCGTCATTAGGATTCCATGAACTAACATCAATGTGTAGCAAGAGATTATTACCGCCAGTCCTCAATAAATGGCAACTTTAATATATTAATTAGGTACTGTGAAAAAAGGATTTGTTCAACTGCATAAATATTTCCGTTCCCTCAGTTTTTTAAAAAAAAATTATATTTTATTGATTATGCTATTACAGTTGTCTCATTTCTCCCCCATCACACTCTTCCACCCTTCACACCTCCTCCCACTCACATCCCCCCCTTAGTTCATGTCCATGTATCATAAGTTCTTTAGCTTCTGCATTTCCCATACTGTTCTTGCCCTCCCCCTGTCTACTTTCTACCCACCATCTATGCTACTTACTCTCTGTACCTTTTCCCCCTCTCTCCTCCTCCCATTCCCCTGTTGCTAACCCTCCATGTGATCTCCATTTCTGTGTTCCTGCTCCTGGTCTAGCTGTTTGCTTAGTTTGCTTTTGTTTTAGGTGTGGTTGTTAATATCTGTGAGTTTGCTTCTTTTTACTGTCCTATTTTTTATCTCCTTTTTCTTAGATAAGTCCCTTTAACATTTCATATAATTAGGGCTTGGTGATGATGAACTCCTTTAACTTGACCTTATCTGAGAAGCGCTTTATCTTCCCTTCCATTCTAAGTGACAGCTTCACTGGATAGAGCAATTTTGGATGTAGGCCCTTGACTTTCATGACTTGGAATACTTCTTTCCAGCCCCTTCTTGCCTGTAAGGTCTCTTGTGAGAAATCAGCTGACAGTCTGATGGGAACTCCTTAGTAGGTGACTGTGCCCTTATCCCCTGCTGCTTCTAAAATTCTCTCCTTCATTTTAATCTTGTCTAATGTAATGATGATGTGCCTTGGTGTGTTCCTCCTTGGGTCCCACTTCTTCGGGACTCTCTGAGCTTCCTGAACTTCCTGGAAGTCTATTTCCTTTGCCAGATTGGGGAAGTTCTCCTTTATTATTTGTTCAAATAAGTTTTCCACTTGTTGCTCTTCCTCTTCCCCTTCTGGTACCCCTATAATTTGGATGTTGGGACGTTTAAAGATGTCCTGGAGGTTCCTAAGCCTCTCCTCATTTTTTTGAATTCTTGTTTCTTCCTTATTTTTTTTTTTTTTTGGTTGTTTCTTTCTTCCTTCTGGTCCACTCCATTGATTTGAGTCCCAGTTTTCCTCCCATCTCTATTGGTTCCCTGTGCGTTTTTCTTCATTTCACTTATTGTAGCCTCCATTTGTTCATCTAATTTGTGACCAAAATCAACCAATTCTGTGAGCTTCCTAATCAGCAGTGCTTTGAATTGTGTATCTGATAGGTTGGCTACCTCTTGGTCACTTAGATGAAGTAGCTCTGGGGCCCAATCTGTTCTCCCATTTGAGCCATCCTTAGTTTGGTTTTGTTTTGTTTTATTTTGTTTTGTCTGGTCGCAGCTATTTTGTAGTGAGGGGTGGAGCCCTGGGTGTTCACCAGGGCAGGACAACCCAGTTGCTGGGTTGGGATGCTGGATGTGGGGGTGGGGTTGAGAGGGAACAATGGCACCTGCTCCGCTGTCTTGCATCCCCTCCACCACTCTCCCCAAGCAAATTGGGCCCCACTGGCACTGATTTCCATGTGGGCGGGCTCGTGCACGTTCTAGGACCCCATGGGTCTCTCCAACAAACTCTCCCGCAAGACTGGGGTTCCCTCCCAGCACCCCAACTCTCACAAGTGTTCTCAATCAGTGCTTTTTAGGCTTTATTCCCAGCGCTGGGGCCCCTCGCTGCGCAGTCTGTCTCACTGCCCACTTTCTCCTGATTTATCTGCGCGCTAATGTGTGACCACAGTCAATCAATTTGTGTGCCTCGCTTGGTCTGCTCCTTGCCTCCCTGCACCTAGTAACCACCTCCTGTGTGCCCGGTACCACCAACTACCACTTCTTCTTGTGGTGACCCCTCTCTGCTAGCTGCTGATTCCGCCCCTCTTACTGGTCCAGGTGAATCATTGTCGGACTTCCATACAATTCAATCCTCTATCTGTTCTGGTTGGGGTTTGGTTTTTTTTTTTGGTTCCATATTTTTGTTGTCCTTAATTTTGGTTGTGAGAAGAGACACAGCGTGTCCACCTATGCCTCCATCTTGGCTGGAAGTCTAAAACAAGGTTTTGTATTGATTGGCTGACAAGTGTGACCAGAGGCTGGCAGGAAGCAAACGTTTAGTATTTGCCACTTCAATATTTGGGACAACTTTATAGAACTAAGTACCACAATCATGAGAATCTGTTGTATACAATAGCCCTTCCTTATCCTTGAGGGGTATATTCCAGGACCTCCAGTGGTTGCCCAAAACTTTGGATAGTACTGAACCCTATGTATACTGTGTTTTTTTTCTATACATATATACTTATGATAAAACTCAATTTATAAATTAGGCACAGTAAGAGATTAACAACAATAACTATTACAATAGAACAATTATAACAATACACAGTAATAAAATTTATGTGAATGTGTTCTCTGACTCTGGAAATTTTTATTTAATGTTTAGACCATGGTCTAATGTTTAGACCATGGCTGATCCTGAGTGAACTGAAACCACGAAAGTGAAAGCACAAATAAGGGGGAACTAGAGTACAAAGAAAAATATATTGCTGTTTCTACAGGTATGTTATTTTAGATTACCTTTAACACACAGCAATCCAAAGCCTATCTGAAGTCCACTGGTGTGGATTGGCCCACTGAGATGTTCCCGTGGTGATGGAATGTTCTAGTTGTGCCATTCCAACTTTGTTCTATTTATAGAGCCCTAGTTAAGGGAACTTGTAGAGGCAGAGAGATCATTTACTTATCAGCCATGTGTCCTTGAGAAAAGTACTCAACTCTCTTAAAATCAGTTTTCACTTTAATCTGTCAGGTGGAAAGAGATACCTATTTCATTAACGTGTGTGTGTGTGTGTGTGTGTGTGTGTGTGTGTGTAGTGGGGCCTGGGGAGGGAGGGAGAAATAAATGGGATCTGCATGTAAAGCACTTCACATCGTGCCTGTAGCTGTTTATTACACTGACTGATATTTCTGGAGACCTACTCTGTGCCTGGGGCTGTCCTGGTACTGGGGACAACTGGGAACCTGCTTCCATGGAGGCCATAGCCTAAGGGTTTGTGGTAGGTACCTAGTAAATGACAGCTATTTTTACTGATTTTATGAAAACTTCATATTTTACTTGGAGAAGTATTCTAATTATGTATCTGTTTGCTCAGAAAAGGGAGTCTCCAGCTATTAAAAAAAAACCCTTTAGAAATTCATTAGTCATAGTTTCTCTATCTCTTTGCAGAAATTAGTGACAGAAAAAGATTGGTAATAAGGAAGGCGGTTTGCAATGCTAGGGAAATCCATTGCCTAAAGAACTACATGAAGGGCCCACAAAAGAAGCTCAACCATCTGGTTCAAATAACACTGGGGTAGAGCGACTCTTGAGGCCAATGCCAGACAGTTGCTGAGGATAAAAAGGTATTTTTTCTTTTTTTTTTTTTGTTTGTTTTTTTAACAAAGCTCCCAGATAATGCAAAAGGCTTACATGGACACCTAACCAGCTGAGCACAACTCTGGCACCTGAGGGCCAGGGGCCATGCCCAAGCCCTTCCTTCTCTGTGTGCAGCCTGGAGGAATTCTGTATCAGCTTCCTTAGCAGGAAAGTGGGGCTGATACCAATCAGTACAGAGCTAGTGTGAGGATTAAACAAGATAGTAGATGAACAGATATTGTAAACTATAAAGTACAATACAAGCATTATGAGTTTTTCTAAAATGTATGTTAGATCAGATCACTAAAGTTCACATGCGCTGTGCTCAAGAGTAGCATTCTGTCATTATTTTACAACGTGATCATTTGTCACATAAAAACCCCAATTTAAATAACTCCTAAGCTAACATTTTTTTCTTGCTCAAAGATTTCTCTCCCAGAAGAGATGTCAGGCTATGTTCTAAAATCCCCACATTCTTGGATTTGCTCTGGTTTGCTATGCACTTCAAACTTTACCAACATCTTATTTCATTCACATTCCAGGGTTATAGGATACAATACTAGGCAGGTATTATTATGGCCAAATATGTAAAATTGTGTTTAAGCTGTGTTTAATTACACTTCAGAGGGATGGAGGGTATGATTTAACCTGTGATCTAAATTAAATGTAAACATCTCGCAGTAATGAGACTGGCTTTTTTCTGCTATTAGTCACTGCCACCCAAAGGCATTTACTGAATTGGATGCAAGAGATTCTGAATGACATGAGCTGCCAAGTAAAAAGCTTTTCTAGGTGCTGAGGGCATTATAAAATAAGATCAGATCCAGTTCCTGGTTTCAAATCTAGGTAAGGGATAAAATAGGCAAAGGACAAGTTAAGGAACATTGCCAGGAAGAGTGCAATGTCTTTAACAGTATTAGAAACATGTGTTATCATGGTCAGCAGAGAGAGGGCTAAGGGCCGCAGGCATAGAGATAGACTCAGGAAGGAGGTGGGAACTGAGCTGAGCTGGACCATAAAGGATGGGTAGGACTTGGCTACATTGACAGAAGACGGGCAGCATTTCTTAGTTGATCATGAGGGAGACCACATGACAAACATGCACACGGTGTACTGGAGGCATTGAGTGGATAAGGGGGTGTGATTTCTTCTCTGCTCTGCCAGTCCTCCTTCTGCACGTACCCTCTCCAATCTTCACACCCAGCCATGCCCAGCTCCTTCAATTTTGACCGGAGGGCAGGGCAATAGAAATGTCACTCCCAACCCAAGAGATCATGAATTAGTCTTGCTAGAGTAGCTAATATATCTACTACTTACTAATGTGACATAGTCACTTATAATAGTAAATACATATTTGCTCTTCATCCCTCTTTCTGACACAGAGCTTCTAAAATGTGAGAGACCCTTCTGCATGGCATGGGCCCAACTCCCACTCGAAGATGCACAGGACTCACACCCACAGATAGGTTCTCTCGTGGGAAATCAGGTTTGCAATATGCCTAAGCCTCTTTGAGTCTTGCTTTTGCTAAAACTCCCTCACCCTGGACTGGGATAGCAAGTGCTTACTGTAACTTCCTAAAATCCATGCTAAAACTCCCCAGTATGGAGTGTAACTGGCTCACAACTTTTCCCTTTTTCATTTGCAAATATCCTTCTTCTGTGATGTGATTAGCGACATCATCTCCTTTGTTGTCTGTAAAAGGTAACCACCTAAATCAAACCTGTGCATAGTAAATGAGGACCATCATGTAATGTGCTGAAAAACCCAATAAAGGCTGGTCACGGCAAGGGCCACAGCTTTTGCTCCCCTCGAGAGAAAAGCCATGCTGTCCTCTTTCCCCCACTGGACTCGGTAGTCCATGTGTATGTCTCATTTTATCTATGGTGACGAGGACACTGTGGGCCCGTGTCTGCATCGCTAAAACCCTTGGAATTTCCTGTGATGAGAATAATGGTGTCTTTTGTAATGTTAATGAAGTGACTTTTAGAAAGCACCGAAGATGAGCCCCAACCAATCAGTAGAGCCCACGACCCCAGCTCCTTCAGCCACTGTGATTAATAATTTCCCCCTATATAACCGTTTCCCTGGAAGCCATTGAGAAGCTGGGTCTTTGAGCACCAGCTTACCTGTGAATCTGTGCTTGACACCATTTCCTCAACTAATAAACCTCTACTTTCTTTGCTGTAAACTCCTGCATGCTTTTTAAAAAAGACTTTATTTACTTACTTTTAAAGAGGGGAATGAAGTGAGAAGGAGGGAGAGAGAAACATCCATGTGCAAGAGAAACATCATTCGGTTGCCTCCCGCATGTGCTCCAGCTGGGGACCTGGCCTACATCTCAGGCCTGTGCCCTGACCAGGAATTGAACCAGTGACCCTCCCATTTTCAGAATGCTACCCAACCTACTGAGCCACACCAGCCAGGGCTCCTATTTGCTTTTGATTGATTGATCTTTAGTGTACACAGCTGAACAGCCCTCTTTAGTCTGGTAACACTTCTCCAGTCAAATTTTAGTAGTTCCCTAATGTTTAGAGAATAAAACTGCAGCTCCTTAACTTGAAATTCAAGGCCCTGCACAATCTGGCCCCCAACTGCGTTCTTTCCACTGTAGCCAGACCAGTTCCCCCAAATGCCATTTCAGTTCCCACCCATGTGCATTTTCTCACCCTCCAGAATGTCCTCCTCCTCTTCTCCAACAATGTGCAATTGATCCAATTTTCTCTTGTTTCCCATCAGCCTTCCTAAATGTTAGTGACTGGTCTAGTTCGAGGCTCAGTAGTGAAGTAGGTGATATTCATTGCTGACTCCACTTTGCTACAACTCAGTCCCCAGATGCCCTCACCACCATCACCTTCTCTCCCAAAGTTTCATGGACCTGATCACCCTTGGTCCATAATCTTCACCATGGGAAGGATGTGTTGAAATGCATGTGTGCATTACATGGGAGATGTGTGTGCGCGCATATGTACCCATGAGTTCACCAGTGTTTGCTCATCAACCCTGGAATTGCTCCACTCCACTCTCTACCTTCCATTTCTGACCTGCTGTCCCTCTCAGCTGATTTCTGGGTTTCCTGCCTATGTTCTCTTTTGTTGCCAATACCTCTTTGGACTAGGAACTTGATTCCTCCTTGTGGCCTGGCTCCATCTGGCATTTCCTCTAAATACAGTGTTTAGGAACTGTTTATTCTCTCAACTCTAAGCATATACAATCCTGAAGACTCCTTAGTAGATGCTCTGGGTTGGCCAGGGCTCGTGAGGGAGATGGGAGTCTATTTTCATTGGTCCGATACCTCCATCACAGTTTCAGTAAATGAACTCCAGAGTACTGGATCAACAGGGAACATGTAAAGAGGTTGCACAGTCTTTTTAGTGCAAATCAGGCAATGAAGACATTAGTTGCAATAGGTGGGAGGGGTAGCAGATGCAGATTTACCAATAATTTAATATAGGCGAAGTTTCAGGATCTCTTTGGAAGCTTTATGTCTATTTTTGTAATTTAATTTTGATGTCAGTTTCTTAAAGAGATCCTGAAAGTGATTAAGCCTCTTCTATGCCTTCATTCTCAACTTAATCATTCCACAGAGTGGAACGGTGGCTGTTCTGGTGGACAGAGCATGGTAATAGTGGTACAAACGCAAAGCAAGCCTGTTAAATTTACTCCCTACCCCATGAAACGTGGATTTCACAGCTAGTGGCATTGTTCTGGTTTGCAGCTTTGAAATGGCAAAAAACCTTTGCTCAGGAACAGCCACATCACTCCTAATAGTTTCTTGGACCTTGACTTCCGGGCACTGTTCAGATCTCATATCACTGGACTGTTATTCATATCTCGCTCAGACTTGGCATCTACATGTAGCTCAATCTCATCTTGACTCCCTGCCAAGTGTTGCCCCCGGCAGGGCCCTCACTGGCAGAGATTAAGGTTCATGTTATGTTATACATCCAACATATGATATTTATATGATTTATGCCTAAACTGGTTAATAGATATCTACCGTTGAAGCCTCAAGAGAGAAGAGGTAAGGCTAAGAGGTTAGAATGACACTATCAAGAGACACTGATGAGTTTTCCCTTTTCCTTACTCCATTCTTTCTTTTACGGAACTTAGTTACAATAGCCATGTGAGTTTTTGTCTAGGACTTTCATTGGAAATACCTCATTTTACTCTTTATGAATCACAGAAAGTAAAATCAGAAGAAATTCTAGATCTCACATATCTTGATCTTCCATGGGATTTTGTGATACCACGTGCATGATCTTGTCCACCACATGCTTGGTCCTGTCCACCACATGCATGGTCCAACATGGATGGCATCTAACCCTTGTTAGGGATGTCACATGGTGGTCCAGTCAATGGCTGACCACCTCCAGTGATCAGAAGTCCACCTCTTGTTAGGTAAAGGGTAGTTAGTATACGTCACTACGTGCTGCCCTTTAGGGGCATCCACGGAGCACCTCCAGGGAGAGGCTCTGCAATCACAAATCCAGTCTGAAAAGCTTGGAGTAATTCCAGAACAATCCATGCAGGCTTAAATAGATAAGATGGGGTCAAATGTGACTTCCAGCCAACATGGAGGCGTAGGTGGACACATTGTGCCTCCTCTCACAACCAAGATTAAGGACAACAAAAATATAGAACCCCCCCCCAAAAAAAATCAATCAGGACAGATAGAAAATTGAATTGTACAGAAGTCTGACAACGGTTCACCCAGACTGGTAAGAGGGGCGGAGTTGGCGGCTGCTGGAGAGGGTCGTGGTGGGAGAAGATGGTGGCTGGTGGTCCCAAGTGCACAGTCACCCCAGGCACACAGGCAGCGGTTGCCAAACTCTAGGAGGCAACGAGCAGACTAAGCGGGACGCACAAAGTGATTGACCACAGACACACATGCGTACACAGATAAACCAGGCGAAAATGGGCAAGACAGACTTCATGACACAGGGCCCCAGCTCGGGGAAGTGAAGCCTAGAGGCACCGATTGAAAACACTTGTAGGGGCTAAGGAGCCAGGAGAGAGTCCCAACCTCACAAGAGAGTTCATTGGGGAGACCCATGGGGTCCTGGAGCATGCGCAGGCACACCCACATGGAGGACAGCACCAGAAGGGCCCAATTTGCTTGGGGAAAGTGGCTAAGGGGACTGGAATCCGAGAGAGAGTGGACCAAGCACCATTGTTCCCTCTCGGACCCCGCCCCCACATCCAGCATCACAACCCAGCAACTGGGTTGCCCTACCCTGGTGAACGCCTAAGGCTCCGCCCCTCACTACGTAACAGCTGGGACCAGACCAAAAAACAAAACAAAACCAAGGATAGCTTAAACAGGAGAACAGATTGGGGCCCCAGATCTAATTCATCTAAGCAACCAAGAGGTAACCAACCTAACAGATGCACACACAGCTCAAAGCACTGGTAGCTAACCTATCAGATGCACAGTTCAAAGCACTGCTGATTAGGAAGCTCACAGAATTAGTTGATTTTGGTCACAAATTAGATGAACAAATGGAGGCTACAATAAGTGAAATGAAGAAAAACACAGGGAACCAATAGAGATGGGAGGAAAACTGGGACTCAAATCAATGGAGTAGATCAGACGGAAGAAAAAAACAACCAAAAAGAAAAGAATGAAGAAACAAAAGTTCAAAAAAATGAGGAGAGGCTTAGGAACCTCCAGGATATCTTTAAACGTCCCAACATCCAAATTATAGGGGTACCAGAAAGGGAAGAGGAAAAGCAACAAGTGGAAAACTTATTTGAACAAATAATAAAGGAGAACTTCCCCAATCTGGCAAAGGAAATACACTTCCAGGAAATTCAGGAAGCTCGGAGAGTCCCAAAGAAGTTGGACCCAAGGAGGAACACACCAAGGCACATCATAATTACATTAGCCAAGATTAAAATGAAGGAGAGAATTCTAGAAGCAGCAAGGGATAAGGGGACAGTCACCTACAAAGGAGTTCCCATCAGACTGTCAGCTGATTTCTCACAAGAGACCTTACAGGCAAGAAGGGGCTGGAAAGAAGTATTCCAAGTCATGAAAGTCAAGGGCCTACATCCAAGATTGCTCTATCCAGCAAAGCTGTCATTTAGAATGGAAGGGAAGATAAAGTGCTTCTCAGATAAGGTCAAGTTAAAGGAGTTCATCATCACCAAGCCCTTATTACATGAAATGTTAAAGGGACTTATCTAAGAAAAAGAAGATAAAAAATAGGACAGCAAAAAGACAGCAAACTCACAGATATTAACAACCACACCTAAAACAAAAGCAAACTAAGCAAACTAAGCAAACAGCTAGACCAGGAGCAGGAACACAGAAATGGAGAACACATGGAGGGTTAGCAACAGGGGAGTGGGAGGAGGAGAGAGGGGGAAAAAGTACAAAGAATAAGTAGCATAGATGATAGGTAGCAAGTAGACAGGGGGAGGGCAAGAATAGTGTGGGAAATGTAGAAGCTAAAGAACTTATGAAACATGGATATGAACTAAAAGGGGGAATGTGGGTGGGAAGGGGTGTGCAGGGTGGAGGGGAATGGTGGGGAAGAAATGAGACAACTGTAATAGCATAATCAATAAAATATAATTTTAAAAAAGATGGGGTCAAATGTAAGATAACTCGAGAATGAGATATGACTTTTAGGAAATATGAGTTGATAATAGTGATTATGGGTAGCATTTACAGACTATTACTATAGGTCAGAAGTCAGGCAGGCACCACTTAAGTGCTACATACATGTATATATTTTGATCCTCACCTGAGGATATATTCGTTGATTCAGGAGAGAGGAGGGAGAAAGAGAGAAACAATGATGTGAGAGACAAACATCGATAAATGGCCTCCTGTACGTGCCCCTACCCAGGGACCAAACTGCAACGCAGGCATGTGCCCTGACCAGGGGTGGAACCTGCAGCCTCTTAGTGTATGGGACCACGCTACAAGCACTGAGCAACACTGGCCAGGACAGTGCTTTAGATTTTTTAGCCATTTATCTCCCACACTATTTTCATGAAGAATATTGTCTCTATTTTCCAATTGTAAAAACTGAGGCGCAGAGTAGTCCAAAGTCATGCAGCTAGTAAGTGAATGAGTCAGGATTTGAATCCAGGCCAGTTGGACCCGGAGTCTGGGCCCTGAGGCACTATCGTAGACTACCTGAATAATTGTTAACTAGGAATGTCTAAACCATACACCAGGTTTAGACATTCTTAGTCACTTATTTGATCCTTGTAATAGCAATCCTATGAAACATGTACTGTTACAGAATAGCTACTTGGCGTGGACACCAGCCCGCAGTGTCCATGGTGTTATGGATGAGATAAGAGGTATTCACATGGACTGCTGAGTCCTGTGGAGGAAAAGGGACAGCACAGCTACTCTCTCAAGGGGAGAGCAAGCTGACCATTGCCTTGACAAGCTTTTATTGGCTTTCTAATAGCATACATCAAAGAAGGTTTTCATTCATTATACTTAGTTTTGCTTTAGGTAGTTACTTTTTACAGATAGCAATGGAAGGGATGTTACTGATTACTTCTTACAGATTAACAAGGAAAGAATGTTGCAAATGCAAGGGAATGATAAGAGTAACAGGTCTGGTGACACTTCATTCCTTGGGAGAATTAGCACAGACTTCAGGAAGTTACTTTAAAGATACGCAGCAAGCCCTCCTGCCTGAACTGAGGGTGAGGAAGTTTTAGCAAGAGCAAGTCACAAAGCCGCCTAGGTATAATGCAGGCCTGATTTCCCACTGGAGAACCTCTTTGAGGGCGTGGTTCTGCATGCTGACTCACTCCCCACTGGTTTTCCATGTGGGTGCTGAGCTACATTTCCACACCTTGCTAAGCGGTTCACTACAGCTACTAAGTAATGTGTATGAGGTCCTACAGTTAGTGAGTACTGAAGTTGGGATTCAAATCTCGGTAGCCTGGCTCTAGGTGCCCTTGGTGGTCCACTCCTGGACAATGGTGACAGTGTCACATACAGAGGTTTGTCATGTGCAGGGAAAGCAAATGACAAGGTGAGCAAGAGTAGGATAGGCATCAGCTGATAAACGTGGGGTGGGGGTGGGGGGCGGCAATTAGATGCTCCAGGATACCGAGAGGATTTCCAACACAATCCTTCTTGCAAAGGACAGAGAGAGAGGACAAATTACCCATAGCCAGAAGGAGCTAAACAGTCAGAAAGAATGGTTTCCCTGCAGAAGCACATGTAGGAAGCTGCCTCTGTGCAGAGGAAATGAGGCCTCACATAATTTTCCAGTGTCTGGTTTCAGAAAGGGGGTTGGGAAGTTTGCGGTTACCTGAATGTTTACTGTGAACATGTGGAATGAAGGTGCACCTGGGGCAAGCCAAGAAAGTTCCATTTAAAATTCTGCCCATTGGATTCCCTTTCTGAACAGTTTTATTTATTATTTATTTATTCATTTATTTTATTTCTTTAAAGCTGTGTAGTTTTCATTGTACATGAAGGACTAAAATATGCCTCTAAATATTGAATAAGTTGGGCTGAATATTAACCAATGCAATTTATTACTTCGTTTTTTTCCCACAAATCCATAAAATAAACTTCTTAGCTAAGATTGGAGCCTTCTGGATTCCACATTTAGTTATTTGTTCATTCAGAGAACAACGCTCAACAATATAAAATAATACCTAAATGTTTAGCAACTCATATTTGCAGAGGAAATTTACAAGTTTTTGGGGGGAAAGTTATTCATTTACAAAGCATTTTGAATATTGTAAATATTCAAAGCTTCTTAGTTGCAATCATTCAGTAAATATTTAACACTTACTGTATTCAAGGTTAAATCTATTTTGAGAAATCTCTAGTTTCAGTTTAATGATTATTTGGAGACTTTTTTTTTCCTTTGGAAACTTTGTTTCTCAATAAGTAGCAGGGCCACCTTTTTCTCTGTTCCAGGAGGACTGCACAGCTGGCTACACGTGCTCTCTCCAGCAGAGACTAGGTCTCGTCTTTATACCAGAGCCCATGACAGTGTCTTGCACACAGCGTTCAAAACAAGTTTGGTATCCGGAACCCACTGACCTCACTGAATGTGCGTGTCCAGTCATTACTAACTACAGGGCGAACGCTAAGTGATGGGGTCTGCTTCCTCTTCCCACGCCTCACTGGCCTCGTTCGTCAGCGGCATGGAGGTGGGCGGATTCCAGCTTCCCGAGAACACATTTCTAACGAAATCCCTTTACTCGGATTGGAAGCCTGTGTGGTGTTTCCCTTGCAGAGAGAGCACGAAGTTATGAAACGTGGCGCTGTCCGCTCTAGAGGCATGGTCTGACCTTGACGGACACCTGCGCTGGGGCGAGGGAGCAAATTCCTCCTCCTCCTGAGTGTCGGGCCCAGCCGGAGGGAAGCCCCTCAAAGTGGAAAGGGCGATGCCTGCCTCTTTTCCTCCCCCGCGTGTCCCGCCCCTCGATCCTCACCGGGAGCTGCCCACTCTGCCGGCCGCTTTCCGCCAAGTCATCCCCACGATCCTAGGACTCTGTGCAGCCTCTTTGCAAACTTGCGGCCGCCCCGCCCCCCCGGAAATTCTCCCATTGGCTCCCGCGCCGCGAAGGCGCCCACTCATTGGTCGATGGGCCTCGAACGCGCGCAGCTGCGACACTTTCCGGGCTGGTCTGGCGCCCCGGGCTGCGCGTGGGGAGAATTACCTTGCTTGCGGATCTGGGATCGTATTTGTGGTCACATTTCACATCCGGCCTTCCTCCGCCGGAGAGAGGGCCCCCGGAGCCGTGGGCCAGGAGGTGGGGTACAGGGAGGGCCTCGGGTGCTGGGCGGGGTGCGGCGCGGGGGAGGAGGCTGGGGGCGCGAGGCGGCGCTCGCGAGCCCAGGGACATGGCGCGGCCGGACGACGAGGAGCGGGTAGCTGCAGCGCCCGGGCAGGCGCCTGCGAAAGGATACCTCCCGGTCCCGGGGGGCTCGCTAGCCACGGAGATGAACGCGGAGTCGCAGAGCCAGCCCAAAGCCTGCTGCCTGGCCCTGAATGGAGTCCCTCGGGACAGCCCCGCGGCTGCCTCGGGATCCCTGGGCAACCCGCAGATTCGGCTGGCCCCAGAGGAGGAGACCCAGGTTCGGCTGCTGTCCACAGACCCCGGGAAGGAGATCCCAGGGGCCGAGGGCTCCCTAGTGCCCCGGACGGCGCTCTCCGCGCGGCGCTTTGTGGTGCTCCTGATCTTCAGCCTGTACTCGCTGGTCAATGCCTTCCAGTGGATCCAGTACAGCATCATCAGCAACGTCTTCGAGGGCTTCTACGGCGTCTCCTTGCTGCACATCGACTGGCTGTCCATGGTGTACATGCTGGCCTACGTGCCCCTCATTTTTCCGGCGACCTGGCTGCTGGACACTCGAGGCCTGCGGCTCACTGCCATGCTGGGCTCCGGCCTCAACTGCCTGGGCGCCTGGATCAAGTGCGGCAGCGTGCAGCAGCATCTGTTCTGGGTCACCATGCTGGGCCAGTCCCTGTGCTCTGTGGCCCAGGTGTTCATCCTGGGCCTGCCATCCCGCATCGCCTCAGTGTGGTTTGGACCCAAAGAGGTGTCCACTGCTTGTGCCACCGCCGTGCTAGGCAATCAGGTAAGGACTAAGATGATAGATGAAAATCGGATCCTTAAAGAACCAGATGAAGTTATAGACCATGTGAGCTAGGCATAATGATAGACCCTAAGGAGGCTTATCCATAAATGGAGGAGATAGGAGACAGCCGTGGATTAAAAAGGGGTTTTGATCTATTTGTAAGAAAAGAACTTTGAAAACCAAAGTGAGCACCTAGTCATCTTGCTTTGAGAATTGCCTATAAAATAATTAACTGAATTGGCCCCTGTATGCGTCACATAAAAAACTTGTCAGTGCAGTAATGAGTTAGACTTGGGTAGGTATTATTTTTGTCACCCCCAGTATATTGCAGAAGAAAGGTGTTGGATTCTGGGACCTTTGTTCCCCTTTGAGTGGTCAGTATCAACAGCCCTGTTTAATTTTGTATAGTTGCAATTGGCAGAGTGCCTGGTATGTAGCATTTATAGACACTTAAAAATGACTCCTAAATAAATGTTCTAGTGATAAAGACCTCACAACATTCCTGAGTCTGATTACCAGTTTTTAACGGTTAAGAAAATGAAGACGAATCACAGATCTTGGACTCCGTTGTAAAAGGGTGGCTTATATTGCCAAGTCTCCATAAGGGGCTTCCTAGTCTTTTCTAACACCATAGGTTCAAATCCCATTAGCATTACTAGGAAGAATGTCTTGTGTGGTTTTTTTGCAGATTGATTCTTTTAGTGTAATTTGAATTTTGCATATGGCATCCTATGATATTTTATTTAAATTGTATTGAGCCGTCATTCAGCTTGAGAATCTGGTTACAAATGTGTATACCTAAAACTTCACTTCTCTGTACATATATTGCTGTCTGTAACTATGTAACAAAAGAATGTTACTTCTTCCAGTCCAACACTTGTTTCAAGATCACAATAAGAGTCATTTAAAATCCATAAAAAAGATGAATTCTACATGCTTATTGCTTTATATTTATATCCTTTCTCTTAAAGTACAGAAGGGGTAGCTTGAATTATCGTTGTTGTGTGTCCAAAATAATTTATGACCAATGTCTTAGTTGTTTGCTTCTGGATGCTTGGATTGGCACTGTTTTCTTAAAGTATTTTACATTTATAAAATTATATTCAAGATTAAGAATTCATTGAGCTTGACATTCATTATCAACTGCATTGCTATGAATTATCCATTTCATGGGTAATGAATGAAAACCTTTGCCCGGAGGCAGATTTCCCTCTAACACTCAGCACACCTCAACCCAGATTGTGGGGTGATCATTTGTAATCATAGCCAACAGTATTCAGCACTCACTAAACCCTGGCACCGTGGGAGGCCCTTCACCGCTTGTGTTGTCTAACTTAATAATGTAAGGTAGGAACTGTTACTCCCCTGTTCGATAGATACAGAAGCTGAGACTCGGAGGGATGAAATTGTTTTTCTAAAGCCACACAGCTATTTCCTGGCAGCATTCACACTCAAGTCTGTCTGACTCCTGAATCCTAGCTTGTAACTACCTATCTGATACTGCCAGGTCTCCAACCTGAGAGAAGCTTTTAAGATGTAGACCAGATCATGCCATTACCCTGCTTTGAACTTGCTGATGATCTCCCATAGTACTTAAAATATAAAGTCTACTTTGAATTACAAAACCTTACTAATCTGTTGTCTTTGGTTCCTTAAATAATACTAAACTTGCATTTTGCATAAGCACCTTTGCGAAACATCCCCTCTGCCTGGAATGTTCTCTCTCCTAGGATGACATTATTGTATCCTTATTGTCACTGAGTTCTCACCTTGAGTTCACTTCAAATATCATTCAGTGGCAATTCTTGACAATCCCATTTGGAGTTGCCTAGGCACTTATACCTTAATTCTCCATGTGGTGCATATACTGTCTCATACATTTATATATTTATATGTTTGTATGTTAATACTTCTTTATTACTCACATCCCATCCCCACCATTAGACTGTAAATTTCATGAAATTAGGCACAAGGTCTGAATGTACACAATTGCATCACCAGCATTTATTACAGTGCCTGGCACATTGTAGATTCCTATAAATTTTGTTGAATAGTATTTGAATGAGTTTCAGACTCATATAGATACTAGCCAGCTGGTTATTTCCATTTGGAAATCCCATATGACCCCACCAATCAAAATTGACTTTGTCTCCTAGCTCATTCTCTTCATGTCCACGGCCGTTCTCCCAGCTTTGGCCACCTGCAGCTTTCACCTAGAGCTTGCTAACTGGCCTTTCTGCAGCTCTTGCTCTCCTCCCTCTATTCTCCACATTCATCCATTGTGGCCCTTCTAACAGCAGATCTTCCTGGGGACTCCCCTGCAGTAGACTTCATTGCCCCTAGGATAAAATTAAAACTGTCTGTTGTGACAATGTGTGACCTCCAGCTCAGCCTCCTGCCAACTCCTCAGCCTCACCTCTCTCTATACCACCCTCCCCCAACCCCCGTTCTCACATACATACTTTCTCTGCTCTGAGGGAAACTGCTCTACTTATAATTTCCCACAAGGTCATGTTCTCCCCTTTGTACATGGTGTCCCGTTGTCTGGGAACAGTTCTTCACTTGGCTACCTCCAATTTCTTCAAAATTTTTTAGTCCTCATTTGAGGATATGTTTATTGATTTTAGAGAGAGGAATGGGTTGTGGGGGGAGGGAGAGAGAGAGAGAGCGAGAGGTAGAGAAACATCAGTGTAAAAGAGAGACATCCATCAGCCACCCCTGTACATACCTGAACTGGGCATCGAACCCACAACCTGGGTGTGTGCCCTGGCTGGGAATTGAACCTGCAGCCTTCTGGTGCACAGAACAACAATCCAACCAACAGAGCCACTTGGCCAAAAAAAAAAACAAAAAACCCCAATTTCTTATTCAGATTTTTGCTCCTTCAGAAACTTTTCCTGAACTTCAGGTCGATCCAAGGTGTCCCTCCAAAGCACTGTCTTGGCTAAGGTGACCGTACATTCCAGTTTGCTCGGAATAGTGCAGGTGCCCACTGCTGTCCTGCATAACTACTCCCAGGGTCCCTTTCATTCTGAATACTGTTCTTGTTTGGTTCGTAAATCACTTGATCTTCCCAGTCTTGTCACCTCACCCTCTCCATCACAGTATTATATTCACCACACACTCTCTTGTGTGTCTGTGTGTGGGGTTTGTTTGTTTGTTTGTTTAATACATCTGAACAGAATGTGTATACAAAGAATTGAGACATGAGAAAGCATCGGTTCAACACTAACAAATCTCCAAAGATTGGGATTTGGAGAAGGTGGAAATTACCTAGATACTTTTAAGAATTGGAAAGTGCAACCAAAATCAGCTGATAAAATCCCTATTAATGCTTAAAAAGTTTTCATAAGACTCTATGATTTTTATTAGACTAGAGAGCCTCAGCTGTCTGCTCTAGGGTTCCTCATGCAAACACAAATAAGGGGATTCCCCTGACTGGTCCCCATGTTGGTCACGTTCTCCCCACCCCCACCCCACCCTTAGCTTCTTCATGAAGTGGGTCTCCAGCCCGTAGCTGGAAGGAGGATGTGAATCATCCCACAGGCATCCGTCTTCCAGCGGCACCCCTCAGGGATACCAGGTCTCCCCGTGTTCTAGGACACCATGTCACACACTGTTAAGCTGCACCTTTCTGCTAACCATATTAAACAATGATTGGCAAGGAAAAATGTTTTTTTTTTAACTTATGTACTCAACCCACTTGGTGTTATTTCAAAAGGTGCAATACTTTTCTTCATTTATCAGGGACAGAAGTTAGACATTAACTTTAAAAAAATCAGCAAATGGCTAACAGATTTCCTTGAAAGTTGGTCACGTCTAGAGTGCATCCTAGAAAAGAGGAGGGGCAAGTCAGGTCCCACCCACTTTCATGATACCAAACCCACTCAGGGGTGGAGAGAAAAGGCACCTTTCAAAAAGGAGCATTTATTAAGTGAGGCACTTGGCTATACTCCTTCCTAAGAGCACCAGGTAGGGAGCGTGTTTTCTCAACTAGATCTAGGAAGTGAAATGTGGAATCACTCCATCTTCCTCCCCTAAAGGGCTGTCCAATGCTTAAGGAATTTTTAAAAAATGACTAAATAAAAACAAACCCTACACACACTCCCCACCAAGAAAAAGAAAGAAAAATAAAACCAGATGTCCCTGATCACTCTCCAGAGGGAACCCGGGAGCAGCTTCAACAACCCGAAGTAGTCTGTTACAGTCATCACAAGCATCCTTGCGTTTAAACAAACAAACAAACAAACAAAATTTTTTCTGAAAAACAAAAACTAGGACTGATCACTTTTCTGGCAGTATACAATTACTCAAAATTAAGTAGTATTGAGAGGCAGAAAGGGACCACACCCTTGGGCCTTGTTTCACGCAAGTGCACACGGATAGGTGCCATGTGTCTGTCATTCCTGCAAAAATGAATTTTAATTTTTAGTCTTTAGTTTGATTTAAACATTGCTTTTAGTGTGATGCTGGCACCTGCTGTGCAGAAAGGGCTCTGGAGAGAGGCTCACTGCAGCACACACCTGCAGCCCTTCTTCAGTCTCCAGGGCAGCCGATATTGCTTCAAGTACATTCTCTAGGCCTTGCTGTGTGAGTGCAGAACACGCCACATACTTGGCAGCCTTCAGGTCACAGGCCAGCTTTTCGGCAGTCTCCAGAGTGATAGGCTTCAGTTTGCTCTTGGCAAGTTTCTCAATAGTGGAAGGTCATCCCTGAATCAATTTGGGTCCCAACAAGCAAGAAAGAGGTCTTTGGACAGTGCTGAGTTATCTCAGGCACCCACTTTTCTTTCACCTTTTCAAATGAGGATGGAGAGACCACTGAAAAACAGACTAGAAAAACATCTGTTTGCGGATAACTCAGTGGTTGTAATCTGTCATAGCCCTCTTGCCCTGCAGTATCAAAAAAGACCAAGAGTGTATGGCTGGACACCAGTCATCACTGTGACAGCACACTTGTCAAAAACAGGTGGTTCATACTCAGGTGGAGATTTGTTTGTTGTGTAGGATATCAGGAGACGTGCTTTCCCAACGGCACCATTGCCTACAACAATGCACTTAATTGTCTGCATTGCTGCAACAGTTTTCTATCCACTTTAAATATTTCACATCCCACAATGCCCTCAGCCTCTCCCCCAGGGCGTTCCTCACCACACTCTCTCATAATTACCTGTTTGTCTCTGTCCTGCTTTTGGTAAGGGAGCAAATGAAATATTTGGTAAATGTCATCTCTTCCTTCTCCTTTTTGAAACCTATTTCCAGCCCTTCCTCTTCACTTCCATCACCCAAAGAATCTAATATCTCCCTCCATTGGGCCTCCTTTAATACATTGATTTTATTTCTCTCGTTGTGATCATCATCATTCAGCCTCATGTTTTCCTTCCTTATGTGGAATTCACATAACAAAAAAGAAACCATTTTGAAGTGTGCAGTTCCGTGGCATTTCCTACGTTCTCGGTGTCTTTCAGTCTTCACCTCCGTCTAGTGATGGAATCATTCTCATCCACCCTTGGGAAGACCCAGTACCTGCTGAGCAGTCCCTCTTCACTCCCCCTTCCTTCAGCCCCTGGCATCGGCTGATTTGTTTTTTCTCTCCGGATTTACCTATTCTAGATATTTCCTATGAATGGAGTCATGCAGTATGTGACCTTCTGTGTCTGGCTTCTTTCACTTACAAGCACCTGATGTTCACCACCTGCCCTCTTTGTGTTGTGTTAATTGGCAGGATGTACTTTTTTCTCTTCTAATAACAGCTATTAACAGGACTGTTTATTTTACAGCTCGGAACTGCAATTGGTTTTTTGCTACCACCAGTTTTAGTGCCCAACACACAGAATAACACAGATCTTTTGGCTCATAATATCAGTACCATGTTTTACGGAACATCAGCTGTCGCCACACTTTTATTTGTTTTAACAGTGATTGGTAAGTGAATTATTTTCCCTAAAGCTGAAGTAGATAAATGCATGACAAACATGTGAAAAAAAAAGTAACCAACCCTGAAGATTTGTATTGCTGTCTCAAATGCTGTTTGCTTGTTTCATTCTTGCTGAGTCACTGCCTCGATTGGGTAACAAATGCTATAGCCCTAGGGCTCTGTTACAGTCCATCTATTTAATATTGTCAAGTATTTGACTATAATATTTAATATTTGACTATTAAATATTATAGTCAAATATTAATTTGACTATTATAATTATCAGTCAAATCAATTATAGTCAAATAATTAATTTGACTATTAATTAATTAATAATTAATCACCATAATTAATTATATTAGTAATTAATATACAATTACTAATTATATAGTATTGGCATCGATAATTATTAATATTATAATTATATATTAATAATTATAATTATTATATAATTAATTATAGATAATTATTATAATTAATTAATTATATATTAGTCCCCCAGCATCCCATCAGTCCCCCTACTAACACTTCTTCCCGGATAAGTGTCAGTTTCAAACATATTACCCTCCTCCTCTTTGCTAATGCCTCTGCATGATCTGCATTTTGTGCTAACCCAGTGAGGAGCAAGTTCTTATCAATACTTCGAAATGATGCACATAGGCAACAGCCTTCCTTTTAACAATAAATCCTTCTGAGGACCCTCAGTTTAACAAGTAATTGGATCAGAAAATGTCGACCAGTGAATGATCCTGGCAGTGGCAAGCTGTTCAGCAGAATTTCAAACCGTGGCCACTGTCTACTTGATTGACCACCCCCCCTGCCCTCCTGCCCCCCCGCACCCCCCCGCCCCCCGAAAAGTGCTGCTGCCCCCAGCTGTCCCTGGGTCCGTTGGGCGTTGGGGCCTGTCTCTTGAAGCAGTCAGTCCAAATCAGCGGCAAGCTGCCATCATTAGTTTGGAAGAAGGTTTGATTAGGTCTGCTTTTTAAAGTTTATTTTTAACGGGAAACAATTTTGATTTCAGGGAAAAGGAATTAAGGATATAGCTGCTGACAGAGCTACGACACTGCCCCTTCGGCACTCAGTTATCTTACTTTGAAGAGGAAAGGAACTTCAAAGTCGCCAGGCCATCTTTAATCATTAAAATTTACAGTTAAATTGGGGGTTTTAATTTATATATTTTTACCATGGCTATAATAGTAATGAAAAATTCAAGTTTTAGGATCTCCAGATAAGAAATCCTGTTTTCAAAGAAAGGCACGCTGAAGACTGTAGAGAGTTCTGATAGAGACTGCCTTTACAGGTGAACTCCAGGATCCAGGTACAGGAAGCTCAGCCCACATACTAATTTCCCTTAAGATAATGAACAAAATATTTTCTTGGTAGCATAGAAAGTATCCTGACCTATGCAGTCTACTTATGGTTGGCGTTGTGTTTCAGGCAGTGGGTGGCGTATTTGCTCTGTGCAGACGACTGAAAAAGGCCAAATTACCCCTGTACTATTTAGCAGTTTAAAAAGGAAGTTTTAAAAAAAGGAAATTTTAAAAGAAATCTATATTCTTAAAAAGCAAACTCTTATTTTTCTGATAGCCATATTTAATCTGCTGGATGGAATATAGTTCATGTGCATTTTGTAGTAATAGGCATTTTATGCAGTAGGGATTATTAAAATAGAAAATTCTCTTTCTTTGCTTAGAAATCATCACATAAATTCTGGTTTTCCTTTTTTTATTGTCTTCAATTGTCTCTTTGAAAGAAGTGACAGTAATGGATTGCATATATCTGTTGATGTGAAATTATTGTATACATGCTCATGTGTGTTCAAACATATCTATGAGATGCTACAAATAGAAGATTTTTATATGTTAAGGGAGGAGGACAAAAAAATGATAATAGATGTGACCATTGGCATATCACCCTGTGTTATTTGAGAAATTAAAAGAGAACTATTTATGTACGTAATTATTTATGTACGTAATTATTTATGTACTCATGGCTCATGAGTAGACAGTGGAAATAGAAATGTGGATGGGGAGAATGGAAAAATTGGACTGGAAATGGAATAGGAAAACAAGGGCTTATCGTCAGTTTTTGCTTGTGACCTATACTTTTAATCTTACGATACCAAGCGTAGTAGAAAAGTAAGATAATACACAGTTGTGGTATGAGTCTTAGGTTGAACACTGTGACATTTAAATAAAAAATTTACCTGTTTCCTTATATCCAAATATTTCCTACTTGAGGAAAATTTGGGTTATTTGAAAGTCCTTACTGAAAGGCCCTGAATTACTGAGAGACAGTCCTGCTTTCCTCTCAGTTCTGCCCACGAATATTACTTTGGGAGCCCCACCAAATCTTGTGAGATAGTTGTAGGTTGCTGGTGTTTCCAGCAATGTGACGCTAAACTGGCTCCTAGCTCTCTTCCTGAAGCGCTGTCTTGAGGGCTCACGCCATGCGCTGCTCTTGCCCTCCCTCATGGCGCTTGGGGCCCACCCACCTGGCACTTCTAGGAATTAGCACAGGCCTTCCACCGAAGGGGCACTACCACCCCGTTCTTCCTGGGGGGACTCTGTTATGGCCTCTGACATTCGATTGTTTGATAGGTGCCAACCGTGCCTACAGGCACACTGTCTGTGTACCCCACTGGGTCCTCACAGCCCCGTGAGGGTGACAGTTATTATCATTCCTGTTTTATAGATGAGGAAACCGGGCACAGAATTCCAGAAAACGTAACTTCCCCATGGTCACAGCCACTGAATACCGGAGATTAAATCTGAGCCTAGTCAACCTAACTCCGTATGTAAAATGTCATATGTAAAAATATATCACTTCAATTTTTACTTAATTTTGTTGTTGTTCCAATTCAAATTCTGGTATCAGTGACTGTTGTATTTGAAAACTCCACAGCAGAGCAGCACAGTAACTGAAGTGTGCCAGTTAAAACCCTCACCTTCGTCACACACTGAAGCGAGTGGAGGGCGGAAAACAGGAGTAATGGAATCAAAGTATTTCATGTTAAATCTCCTAAACATGTGAGAATATCCATGTGTGCACAATATTACTTTTGATTCTTATAGGCAGGACATTTATATATGAGCTGCTACTGTAAACTTTTCACAGAAATACATTTTACTTCGTAAGAATTTCAAGCCCCTGAGATAAATTTAGTCTCTGATCTTTACAAATAAAAAAAAAACCCTAAAAAAAAAAAATAGTGTAAAGGAAAGTAAATAAAAGGAGAAAAGTGTATTTTGGGTAGCTCTCAATAATTATAAAATTCTTTTACATGTATCATATCATGTAATCCACATAATAATTTATTATTCCAATTTTTTGGATGAGGGAGCTATTTTCAAAGACAGGAACTGACTTCTTCAGAGGTGGGGCCAGGATTCAAATGTATATTTGTCTTATAATAAGTTAATATGTTTAATATCTGCTTAATCACCCAGGGACAAATAATGAACTTGAAATATAATGTTATTATCTAATTTCAAAAAGTAGAAGTGGTCCCGTGAAGATGATTAGCTGCTTCATCATGGGAGAGAAAGTTTGAATGTGGTGCCTAAAGTCCTTTGGCTTCTCTGTATGCCTGTTGCCCAGGGTGGAGAATAACTACTTTAATGGTTCATTATTTTATTGGCACAGGTTTTTGGTGGGGAGAAGAGAGAGAGTAAGTAGACAATTGTTTTTCAGTTTCAAAGGATAAGGAAAAGGCCGTATTTCATTCTTTGAAAATGCAGTACAGCTTAAACAGGTTTTTGTTCCTTTTTCTTTACTTTCATATAGACCTAAACCCAACTTTATTACATTGTGTAGCTGGTAGATACAGGCCTGAATTTGTCTGAGAGGGCAGTTGACTGCCTGAAACAAAAAGATAACAGATGTATTCAGAAAATAAATCTAGTGGAGTTAAAGGCTGTTAAGAATTGTTTTTACTTTGCATGTGAGTTCAGAACTTATTTTACCATTGTAAAACCTGAGAGACGTAAGACTCGACCTAAATACTTGTGACTACCTTGTAAGCGTTTTTACATTCTGAAACTTTGTTTTACAACTGTGTGAGTTCTATATTATCAATATTAATAAAAAGAGATATCTCCTATCTTAACTAGGACACTTGCAGGAAAGGACAGCAGACGTCCTCCACAGTGCAAGGAGCAGATAGGGCAAGAGGAAGAGGAGGAATTGCAGCAACTTAAAGTTTTTATGTCTACCAGTCCTCCAATGTAAGGATATTAAAAAGTAAATATTTATGAGTTATATCTCCTCTTGAATTAATTCAGAGACCTGTAAAAGTAGAAGTCTGTTTTAGTTATAGCATAATTAATCAATGTTATGGTGAGTAAAGAACTTTATTTTATCTTTATTTTGAGCAGCGAACAGGAGAATTAAAGAATTACAGTATTATATAGAAGTTTTAAGGGTGATTTCCTTCACGGTGATTTTCAAACCTGGCTGGGTGTTAATACCATTTGGAGAGTTTTGTGTTTAATACAGATTCTCAGGTTCTGTTCTGGAAGTTCTTATTCATTGAGTCTTGGATAGACTCTTCAAGTCTGTATTATTTTTAAAGTTCTACACGATTTTGATTGATAGCCAGGCGCATTAGATTCAACCCACTTTCGAACTATAAAGCAGGCCTTCCTTGTTGGAAGAAATAGCCACTATTAAAAGAGAAGTTCTGATCTTTTAGAAAATATTACTTTTTTCTGAATCCATTTGCCTTCTTTTTTGGTTTTTGAATTTACCCTATTTTATTGATTCTAAAGTGTACATTTTTAAATGAAGTCTCTGAAATTGAAACGTTTTTAATAATCAGTGGCGTGTCATGGTGGCAACTGAGACGTGATTATGTGAAAAATGTGAAAACCTATTGATAACCTGGCAAGATCACTCAGTGCCAGCATCAGACCACCTTAGCTTTCATGAAATACAGAATTTTCCATTTGTTTTTTAGTTTTAATTTTTGAGTCAGTACTAAAACTAGATTTTAATTTCCGATGTAGCAAATTTTAGCAGTTCATCTCTTCTATGAAGTAGACTTGACTTCGGGCTGGCCAAACCCTACAGAAATCTCTCCTTAGCCATCTTTTGCAGGAAGAGTGTAGATCCTTCCTGCCCAGCTCAAGGGCAGTCTCTAACCGGCTGGCCGAGAAGTCTGTGATCTGTCTCTAACCCCATAGACGGGCTGTGCTAATACACCTTGTTGAATCAGAAACCATGACACTTCTGTGCCTCTCAGCTCTACCCCTAGATTTTCCATGTGCGGCTCCAGTGCGTTAGCAAGAAGGGCCCAGCTCTGCCCCCATGCATCACCTGGACGTTTTCATTTCTAGAGGTGTCCTTGGATAGATAACATTTATATCAGATTTCAGAAAAAATAGTTGCTATCTCAAGACAATCCTCTAAAAGTTCGAAAATGTATTGCCTGCTCTTATGTGATGTTACCTCTAATTATAAATTGAACTAAATTTAGCAGTAAAATAGTTGAATCCTTAATAGAATAAAAATTAATCTTGCTTAACTAAAAATAGAATCACCAGTGGGTGAGGTTGTGACATAGTATTAATGATTTTTCAGGGCTTTTGTTTGTTTGTTTTGCAGTTTTGAGTGGGTCAAATCTCTGTTTTAGTCAGTTTCAGTGCCAAACTAGTCAGCACTAGAAATTAGTGAAAAATGAAAGGCCTTGCTTTTGGACTTTCACTACCTCTTTAAACTGAAACTGAATTTAGTGTGCTCACTAAGGAAGATACATTTATTTAATCACCTTTTCTTGTCTGTTTCCAGCATTCAAAGAAAAACCTGACTACCCACCAAGTCAGGCCCAAGCAGCCCTTCAAGACGCACCCCCTGGCGAGTACTCCTATAAGAAATCAATAAGGAACCTGTTCAAAAACATTCCTTTTGTCCTTCTATTGATCACTTATGGTAAGTGTTTTCTTTTATCCTCTTTGATGTCTGTAGAAACCTTTGAGCATTGTCGATTCTTTTCATTGAATCTAGTGGCTTGAGCTTTAATTAATGAGAGAGGTTTGTTAGCTCTATAAAAATAGTGATAGTAGAGTCCTAAACTTAAATTTTGAACTCAAAGGCAAAAACTTCAGGATGGATTTTTCTTACATGTTTTTAAAATAAATAGATCTCAGATAGGGAAGCATTGTCTTCTTTTGTGGGTTCTCATGGGTATTTTAGGTCCTTTCTGAACTATAGTTAATGACTGCTGTAAACGTGGGAAATGCCACCAATTGTTTTGTTTGACCTTTGCAGACTGGTGTCGATCCAGACCACTTGATCCAAACTAGACATTAAGGAGGTCACCATGACCAGTTCTAACTTTAAAAAATTCTCATCCTTCCAGATCTTTCAGTATGGCTGGCAGATACTCATCTTAACTCTGTAGCTTTGACTGCAGACACCAACTCGCTTGGTTCGCTTCGGAGATTTTTGAGAGTTTATTCTTTGTTTCTAACATTAATACTGTTATATCAGCCACCAACACCCCCTATATCTGTCTTACTTGCCTTCAGAAATTGTTCTCTGCTTTTTTCTTTACATTTTGGAGGGAGGGCACACCCTAGTATATAATTGTTTTACAGCTTGTAACAAATTATGCCCTGACCTAAGCTCTCAATCTTTTACCAGGATTAATTCCTTTTTATTTTACTGGAAATAAACAGAAAGGTATTACATTTAATCTAACGGATTTTTATGCACCCACCATCACTCAGTTTGAACACTTACCATCATTTCGTCCTTCTTACTCTGTCTCCTCTCCTTTTTCCCTGGAATATTTTAAAGCAAATCCCAGGTGTTACAGCACCTTATCATTAAATACTTCAGCATACCAAGTTCCTTTTCTTAATTTTGCTGGCTACCTCCACTGGTTAGCTTGAGTCTAAAACTACTAATTAGGACATAGAGTGGTTCACTATTATCTGCTAGAGCAAATTCATTTCTTTAGCCTGTCATTTAAGGTGGCTTTTCCCCAGTCTTCGTTTATCTCTCACTGTTCCTCAATATAAAATTCTCTTTCAGCCAAGTTTATAACCAATCTTTTGTCACGCACACACAAATCTGCCTCCGCATGCACTTGTATACTGTTAATTCTAGTCTCTAATTGTGTGCCATTATTTCTTGTATCGGAAATGTACTCCTTTTTTCTCAAGCAGTTCTGCAAGAGCTAGCTTCACAGTTATCTCACTCATTGTTCATTTTGTTATTTATTCATTTATTGATATCAACAATGGTGCCCTAGAGGCTGTGTGAGCTAGAAAGAGGAATGATACATGATTTCTGTTCTGAAGTAATTATAATTCAGTTGGGGAGGTAGTAGAGACATCTGAAAAGTAAACAGCAGTGTAAGGGATATTTATCAAAGGTAATAATGTGAGAGAAGTTGCGCAGCAGGTGTGTGCTAAAGGCCCTCACTTCCATGATCACCAAAGCGGAAAGTGGGAAACACCGTATGGCCATTCCATTAAGTGCCTGGAAAGAGAAAAACTAGAATATTTGTCAGCAGCTCTAACGACTCGATCGGGATCGGGGTTTCCTCTGGGGAAGAACAGAAGAGTGAGATTAGGGAAGTTCTAAAAATGAACCTGAAGCAAAGATGGCAAAGTATTCATGTCTGAAAAAGCTGGGTGAAGGGCGAGACTTTGCTAAGTTATTCTCTGTACTATTTTGTATGCTTGAAATATTTAGTAATGAAAAGAGAGAGAAATAATAAACTTAAGTTTCAACTAAGTTAAGGGACTTACCTGAAGTCACATATCATGTGCAAGGAAAAACCAGGACTCAAACCTCGTCGGGTTTTCTGATAACCAGCTATTTTTATTTTTCTCTTTTTAAGTATTCTTAATTAATCTTGTCTTACTAATTGCTGTGTAAGTCTTGCTGCAGGGATCTTTGAGGCAGGGTTTCTGTCTTGTGTCGTAATATTCAGTAGCTCGAGAACAGTGTGGGTGCTCAGTAAGCAAGCTGTTGCTTCATTGTCATCGACGGTGTTATGTGTGGGGTTATGATTTATGGTCAGTATATCAGAGTATAAATAATAATAGAGAATGCAATGACAGGATTTTCCTATCATAATCTTAGTAAGTTAAGTGTTAATTGTATCAGTCCACATCCTAAAAGGGAATGGCAAGAGTTCTTCATTTTTTCTGTCAAATGAGAAATATATTACCGTATTTTGCCAAGTATAATGTGCCCCTGTGTATAATGCACACCCACATTTTCATCCTAAACTTTCAGGAAAAAAATCTTTTGTTTAAATTTTCTAATTCAATTTTTTATTCATTTATATTTAGATACTTGTTTTTTGCATTATAAGAGAATTTTAGCATTTATTTTTGAACATATTATGGTACTAGAAATTTCATGTAACAAATAATTACAAAACACAAGAAAAGATAGAAGGTATTTCAGATATTACCCATGTATAATGTGCATCCTTATTTTTCCCTAAAGAATGTGGGCAAAAATGTGCATTATACATGGCAAAATACAGTATATTTTCACAATTGTCATAGAGAACTCCATAGCACTTTATGAATTAGTAAATGGTACATTTACAGTTTTCTGCTTATTATTGTAGGCATCATGACTGGAGCATTTTATTCAGTTTCAACATTATTAAATCAGATGATACTGACATATCATGAGGTAAGCTTCTGACTATATTGTATTGCTTGCCTGGCCAAAAGTTTTTCTTTTTTTTTAATTATATTTTATTGATTATGCTATTACAGTTGTCCCATTTTCCCCCCTTCATTACCCTCCACCCTGCATACCCCCTCCCACCTACATTCCCCCCTTTAGTTCATGCCCATGTGTCTTAAGTTCTTTAGCTTCTACATTTCCCACACTATTCTTGCCCTCCCCCTGTCTATTTTCTACCTACTATCTATGCTACTTGTTCTATGTACCTTGTCCCCTCTCTCCTCTTCCCACTCCCCTATTGCTAACCCTCCATGTGATCTCCATTTCTGTGTTTCTGCTCCTGTTGTAGTGGTTTGCTTAGTTTGCTTTTGTTTTAGGTGTGGTTGTTAATACCTGTGAGTTTGCTGTCTTTTTACTGTTCATATTTTTTATCTTCTTTTTCTTAGATAAGTCCCTTTAACATTTCATATAATAAAGGCTTGGTGATGATGAACTCCTTTAA
>PVKU01003270.1:0-185785 GCA_004027475.1 Anoura caudifer
GGGCGGGGACGGAGCCGGGGCGGGGAGGGCGGGGAGGGCGCGGAGGGGCGGGCTTTGGGGGAGGGGAGGGGAGGGGAGGGACGCGGGAAGGGGAGGGGAGCGAGGGCCCGTGAGGGAGGGCGCTGGGGGCGGGCGAGGGGAGGCGGGGGTGGGGGTGGGGGTCCTGCCTGCCGGGGGAGCCGGGGCGGCCCCTTGTCCGGCCACCCCCACTGCCCAGTCCCGCTCCCGGCCGCGGCGGCCGCAGCAGTAGCGGCTCCAGGATGGTGAGCGCCGCTGCCCTCCAGACCCGGCCTGTCGCCCCCGGCCGGCGCCCCGGTCCTGGGGCCGGACGCCCCCCCCGGCCGCGCACACTCACCTAGGACCCGGCCGGGATGCCGAGGTACGGGGCCGTGGGACCGGGCTGGGGCAGGCACGGGAGCGCGCGGCCGGGCCGGGGTCAGGGGGTGGTGACCGTTCGGTCGGGGTGTCCGGAGCTTTGTCCGCGGGCGCGGGGCAGTGCGAGGGCGGGAGAGGGAGGGGGCTGAGGGTCGCGGGGTTCAACTAGGCAGGGGGTCGAAGGGCAAGGCCAGCGAGAAACCCGTGAGGGTGCGTGGGAGCCGAGGGTCACTCCCCGGGGGTAGGGGGCAGGCAGAGAAGGGGATCTCCTTTCCGCCGCCGACCGGCACCCTCTTCGCCGCCCCCTTTGGTGCGGAGGATGCAGGAATAGCGAGCAGCCGGCCCGGGGGGAGCCTGCAGAATTGAGGGGTGGGGACCCAGGATTTGAGGGTTCGGGTCCCAGAAGGATCCTGTGTCCGGAGCCCGAGGGCCGGCCCGCAAGCCCCTCCCACTCCGTCAGGTCTTTGTCCAGCGGCCCGTGTGTGTGTGTGTGTGTGTGTGTGTGTGTGTGCGCGCGCGCGCGCGCGCGCGCGCGTGTGTGTATGTGTGAGGGGGGTGGGGGCTGGGTTTTCGGTCCGGAGATTGCCCAGCATCGTGACGGGGCAGTGACAGGGGACTGAAGCCACTTCGGGCCCTGCGCCCTTAATGCCCGACCCTTCCTTCCTTCTCTTCTGTCCCGGAGAGCACAGACCCCCATCTTGGGGTCAGGGTGTTGCGGGAGCTGCACTTACCTTCACTCACGGGCTACAGGCTACTAGGGAGACCCACCGAGCTCCCAGCTCTCCAGACGGAGCCCCTTAAACTTCACCGCTTCACGACCCCACTCTTGGTCTACATAGATTCCCTCGATAGGAACCCAGTCTGTGGAGGGCCCTCTGCAGAGGGCCGGGCACACAGTAGGTGCTCACCAAATGGAGGCCCTCTTGCCTGACCCCTCCACTCCCCGCGCACCTCCAGGGCTGAGGCGGCCTGGGAAGGGGTCTGCGCGGGGGAGAGTGTGAGCGGCCTGGAGTGCAGGGGTGGGTGGACGGGTGGGTGGGCTGTTAAAGGGACGGACACTAAATCAGGATTAGGCCGTGGGGCTGTCAGGCTGCCTGGCCCTGTCTCCATGGATACCTAATTTGGAGGAGAATAGAGGACGGAAGAATGTTTGTGTTGTCGTCCGCACGGCTGCGGCGGCTGAGCGTTCTCCTGACCCAGGCCCGGCAGTGAGGAACTGGGATCCCGTTCCAACTCCATTCTGGGCTTCTGCGGCGGCAAGGCCGGATAGGAACTTCTCGGGGCCCTGAGCGGCACTCGTGGGTTCGTGGTGCAGTAGCCCGGAGAACTCTGGCCGTGCGGAAGGAGCCCCAGACCCTCCCGCATGCAACCTGAAACCCCTGTGCATCTTTCTGGACTCGGCCGGCCTGGGGTTCTTCAGAGCCGTAGCACACGCCGCCCTCCGCTTTGCTTTAGCTCCGGAGGACAGATGCACCGGGCGGTTCGGGGGCCGCGGTGAGGCCGAGACTCGGCGGCCACACCGGTACCTGGTCGCTGCGCCGGCGGAGGGGCAGGGGGCGGAGCCGGGCTTCCTGGGGTGGGCGAGGAGGGGGCGGGGCTTGCCGGCCTGCCGTGCTGGACCGAGTGACAGGCCTCGTAAATCCCCCTTTCCCGTATTTAACGCCATTTCATTTATTTTTACTTGGTTCCATTGGTGTCCACAGCAGCCACCCTTGTAAGGAGTGACCCCCGTGCCCTCGCTGTAATATCTTCTGGGGGAAGGGTCCACTTGGGCCAAAGGGAACTTACGTGAGGCAGTGGAGTTGCTCCTGGAGAGGACCGGATAACCCCCATTCCTCAGGGGGACACCCAACTTCCCAGGAGGAGAAGAGAGGCTGAGAGACACGGTCTCTGAGGCCCTGAAGGATTTTCTGGCTTTGGTATAAGGGTAGGCTGGGCCGAGGATTCTGGGAGTGGATACAGCACACAGACTGGAGGGGCCACGGGAGGGGTACCAGTCCCCCACATGTCTCCCAGAGCCCTTACTTGCCTTCCTCCTGGTTCTTCTGGCCAAAGCTTTTTATGGGGCAAGAATCCCTTCCCCTCCCCCACCTGGGCTGTAGCTTTATTGCTGAGATCTCAGACTCTCCACGCAATTTCACGCCTCTCTGCCTTTGCTCTTGCTGTTCCCTCAGCCAAATGCCTTCCCCATTGTCCCTGTCTCTGCAACCTCCTCATTCTTCAAGGCCCAACTCGGATGCCCCACTTCCTCCTTGTAGCCTCAGCTCTTGCCCTTCCCTCCCTGTGCTCCTGGCCCTGCACCTGTGCCTCACTCCAGCCTGTGTGGCTGAGTCCACACTAGGCTTTGCCTCCGGGATAGAGGTGAAGCATATACTCCCCTGCCCCTTGCCCCCATGGGCCTGGTACGGTGGCTCAGCACCTTGTGGGCATCCCATAAATATTTTTTGGCTGAATTAAAGGAGTTTTATAAGGACAGCCTGCAAAGCATAGAATCTGGACATTTTCTGGCAAATAGTTCTGAGCTCCTGGGTGAGTGGAGACCCCTGGGTGGGTCTCTTGTCTCCTCCTCATTGCTAACTCTCCCCCTCCTCCAAAGTCAGGGAGGACTTTGCCCCTTCCTTTCCCCACAGACCAGCATTCTTTCCCTGCCATTATCATCCTGTTAAACAGAGAGGCCAGTCAGGATCCATATGGATCACATTAACAATTGCTTATTATCTGGGCCAGGACTGCCCCCACTCTCCACCCCCAGCTCCTACTGCTCCAGTTGCTGGACCCTTAGGAGCCCAGTCTCCCGCCTCTTCCTCCCCCCACAATTGGTCAGTCAGGGAGGCCAGGGGACAGGCTGATCTCCCTCACCCTCCCTGTGCCTTCTAGCAAAACTTTGATTCTCCACTTGGCTGACAGTGAATGACTCCTCTACCTGATTTAATGAAAACCAGGTCCCCTGCAGGAGCATGACCCTGTGAGGTTTCAGGGCTGCAGCCGAGAGAGGTGAGCCCGAGTCCCAGGTGCACCTGTGGTCTGCAACAGCCCCTGCCTTCCAGTGGACAGAGGCGAGCCCCGTTAGTCTGGCCATGGGGTATACTGGTGTATTCTGCCCTCTCAGCCCTGGGCTGGCCCTGTTCCCTTTGGGAACTGGCAGGCCAGTGAGGAAGATCAAGGCAGGAGAGACCTGCAAGACTGGCACTGGGTCCCAAGCCTTGTGCTTCTGTCAAAGACACAAATCCGAAAGTTTCCTGAAGTGGCAGCTGAATTGGGCTTGAAGGCTGGACAGTAGAATTTATGTTGACATGCATGCAGCCCAAGAACACTAGAGATGGAAGGGGGCTTCGAGATTACCCAGTCTGGGAGTCCAGAACTTTTCTTTGATTCACAGACCCTCTCAAGGAACCAGCAAAGCCATCCCTGGAAAAATGCACTTGCATGGGTTGACACCAGACTTTGCATTCTGCTTTGGAGGGCTCTCGGATCCCCAAGTGCAGGGGACCCTACATCTAGAAGCCTTCACCCTAATCTAGCCCTCTTGGAGGCGCTGAGGGCAGGGTCAGGCCTGCGCCCAGCACTCCTGCCTTCACACCCAGTGCCATCTCCATGGCCTTATCATGGGCAGGTGGACAGGGCGAGCTAAGCAACCAGGGGTAGCGGATCAAGGTGACTGGCCAGGCTTTGAATGGGGAAGGTTCCCACTGCCCATGTGGGAATGTGGGTTCATCATCTCACCTCTCAGCATGTTACTTGGAGAGAGGAGGTCCAGGGCTTATTTTGTTTTAGGATCCATTTGTTCCCAGGAATCAGGAAAATCTAGCTTCTCCAAGCATTTCCTAAGTGTCTCAATAAATCATAGCTACCACTTATTAAATATCCTATATGTCTTCTGTGACACTGGACCAGGAACCATGCCTACTTCATAAGCATTATTATGAAGATTAAATGAGGCAGCAGGCCGGAGCTGGGACCCCCAAGTTCTGGTCTTGAATGACTGTGGGCCTGTGCAGGCCTGGTCAGAAGTGCCGGTGCAGTGACAGCGCTCAGAGTTGTCACTGCTCTCGAGGCTGACATTTCCCTGCTTGGCCCAGCCAAGGAGCAGGGGCCACAGTGGAAACCACCCAGGTGCCTTGCTCTCTTTTCCTTCAGTACTAAGGCAAGGGCAGTGTGAGCCCCACTTCACCTGGGGGACTGGAGGTGGGGTGGGGAGTGCTGATGAATGGGAGCACTGGGCAGCGGCCACAGCCCAGTCTCCACAGAGCTCTGACCTGATTTTATGGTGACCAATCATGGCCCTCACCCTAGCGGTCAAGCCCTGGGCTGCAGTGACCCTGCCACCAATCAGGTGTGGTTACCCTGGACAAGTCCTTTACTCCATTCGAGTTTCAACCTCTTCATCTGCCAAATGCGGACAACAACACTAATGAGTTCATAGGTGGCAGAGCCCTGGTTTCAAGGAGCGTGCCCCTTTGTTTCTGAAGTATATATGCACCTTTGGTCACTTGCTCAGTGACTCGGCACCCAGGGACTCCAGAGAACTGCTTCCCAACATAGGAGGAAGGAGAAAAGGGGCGTGCAAATGCCCTGCCTGTGGCAGGGCTGCCCTGGCCACGTTTGAAGCTTTCTCCAAAGGCGTCAGAGGGTGGGGAGAGGACAGCTGCTTGGCTACGTCAGGACCCTGGGAGGTGGAAGCAGACCTCCCTCTCCCTGCCCTGGCAGACTTGGGTTACCAGATCCCCAGCCCAGTGCTGGGGTTAATCAGGACAGATGGGACGATGCGACAAAGAGGTTGCATTTCGCTCTGACAAGCCTGTGTTGAGCACCTGCTGTGTCCCAGCACTGTGCAGGGTCCTGGGTGTACCTTAGCCAGGCTCCAGAGGGTGCCCAGCTTGGGTTGGCATTCCTGGGCCCCTAAATTTCCCCATGCACCCACTGGGCGCTTGTGTTCCAGGCCTGGAGGCAGGCCTTCACACCTTGGGCTTCCTGTAACAACCCTCAGCTTCTCACGTGGCCAAGGAGGGTCAGCGCACACCCCTGGCCCTGGCATCATTTGCTTTGCCACAAATACCTAGCACTGTGCATAGCCACACACACTGTGCACTCAGCAGGGCCCTGTGCCGGGCCCTGTGCGTTTTATCCAGGCAACCGTGTATCCGAAATCCACCTTGAAGAAGCATATGAAGACAGTTGGGGACCAGTGAAGAGGCAGAGGGACAGGCTACACTTCCAGGACCACACTCCTTGTACTCCCTTTGCAGAGGGGAGCCGTGAGGGTGTGTGAGCTGGGCAGTGGCCCACTCAGAGCTGTGGAATGGGTGCAGGATGGGTCGGGAAAGGAGAAGCTCAGGGAAAAGGCCAGAATTTGACAGCTGGGGCTTGCATTGTTGGTAGACTTTCAGAGAGACTGTGTTTCCCCAGGCTGTTCATAGGTGACAGAGACCCTAATTCCGTGGGAATTAGTGGGAAGGTGGGAGAACCCAGCTGCTGCTGACTGGCCTCTCTGACCCTTGGCTACTCAAGAGTCTGAGATGTTTGTTATCTTTTCTAGGCCGGTGGGGAAGAAAAAGCCCAGCCCCCTTCACATGGTTCTACCCTGCCTCTACCAGTCTGCCTCTGTTCCCCCTGAGAGCTCTGGCCACCAGGGGATGACGGCCCCTTTCACTCAGCTCCTCAGACGGACAGCATTCACCAGTGGCCAGACCCTCGCCCCTCTGGAAAGGGGATCCCTTTCCAGATGGACTGAGTCCTGTGTGGGATGCCATTCCTATGTCACCATCTTCCATCTACAGCCCTCTTCAGGCTGGAGTTGTAGGGTCGAGCTCCCTGTTGGGATAGATGGTACTGCCTGCAGCTTCAGGTTGGAGAAGGCAGCTGGAGGACCAGGGTTGGGGGCATTCAGGTCAGCGTGGGACTTGTTGGTTTTGCCGTGCCTGCTACCCGTGCAAGTGAGGATAGCCAGAAAACCAGCGGAGAGGAGGGGAAGAGCCAGTCACCCTTCCTGGGAGAGCCCCACCCGGTAGCGAAGGCCCTTATGCTGAATACCTGTACTGATGGGGAGCTCAGCACTTCTGGAGACAGCCCACATGTTCTCAGCTAACATTAAGCCAAACTTCTTTCATGGAGGAGTTGCCTCATCTGAGGACGGGGAGGAGCGGCAGGACTGCACTGAGCTGCATGAGCCACCACCTGAGAGTCGGGCAGGCATTCAGAGAGGTTCGGTTGTCAGGAGTCCTTCTGAGGAAACCTTCAGAAACCTTCTGAGTAAACACTCCCATTCCCCTAGCCCTGGTCTGCAGGCAGCTAGGTGCCCCGACTCTCTGATCACTTCCCTTGGGGTGTGGCAGGGACTGTCATTAGGGCCTGGGGTTTCAGACCTGCCATGAGTTACTTGGTGCCTCCAGAAGCACTTAGCACTTTGCTAAGCTCTGTGGCTGGCGGCCCAGTATGGCAGAGAATTGAGGGGAGAGGGCTGAGCAGGGAAGGGGAGGTTAATGAGGATGGTGGAAATCACCCGGCACCTTTGTGTTCTTAGCTGATAAATGAAGAGCTGCTTCTTAGGTGAGAGGCAGGAAGGCACCTAGAGCCAGACTGCCCAGACGGCCCAGGCAGGTGGCACCAGGCCCTAGGCTGGTGACCTGGACCAGCTAGCCGTGCCTGAGTTTTCTCCTCTGTAACGCGGGAATGGCAGTCGCACCCACTCCAGGGTTACTGTGAGGGTTACATGAACTAATGTGTGCCGGGCGCTTGGAGCAGTGCTTGCCCTGCGTTGGGGCCCGCAGACAGGAGCAGCCAGGAGTTGCTGTGGGTGGTGGTTCCTCTTTGCCTAGCAGCCTCCCCTCAAGTTTTCATTCTCTCTGTTCCTGTGGCACTGCAGGTGTGGGGGGCCACCCCCTTGAGGACATCACTGCCCGCTCACGCCCCGGTAGACCGGCCAGGCAGCATAGCTGGAGTTACTCCGCTCAGCACCCGGGGGCTGGGAAGGGTGGAGGAGGGGGCTGAGGCGCCACTGGGGAAGCCTGGGTGGGCTGCCCAGGCCTGCTTCCTTCCTTCTCATCAGGCCCGGCCCTGCAGGGGGGCGTCTCCCCCTCCCTAGACACTAAGAGGGGGCACACTGGGGGCCAGGGACATAGAGTTACCTGGACTTTAAAGCTGAAGTATTTTGGAGGTCACATGCCCCCTAAATGAACTCAAGACAACCTTGGATTCTGAACCTGGCTGGGTGGGTGGGGTGGGGGGCTCTAGTCTCTAGGGCTGAGACCTGTGGTCTGTGACCCCTGACAAGTTCATGGATAGAATGGTATTTCAGTAGTATTAATTCCTTCTGCCAACCCATGTATCTTTACATTATCTCTTCCCCCAGCATTACTGAGGTATAATTGCAAAATAGCCCCATGTGTTATTTTTTATTGCAGTGTAATTGACATACCGGTTTAAGGTGTACAACATGATTCAATATTTATATGTATTACAAAATGATCACCACAAGAAATCTAGTTACTATCTGGCGCCATACATAGTTATATTTTTTTCTTGTGTATTTCTTAATCATGCACTGAAAAAGTATTTTTGAGAACAGGCCACGTGTTTACCAGACTGAAAAAGGGGACCCTGGCCAGGTGGCTCAGTGGGTTGGAACATCGTCCCACACACCAGCAGGTTGTGGGTTTGACTGATCCCCAGTCAGGGCACATGCCTAGGCTGCAGGTTCGATCCCTGGTCAGGGCATATACGGGAGGCAGCCGATCGATGTTTCTCTCTCACATGCCTCTTTCCCCCTCTCTCCCCACTCCACTGGAATTAATAAACATATCCTCAGGTGAGGATTAAGAAAAAAAATTTAAAAGAGGCCTATGAATGAAGATTGGCAGAGAGCTGAGCTCCTCCTCCATCCCACACCCATGCAGGGCCAGGACCTGGGGACGAGGAGCTGGGCCCTGAGAGTGTCCCACCCAGCCCTGGAAGGTGGTGGTGCTAGGGTTGGACAGTGACCGCAGCCTCCTCCGCTGGGCACCTGTGGACTCAGGTCCGCTTGAGGTCCTGTGAGCCTGTGCACAGGTGTCACTGTCTCCCTGTGTGGTGAGAAGCTGAGTGTCCCAGGGAGGGACTGGCTGTAGCCAGGGCAAAGCACAGGGTTCAACTGCAGATCTTGGCTCTGGGCCTTGATGGAAAAGTAAATAATCTTTAACAAGAGGAATGACTTACAATATAAGTAATTCCTGTATTAAAGTGTGTACTCCAAAGGCCCTGTTCTTAGCACCATTGCATCAGGGAAAGTTTTCTCAGGGAGGGGACTTTGGGAGGGAATAGCACAGGGTGGAAAGGGAGCAGGAAGGGGCTGCTGGGCTAGGGAACTGTTTGCTGTGCAAAGGCCCAGGGGCAGGGGTGCCTGGGGTGGGTAATGGGGAGCCCAATTTAACAGGTGACATCAACTCTAGATAAGGGCTTTGAGTGGCAGGACAGAGGTGCAGGGGACCTATCCCAGTGCCCAAGAGGGAGCCAGCATCGCAGTGACCTAACAGTCTGGGAGCACCTGAGTGCAGAACTGGGAAGGCAGCGTTCTTGGCAGAAGGACCAGACCAGAGCAAAGGCCTGGAAGTGTGAACATGTATGGCCTGCAACGTGGACCGCTGTGGCTGGAGGGGCTAGAATGGCAGGGGTCCAACGCTGGGGGGAAGGAGTAACTGACTCACCTCTGGTGCCAGGAAGGGGTCTGGTGTCCTCTCCATGATGAGAGTGGGTTGAATCTGTTTTAGGTAGAAGGACCATGCCAGGAGCCCGTCAGAGAAGGATTAGGAGGGCAGGGAGGATAGTTCAGATGCTGGGCCAGCTGTGGTGGGGGACGTGAGAGCTGTGGGTCATTTCAGAGAGGGTGTCAAAGGGAGTCAGTGACCAGATGGATGTGTGGAGGCTGCGAGAGGCGGCGACACAGGGCCTCCAGGGTTTCCAGCCTGGGTGAATGCACCGACTCTGGAGAGAGAAGGCAGAGATGTTTTCCCTGGGGAGTCTGAGGTGTTGGTGGGCTTCCAGGGGGTCCTGGGAGTATCCCCCAGATTCCTAACTCTCCTCAAGGTTCCTAGGAACAGGAGAAGTGTGCATCAGGATGAAGTCAGGTCTGGTTTGATGGGCTCTCAAGAGGGACCCGAAGGGGCAGTTTCTAAAAGGTAGAAATTTGGCCCTGACTGGTGTGGCTCAGTGGATTGAGTGCCAGCCTGCCAACCAAAAGGTCACTAGTTCAGTTCCCAGTCTGGGCACATGCCTGGGTTTCAGCCAGGTCCCCACTAGGGGGCCTGTGAGAGGCAACCACACATTGATATTTCCCTCCCTCTCTTTCTCCTTCCCCTCTCTCTAAAAATAAATAAATAAAATCTTTTTTAAAAAGGCAGAAGTCTGGGTGGGGGGTGCATGTCAGAGTCCTGGGGCTCCTCCCTCTGTTGGCAGAGGAGGAGCTGGTGACAGATGCCTCAGGACACAGGTCAGAGGGGTCAGGCGTCAGGCCAGGGCATCCTGGGAAGCTGTGGCTTGGGACACAGGCTACATTTTCAGCGATGTGAGCTCAGTGCCCCTCATGGCCCTGCAGACCCACCTGATGGTCACAGTCAGTCAGAGGTGTGATGGGGACCTGCTCCTATGGGGCGGGACTCACCACTCTGGGGCCCTGCAGGCAGCTGGAAAGTTGTGCTTCTCTCCTTGAGTCCCTCAAGCCCATTGGATCTTTTTGGCATCAGAAAGCATCCTGCCCCTTCCCCCCAAGACACACACACTGTCCCAGGCTGAAGGTCCGAGCCAGCCCTCCTAGGAGCCAAGTCAAATCCTGCCCTAGGGTCCCGCCTCAGCCCCCGGGCTCCTCCAGTCAGCCTCGACGGTGCCACCTTCCTTCAGTGCCCTCACACCAGCCTTTGAGTGAGCTGCCATGTTCTCCAGCTTCTCACCTGAGGAAACAGAGGTTGAGACCCTTGTCCCACATTTCGGGGGCTGACTCGTGCCCTGTGCCATGTGAGCCACAGGAGAGAGGTGGGACTGAGCTGCACACGGCCCTTGGCTTGCGGGGTGGGCTCGGAAACCCCCAGTCCTGGATGAGTCCTTCAGGCTGGCCTTCAGACACCTGCTAGTTCAAGTCACTAATGCATCTAGCCCACACCTGTGGGTCCCTGGGAGCAGCCAGTGACAGTGAGGAAAAGGGAGAAGAAGGGAAGGAGTGTGTCCTGCTGTAAATGGGCTCGCTCCATAATCCTGGCCTAGCAGCCTGTTGTGGGGACTGAGTGACAGGGAGAAGAGGCCTCTGGGAGGTAACAGCTGACCTGCCTGAGCCCTCTGGAATGCAGGGACATAGGGTGCCCCTCCCTCCCTTTCTATGCCCTCCCAGGGCCCAGGGGTTGAAGTCTATCCCTCACCTGCTCCCCTGAAGCTCAAGGAGTGAGAAGACGGTGTGGCAGTGGGGGCAAGTCCCAGCCTCAAAGATTTGACTTAGCTTCAACGAAAACTTGTATTCACTCAGTGCAGCTCGTCTCAGGCAGGCATGAGAGAGAAGCAAATCTGCCTGACCAACCCTTGGTGGAGGGTGATGGCTGTTAACCTGGAATCTCCCAGATGTGCAGTGGTTTAAAAGAGGATGCTTATTGGCCATAATGGTTTTCTGTTGCTGGAATTCCCTGCAGCCTAAGTGAATAAAATTTAGGCAGGTGAGGACAAAATTGTGTTTTCTTTTGAGGAAGAGATGGGGACTGGTGTTCCCTCCACCCCAACCCCTGTTCCTGGGTATGGTCCAGCCTGGGGAGGGTTGAGACGAGGTGGTGCAATAAAGGGCTCAGAGTGCCCCTAGCAGTGCAGTGCAGCATCAGGAGGGTCAAGAGAAAACCTGGAGCATCAGTTGGAAAGAAGTGGAGTGGGGGTGGGGGTGAGAGGAGGGCTTCAGAGATGGAAAAGTGATTAGCAGTGCTGATGAGGCTGAAGTCCGCTCTGGCAGCCCTCAGGGCAGCGCAGGAGAGAAAAAGATCTGTTATTCACAAAAGGCAGACAAAGATGGCTGCTGGGTGGGCCACCCCCCAACCCTCCCTCCCCCGCCTTCCCCAAAGCAACCAGATCATGGGGTATAGGCAAGTCCCTAAGCCCTGGATGGATGCCCCTCACAGGAATTCCGGGTGGGACTGTGTCTGCAGATAAAACCTTGGGCACCTGTGTCCTGGGTCCAGCTCCTGGCTCTGCAGTACCTTCTACAAAAGTAGGGGAAGCCTCAGAGCAACCCCCAACCTCCTGGGGTGGTGGATGGGCCGTTTGATCAGTGAGTGTGTAAATCGGGATTTTATGGATCGCTTATTCACTGCTGGAGCTGAGGCCCCCAAATTCCTCTGTGCCCCAGAATGCTTAATCTAGTCCTGAGCTTTTCCCTGGGAAGGAGGGAGCACAGCTCCCCACAGTCCTCCCCACCCCTCCTGCGGTGCCTCCTCCCAAGGCCCCAGGCTTTGTCATTGCAGGTTGAGCGGTTCAAATGTGCTAATATACTCCCTGGGGGCCACCAGGCAGTGGGACTTACCCTTCAGTGCTGTGATTGGCCAGAGACCATGGGGGGGGGGGCGGTTCCTGGCAACAGCAGCTCTGTGTGTGTGTGTGTGTGTGTGTGTGTGTGTGTGTACAAGCTCATGCACAGGCCTGTTTGTGGGGAGGGGGTGTAAGGTGTCCAGCCTGCTCAGACCACTGGGCAGGGACAAAGGATCTTCATCCAGCCTGGAACAAGGATTAAGACCAGAATAAACCTTGTCTCTACCTGGTCAAGCTGGTTAGGGAGCCTACCTGTCCGTCTTTATATCCTCTCATTATATCTTGACAGGGTGGGGACTTGCTCAGTGTGTGCTGAACGGATAGATGGGTGAGTGACCACATGAGTGACTGCGATTTTAACTGCTGTTCTGCCTGCTGGAATAATCCAGCACCTACAGATTCCTAAATCTCCTAAGATTCCTAAGTGGCCCCTCTTCCCCTCACTGAGATTCTCTTTAGCCCAGGCCTGGCTGACACAAGGCCGGACATGAGGGCCTGGGCAGGCCTCGGGGGACACAGCTGTGACCCCTGGACTCTGGTGCCATTTGAGAGTGCTTTCACTGTGGTCACGTTTCTCCCTGCCGGCCCCCATCTGTCCTTGGGATTTGATGAGGATGAGGATGGTTAACCAGGGGGGATGGGTGTCCAGCAGCTGATGGGGGAGGGAAGGAAGCACAGCCCAAAGGGCCAGATGACAAACTACCCTGTCCTGCCCTTCTCCCTCCTCTTCGGCCTGCCCCTCCTTTCCTGGCAGCAGGCAGGGCTGGAGGGGAGTGGCTGGTCCAGCTAGCTCATCCTCCGTCCTTCCTGGGCAAGCTGGAGCCCTGCCTCACCATTAAACTGCCTAGGAACACTGAGGAAGGAATCCCAGTGCTAAGGAAGTCTACCTGGAGATCCTGAGAAGGGAGGCTCCACGTTCAAGAGAAAGCTGCAGAGGTTCCAGCCGTAGTGGAAGCCCCCTGTGTGCAGAGCCCAGTGCTGGCTGGGGTGGGAGCAGCGCCGTCCGTCCGGGAGAATGACGGGAATGCTGCGTGTCTGCGCGGTGGGCTGTGGGCGCCACGTCCGTGTGACTGCTGAGTGCTGAGTGTGGCTAGTGCTGTTCTGGGACTGAGATTTTTTTAAACATTTTTATTTATTGATTTTAGAGAGAGAATAAGGGGTGGGGAGAGAAAGAAAAGAAAAGAAAGAGAGAAAGAGAGAGAGAAAGAAAGAAAGAAAGAAAGAAAGAAAGAAAGAAAGAAAGAAAGAAAGATTGATTTTGTTGTCCCACTCACTCATGCACTCATGGTTGCTTCTTGTATGTGCCCTGACTGCAGATTGAACCTATAACCTAGGTGTATTGGGGTGATGCTCTAACCAACTGAGCTATCTGGCCAGGGAGAGGAACTGAAGTTTTTATGTAATTTAACTTTAATAATACATTTTTATTTTTAATAATTTTGACTGTAAAATAATTAATAGATTTTAGTGAATTTAAATTTAAATAGCCACTTGTGGCCAATGGTTAAGATGTAAAAAGCACAGGATTAGAGTCTGTGTTGAGGGACAGAAGTCAAACCCTTGGGTGCAAATCCCTTTCTGGCTGTGACCTTGGGCAGGGCTCTTCCAAGAACCTGTGCTCCCTCCCCAGTCTGTCAGACCAGCAGCCCCAGCGTGGGTCATATGCAGTTCAGGGACCTTCTACTCCTATGGCTGGCTGAGCTACTTTTAATGGGTCCTGGACCATGATGGGGCCAAACATCCAGGGACAGACCAACAGCCCAGGGTGGGACAGGAATGGCTGTTTGGAGACCTAGACTTTTCAGTATCTTAGGGATTTCCATGGAGTTGTCAGTCCTAGAAGCCTTCCTGGAAGAGGGAAGCTGAAGGCAGGCCTGGACTGGAGCTGTGCTTGAGAGCTGAGTTCTGAGAGGGCCATGTGTTTGATGCCTAGGTACCTTGGCCAAGGCTGGGGGAGGGAGGGGCTGGTAGAATGTTCTGAGTCCCAGCTTCCCCTCCTACTAGGTGTTAAAACCTTAGGGAAAACCACCAGCCCCTGTGAGCCTCCACTTCCCCTTCTGTAAAATGGGGAGAATGTGAGTATCTGGCAGGGAGGCTGTGGGAGTGAGACCGAGTGGTAACCATGAACGTCTTTGGGAACACCAGGGGGCTGGGAGAAAGGGAAGGGTTACCTTCAAGGGTGCTGGGCCCCTGGCCTGGCCTCTCAGGATGACAGCAGATGGTCGCAGCCTGTCTGTGGCCCTGACCGAGGACACAGGCAGGGAGTTCTGCACTCTCCCCTCCCCCCAGCACACGTGCACACAGCCCAGATGGGGGCCACTGGCCAGCCTCACTCAGGCTGACCTCCTGCTGTTTGGCATCTGACATACGAGGAGTCCAGGGCCAGGGCACACCCCCACCCACCCCCGCCCCAGAGAGGAGCCGGACTGGCGGGGCAGCCTCACTGCCTTGAGGAAGCAGGGTCCCAAGGGCCCTGATCTCTTTGCCATGTGTCCGGTGGCCTTTGATGGGAATTCCATCGCCCCTTTTGTCCTCTCCCAGAGGCCTGGCTGGGGGAAGAGAGAAGGAGGAACAATTTTTTAAAAAGAGAAAAAAAGGAGGCCAGGTGGGGTGCCTGGCAGCTGGGCTGGGTGCCATTTAGCCGCAGGCACCTTCCCTATCTGCCCCCGGGGCGATTCCCTGGCTCTGCCTCTTGCCATCCTCACCATCTCATGGGGCTCAAATCTAGTCACCCCAGTTTTTTTTTATTTGGACACAGAGGCAATTTCAAGCCTCTTTGCTCATTAGACATCTAACCACCCCTCTATTTTACAGAGTCTATTAAGGACTCACTGTGTGCCAGGCACTGTCCTAGGTGCCTCGAATATGAATGAACAAAACTTCCCAGTGGGCACAAGAAAATAAAGCAACAAGTAGCTCAGCTTATGATGAGCGCTACGGAGACCATCAGGTTGAAGGGGACCTGAAGGAAGGTGTGAGCCATGCAGAGACCTGGGGAGGGAGTGTTTCCAGCACAGAGCACAGCAACGTCAAGGGTGCGAGAAAGCTGGGTGTGGGGGATCAGTGAGGAAGCCAGTGTGGCTGGAGGGAGGCCCAGAGGTAAGGGGAAGCAGAAGCAGATCATAAGGACCTGGTAGGCCATCGTGAGGACTTTGGCCTTTCTTCTGAACGAGACAGGAGCCATTTGAAATTCTGGGTAGAAGAACAGCATGATCAAATGTGTTTTCAGGGGTCATGGTGGCTGCTGTGTTGAGAATACGGAGTGGAGTGGGGGGCAAGGGTGGGAATGGGGAGGTGAGACAGGAGGCTGCTGCAGCCCTCCAGGTGAGAGGTGGCGCTGAGGTGGTGAGAATCGGTTGCAGTTTGGGAAGATTTTGAAGCCAGCGCCAATCTGACTCGCTGGTCTGTGATGTGAGAGCTAGAGAGGACCCCCAGGGTTCTCGCCTGAGTGGCTCAAAGGAGTGGAGCTGCCATTTTATGAGATGAGAGGACAGCGAGGGGGATGGGTAGGGGGATGAGGAAGTCACAAATTTGGTTTTTGGACATGTCGATTATGCCAATTAAATAAATACTGGAGTGGAGGTGTCAGTATGAAGGATGAATATACCGGTGGGCAGTGCGCACGGGAAAACTTGGCTGGAGAACCTCTTATAGGAATCCTCAATGTACAGATGATGGTCAAGGAGATTGGAGGGGGTCTCCAAGGAGTTAACGTGGAGAGAAGGTTCCAAGGACTGAGCCCTGAGCTCTGGAGGGCCCAGGGGGAGGGGGTGAAAGGAGGACGTGACAAAGGCTGAGGAGGCTAGGGGGGCAGGGAGCCCAGTGAGGAAGTTTCAGCAAGGAGGGGTTGTCAGCTGAGCCCAGTGCTGCCCAGCGGAGCCCCACCGGAGACGGACCATCGGATTTAACATCATGTCAGGCACCAGGCCCGCGCAGGCAAGCAGGCGGCTGCAGTGCCAAGTGTGAGAGCCTGGGTGGCAGGGGTTCCGAAGAGCATGGGAGGGGGGAATCAGGAGTAGTCGTACAGGGGTCTCTGAAACTGTTTTTTGTTAAAAAGCAAGCAAAGAGCAATAGGATGTATAGTTGGGGGGGGTCAAATGGTTTTGAACATTCCCCCCTACGATGGGAGAATGGCAGCATGTTTGTGGGCTGTTGAGAATGAGAACAGGGGAGACTGGTCGCGCAGGAGAGGGGAAAACATGGGAACAGCGTCCCTGACTGTTGAAAGAGGGTGGAATTGATGCAAAGAGGAACATCCCCTGTTCTTGCTGTCAAGAGGGACTTTCTGCAGCTTCCCCAAGAAGTCAAGGGGTGGATTAGGGCTGGAAAGGCCTGGGAGGATGTATGAAGGAGGCAGGGCTTGCGGGGGAGGGAGTGTTTGGAGAGGGAGGGCACCTCCAGGGGGTGGACAGTGTGAACAGCAATGTAGGCCTGAATGAGCAGCGCTGATTTTTTTCTGGATTTCTTTGGGCCCTGTGCATGGAGAGGAAAACTGGCTTGCACTGCATTGTTGGAAGAACCAAAACTGCCTGGGATGTTCACAGACAGTAAACAGGACGAGCAACTTGCCCCGAGACACAAAGAGAGCCAGCCTGACTGACACACCTGTCCCAGCCATTCCCACTCCTTGGAGATGCAGCCCCCTCACCTTCCTCTGCCCCCCGTCCCCCAGCTCCAGGGTCACCATATCTCCCCACAAGGAGCACAGGCACATGGAGGAACAGTGTTAAGACCCTGTGCCTGGACCTCTGCTCCCCCAGGGGTCTGCTCCTCAACCTGTATCCCTGCCTTCCCACAGCCTGTAGAGGCGGGAAAAACACTGGCCAGAGGGAGGAGGCCCCCATTCCCACTGGGCAAGCCACCTCCTCTCTGGGACTCAGTTTTATCATCTGTAAATAGTACCCACTTCGGTGGGACATTGTGGGCAGTGAGCAAGTGATGACATGGATATATCCGAAGGCCTGCTGACCTCTGGTCCCTCCCCCTCCACCAACCTCAAGTCCAGGAACACACCCCAATGCTTTCCGTCTTTCCACCCATTTATGTGCTCCCCTGACCCCTCCAAAACCAGCACTGACTGCCTCTGACTTTCCGGAACGCAATCTTTTCTTTCTCTTCCTCTCTTTCCTTCCCTCCCTCTCCTCTCCTCCCTCCATGACCACTTTTCACCTTCCCTTCTTTAGCTGACAGACTGTGAGGCTGGGTCACAGCGGACCAGCCCCGCACCTCTGACAGCCGGTACGCGGAGCCACACGCGGGAGGTGCTGTGGAAGCAGGACAGTCTACCTGCAGAGAATGGGCTGGGGCCCTTGCAAGGAGTGTTTGCAGCTGCCTCTCTGGCCTCCTTGAGATCACCCCTAAATGTTTATTGCTAGGCCCTGCCCTAGAGGGTCCCCCAGGCAGGGCTGTGGGGGTCCGGCTGTGCTGGGGGCTGCTGTCTGGCTGGGACTGGGGGAGAGCTTCCTGCGTGGTGGGTGCCAGGGCTGTGGCAGGTGACTGGTCCTTAGGAGTCCTTTTGTCACCTCTCCCTTTCCTCTTGCAGTAAACAGGGGCTGGCACGAGGGGCAGGGCCCAGCGCAGGGGACACAGTCCTGCACAAGCTCTGCCAGGCCACTGAGACCCCCCTGGGGCAGCAGTTGTGAGCAGTAGACAAAAAGCCTGGGACAAAGGGCCTGTGGGAGCTGTGGTGAATAGATTAATGAGATTTCCATATGAGGGCCAACAATGGGATTCTCCACTCCAGCCCCTTTGTCCCAGGCTGAGATAATGGAGCCCTGGGGAGACTGCCCAAGAGGGGCTGCATCAGCCCCTTTCCACACAGGACTGGAGCCGCCACACAGCTGCCCCTCCTACCCTGCCCCGCCCCCAGCCCTGTTCGGTCCAATAGCTCCCTCCCCGTGGGTAATGGAATTCTGATTCACAGAATTGCTGTAAGAAGGGGAAGGGGTGTTAGCAGCCTCCTCAGGGAGTGGGAGGGGGGCACGGACACCGCATGGCTGGGGTCCCATACCACCGCAGCATGTATAGTTTACTTCCCAGGGTCCCTAGTGAGAGAGAAGTTTGTGGTCCGCCATCTACACCAGCTGTCTTATTTGACAACTGGAGAAAGTGAAGTGCGAGAGATGAGGTGTCTTGCCCGTGGTTGCACAGTGGCAGCTCCGGGTGTTTGCTGCCCCAGGATGCGAGCATGGGGGTGCAGGAGGCCTGGGTGAGGGGAAAACACAGTCCCTTTACCCTCACACTACACTACTTCACTTCTAACACCAGATGTGTGGGTTTTCCACACCAGCCAATCCTGCAACATCAGCTGGGTGTCCTACAAATTTAGCTAAATCTGGCGGTCTTTACCTGGAGATGGCATCAGATGCCAGTGGTTAAGGGCTCCATCCCACAAGACGGCCCAGTTCAGATGCCACCTGCAAATTGGGGCTGTCACCTGTGTTCTGACAGGCTATAAATTGGAGGTTCCCACACCCCCCACCCTGCTCTTTGGGTTCAATTAATTTGCTACAGTGGCTCACAGAACCCAAGAAACCAGTTTACTTTAGTAGATTACTGGTTTATTAGAAAAGAACATAACTCAGCCACAATGGAAGAGCTGCATAGGGCAAGGAATATGGGAAGGAGTGCAGAGCTTCCAGGCCCTCTCCCAGGGCACGGCCCCTACCCATCCTTTCCGGTTTTTTTGTAGAGGCCTCATTACATAGGCATGACTGATTAAATCACTGGGCACTGGCGATTGAGCTGGGTCTCCAGTGCCTCTCCTTTCCCAGGAGGTGGGGGCAGGGTGGGGCTGAAAGTTCCAACCATCTAATTGGCTGGTTCCCCTGGCAACCACCCTCCATCCTTGGGTTGACTAAGGGCTTTCCAAAAATCACCTTACTACTATAAACTCAGGTGTGGCTGAAAAAGGCTTGCTATGAATAACTAAGATATCCACTTTACCCATGGCTTGGAAGCTACTTCAGGAACTGAGGACAAGATACCAAACAACAAAGTATGCTCCCATTGCTCTTATGCTTAGGGAATTCCAAGGGTTTGGGAGCTGTGAGCCAGGGCTGTCTGTAAATTAAATATGTATTTCTTTAAGAAAAAGTTTTATTTACTTATTTTTAGAGAGAGGGGAAGGGAGGGAGAGAAGAGAAACACCTGTGTGTGGTTGCCTCTCACACGCCCCCTACTGGGGACCTGGCTCACAACCCAGGAATGTGCCCTGACTGGGAATCAAACTGGCGACCTTTTGGTTCACAAGCCAGTGCTCAATCCACTGAGCCACACCAACTACAGCTAAATATGTATTTCTGAGTCACACTATCACAGCCAGTGTCAGACCTGGTGCAGAGAGTGCCCTTCCTGGGTCCATGGCGATTGGAGAGGTCCACGGGGCCTGAGGTCGGTGTACTGAGTGTTTGGCCATCTGTGAAGGCTGAATCACTTCTCTCATTGACCCTAGAACACTTCCTAAAAATGAGGGGTGGGCGCGTAAGAAATTTTTTACTTACCCTTCCATCTAGTAATTCCTTCTGTTACTATTTACTGATGGCTTAAGTTTTGGAGTCAAGTGGACCCAGCTTCTTATGTGTAGGAGGCACTTGGCCCTCAAGGGTCTGCAGAGAAAGATCCTTCAGGAACTTGAGCCCGCTCCCCAAAGGGTGCGGTTTCAGAAAGCTGCCTTTGGTCCACAGAGCCCCAGCCTCCCCCAGGGAAGCCCACAGACCCAGGTAAGGACCTGTCTAGCCAGCTTAGGGCTGTGAATGCTTATCGGATGGCAAGTTTACGGGGAAAGGGGCAGCTCTACTTGGGCTGTTTTGCTGTGAGAGAATACAAACTCTCCTGCTTGCAGGGCACAGGCAACTTGGGGTCACAGCCTCCTACCCCCAACTGGTGCTTCCAACTGTAGGTCTGAAGGGTAAATATACAGGGTCCAGCAGAAGTAAGGCCTGCTTGAGTGTGGTTGGTAATGTAATAATATGGGTGTAATAATTTATAGTTTTAATTTGAACATTTCACCTAAAATGCCAAATGGTGTTCTTGAATGTGATATTGTTATGTTACAGAATTACATGCTTATGATTTGGAAATAAAAGATTTTGTAATAAAAAGGGGCACTATTTGTGCTGGACCCTGTATATAGACTTGAGGTACAGCCACATTCCCAGGAAAACAGACACACGTTCCACGGGACCACAGGAGAGATGTAGACTAGGTCATGGCCTCAGGCTCTTCTTAGCCCTGAGTACCCAGAGCACTGGACCAGGGAGGAAGCACAGCCAAGAGACAGGGTCCCGGCTCCTTGGTCAGACTGGTGCCCTCAGAATCCTGCTCTACTATGTAACAGCTGTGTGACCTTGGGGCTGTATCAGTCTCTTTCTCCTCATCTGTAAAATGGAATGATGACAATAGCATTGACCTTATGGGGCCATTGTGAGGGCTACATCAGATAAAGCACAGAACAGGGCTGGCTCTGCCAGGGTGCTGGGAAACGGCAGGAGGACCTTTCTGTCACATCAGCCGGAATGAGCCCCCCTCACAGAATGTTCTCCAAAGTAATGTGATAAATGGTACAATTAAGAACCAGCCACTGCTCCACTCCTTAATTGTACCATTTATCACACTACTTTGTGCCCCACACTGGACTGCATACTTTACATACATTATCTTTTTGAATCCTCAAGACTACTTGGAGAGGCCTACGTTATGCCCTTTAACAGATGGAGGAATTGAGCTTCCCTGAGATGGGGCAGCCTGACCAGGGTCATACAGTAACTGAGTCTGAATTCACGCCCAGGTCTCCCTGATTCAAAACTCACACGTTTTCCCCAGTCCCAGGACTTGCCTCTCTTCCAGCTCAGGTGATGTACGGGGCTGGAATGTAGTCTGTGAACCTGGGAGGGAAGTGGGAGATCCCTCATGCAGGAGGCTGAATGGCAGGGGCCTGTGAGCTAGGCCATAGGTAGGCCCAGAGTCCCTGTGTAAGAGCAAGACTGCAACTGGCCTGCGGGTGGGGGCGGGAGACAACTCTACCCTAACCTCTCTGAATGGGGAGGGGAGGGAAGCAAGGGTAGGGGATCGGTTGGTTGTGTCAGGAAGCATCCAACTGAGACTGCATTTAAAGTGCTAGAGAGATCAAGACAGAGCATACATGCATGGCACCCGGTGCCTGACTCTTCACACATTAGGTTTGAAAGTCAGGACAGTGTGTCCTGGACGGCAGAACCAGCCCACCCCAAGCTGCCGTCTCAGTGGGTTGGCCAGCGGTTGGGGGGCTCTGAAGGGCCTCACTACCCACTCCTCTCTTGCAGCTCTCTCGAAGATGCACTGGACACCGGAACACGCCCAGCCCCTCAACCAGTGGCCAGAGCAGCACCTGGACGTCTCCTCGACCACACCATCGCCAGCCCACAAGTTGGAGCTGCCTCCTGGGGGTCGCCAGCGCTGCCACTATGCTTGGGCACACGACGACATCTCTGCCCTTACTGCCTCCAACCTCCTCAAGCGCTACGCGGAGAAATACTCAGGGGTCCTGGACTCGCCCTACGAGCGCCCCACCCTGGGCGGCTACGGCGATGCCGCCTTCCTCAACGGCGCCAAGGGGGACCCCGAGCCTTGGCCTGGGCCAGAGCCACACTACCCCTTGGCGTCACTCCACGAAGGCCTCCCGGGAACCAAGTCAGGCAGTGGGGGCGGCTCCGGGGGCCTCGGGAGCTCCCCGGTTTTAGCCGGGAACCTTCCTGAACCTCTCTACGCCGGGAATGCGTGCGGGGCCCCGCCCGCGGCACCTGAGTACGCGTCAGGCTACGGCGGGGGGTACTTGGCTCCCAGCTACTGCCCGCAGACCGGAACCCCAATGCCCCCGCCGCCGCCCGCTGCGCTGTTGCAGCCCCCGCCTCCGCCGGGCTACGGGCCTTCCGGCCCTCTGTACAACTACCCCACGGGGGGCTACGCCGCGCAGCCGGGCTACGGGGCTCTACCGCCGCCCCCGGCCCCGCCGCCGACCCCCTACCTGCCCTCCGGCCTGGCGGCGCCCACGCCCCTGCCGGCGCCCGCCCCGTCCCGGCCTGCGCCCACCTCCTACAGCTTCCAGGCGGCCGCTCCGGGTGCGGAGGCTGGGGTGTCGCTGAAGCGCAAGGCCGCTGACGAGGGCGCAGAGGGTCGCTACCGCAAGTACGTCTATGAGCCTACCAAGGCCCCGGCAGCCGACGGCGCCTCCTACCCCGCGGCGGACAACGGCGAGTGTCGAGGCAACGGGTTCCGGGCGAAGCCGCGGGGAGTGGCGGAGGAGGCATCGGGCAAGTACGCCGACGGCGTCTCTCTCAAGGTCCTGGGCTTCCCGGTCTACGGCCCGCAACTCGAGCCCTTTGAGAAGTTCGCGGAGCGCGCCCCGGCGTCGGCTCCCCGCGGGAGTTTTGCCTTGCCGTCGGAGGAGCCTCCCAAAGGAGTGGACCCGGGGGCCCTGGAGCTGGTGACGAGCAAGATGCTGGACTGCGGGCCCCCGGTGCAGTGGGCAGACGTGGCGGGGCAGGGCCCGCTCAAGGCGGCTCTGGAGGAGGAGCTGGTGTGGCCCCTGCTGAGGCCGCCCACCTACCCCGGCAGCCCGCGCCCACCGCGGACAGTGCTACTCTTTGGGCCTCGGGGCGCGGGGAAGGCGCTGCTGGGACGCTGCCTGGCTACCCAGTTGGGCGCCACTCTGCTGCGCCTGCGCGGAGCCACGCTGGCCGCGCCGGGCGCCGCGGAGGGCGCGCGCCTTCTTCAGGCCGCTTTCGCGGCCGCGCGCTGTCGCCCACCCGCGGTGCTCCTCATCAGTGAGCTGGACGCGCTGCTGCCGACCCGGGAAGACGGCGCCGCCGCTACGGGCGCGCTGCAGGCGCCGCTCCTGGCCTGCCTGGACGGCGGCTGCGGCGCGGGGTCCGACGGCGTGCTGGTCGTGGGCACCACCTCGCGGCCCGCGGCTCTGGACGAGGCCACGCGCCGGCGCTTTGCTCTCCGCTTTTACGTGGCGCTGCCGGACGGTGCGGCCCGCGGACAGATCCTGCAGCGGGCGCTGGCCCAGCAGGGCTGCGTGCTGAGCGAGCAGGAGCTGGCGGCCCTGGTGCAGGGCACCCAGGGCTTCTCCGGGGGCGAGCTGGGGCAGCTGTGCCAGCAGGCAGCGGCCGGGGCGGGCCTCCCGGGGCTGCAGCGCCCCCTCTCCTACAAGGACCTGGAGTCGGCACTGGCCAAGGTGGGCCCCCGGGTCTCTCCCAAGGATCTGGACTCGTACGTGGAGTGGGACAAGATGTACGGCTTCGGACACTGACGGCGCGCGGGCGAGGCCCCGGGAGCCGCCGCCCCTCCCTCCCCGGCCCTGGGAGGGACGTCTTTAACCCACCGGGCTGGGGAGGGTGCCAAGTGATGAATGTGGGAGGGAGAAGGGAGGGTGCTGTTGGTGGATTTTTTTTTGGGGGGGGGTCAGGAAAATGCCTCTGCTAGGCAGATAGATGCCATATGCGCTGTGTACTCAGGTTTTTTTCTATTTATTGTGGACGGGAAGCTGCCATCTCCGCTCCTCCGACGGGCAGACCAGGGATGGTCCTACACCCGGGACCTAAGGAACTCCTGCTCTCTCGCCACAATCCTTTTGTCTCCTCCCTATCTTAATGGCTCCCTCCTCCTCCTGCCATTCTCCCCTCTTTCTTCGCATTCGCCTAGTTTTCTCTCCTCGACTGCCCTCACCTCCCCCCCCCCGCCCCCATCCTGGCCCTGTTTCTCCTTTGCTTATCCCTCCTCTTTCTCCATCTTTCACCCTCTGCTTCTGTCTCTGTCCCTTACTCCCTAGCTTCTGTGTCTCTCCGTCTGTCTCCTGCCTTCTGTCCCTCTCATTCAAAGAGTGCGGTATCCTTTTGCAGGAGGTCTGGAGGTCCAGAGGATGAGGAGGAGAGGGAGGAATTCCCTCCCACCCCATTACCTCTCACCCAGCTGAAACCTTGGGGAGAGGGGTGGAAATCAAACAAAAAACACCCAAAGAAGGGTTTTTGTTGTTTGCTTTCGAGGGCGGAAATACCAGAAATGTAGCTTGTTTAATATTTAGGCTTCTTATTTTTGTAAGATATGTAGAACTTGCTGTTTTTCTTTTTATTTTGACAACTCAGGAAGAAATTGCCCTCAGAAGGAATGTTAGGCTTCGGCTACTCTCCTGTGTGCTCCCCACCAACCCCCCATACCCCTGGTGCGGGGGGAGCAAATTGTCCCGGAAGACTCAGAAAATGAGACTTGTCAGGAAGGGGAGGGGAGGGCCCAGAGCCACACGAAGACCCCTGCTTTTTCTGGGATAGAAGCGGAATGTACTTGCAGAGCTTCCTCCCCAGCCCGAGGTTGCAGGCAGGGGTGCTGGGAAGTAGGTTATGGGATTTGAGAGCGGGTAGGTCTTGCTACCTTTCTGCTGCTCTCCCAACAGGGGCCCGCTCTCAGCTTAGTATTTTCTATGAAGGGTTAGCTAGACTTGGGATGCCCTTGCCCACTTCCTGCCCCAGACCCAGCAAGTAGTCTGAGAGGCCCCAAATGGGAAGGTGACTTAGGCAGGAAGTCCCCTAGAGAGGTCATCTCACCTGGCCACTGCCCGTGCAGAGGTCTCCTGTAACATAGGCTAAGAAGATTCTCTCTGGAGGGAAGGCTGGTTGGGTCCAACACTGAGTAAACACTCATTCTTCCCTGTCTGTGAAGAGGCTCTGGGCAGGGGTGAGCATCGGACCGGGACAGGTTCTGTGCAGAAGTGCTCCTCCCTCATTTTCCAAGGGTCCGAAGTCTTGAGGACAAGGGAGTGTGAGAGGGGGAAGGTGATGGGCAGGCTGTTTTTCCCTGACTTTGGGAATTTGGCCTTAGTCCTACCCACAGTGGCCACCAGAGGCCCAGGCCTGAAGGGCTTTCTTCTGAGAACCATGTTCCCCCCCTCCCCACCAGCCTCCCTCCATGGGGCTTCAGCAGATTGTCTCCTCCCCTTCAGGGAGCCCATTTCACAACTCTGACCTTCGGTCCAAAGTTGGGGGGAACATGCCCTCACCCCTGCCTCTCTTCTCTCCCACCATAGCCTCCCTTTCTGTTCCTTGCCTGTCCTTACGGCTGCTACAGCCTCTGTGCCACCTCCCACTCCCAGGTGGAAGGGTGTCCAGGGGAAACATTTCAGGTGCCAAGGTGCTGAGGGCCTGTACTGGCAGCGTGAACAGGAAAGCTGCTCCGTGTGTGTCCGCTTTTCACCCTTGGTCTCTCTGGCCCTCCTCGGAGCTGGCTATTTGCGGGACTTCGGTGCCTCAGAAACAGTGGGGTGAGCTGTGGGATCTTGGCTGTGAAAGGACCTTAGAGGGAGTGAGGAGTGAGGAGGTTCTCTCAGGTGTGTGTATGTGTATGGGGGGGTGGGGAGGGTGTCGGGGGAAGTGGGGTTGGGATCCCCTCCCTTCAAGAGGAAGGCAGCTCTGGGGGGTTGGGGGGGGAGCTCACTGATAGTGACCCAGGGCCCCCACCGCCTCCTCTACTGGCCTTGGGGAACTTTGCACAAGGAGACATCCCCCAGTCTACTAGCACCTACCTCGTGGGCACTGAGGTGGGTGGGGGAAGGGCAGGTCCAGCTCTGGCGATGTTGGGGGGGCATACCAAAGAATCCAGGGGCAGGGGTTAGGGGAGGGCAGACTCAGCAAGCTGGCCCTCTCATTCCTCTACCCAGATTGGGGTTGGGGTCCTCTCCTCCAGCTGTAACCATTTCTACCTCATTTTGCTGCGTGTTGTACATGGACATATTTATCTCCTGTCTGATGATGCTCTGCAGTTGCGCTCTGTCTACCTCAGAAGAGACTGTATTTTAAAAGAAAGTATCACACAGTATTAAAGCAACGACATGTGGTTTCCAGAGGATTTTTTTGGGGTAGCAGGATGTGGGGAGCCCACTGGGAAATCCTCAGGCATCCAGGTGCATCGGTGCCATTGGTGTGGCCCTGGATGTGTCTATCCCTTGAACAAAACGTTCCTGTGGAACCCCTGTTCTTCACTCTGGCACAGGAAGTGCCCGCCCAGGCACTGGGTGCTGAGGCTGCCCGGTGACAAACCACACTCAGGCTTTGAAAGGCCCCTGGATGAGAAGCCATCGTGAAATTCTGAGCTCTCAGAGGCTTAGATTTGGGGCTGATTCGTTGTATCCCTGGAGCTCTGAAGTGTGGGATTGGAGGGGTAGGGGGCAAAGAAAGGCTCGCATGTGTGAATGAATGAATGAATGAATGAATGCAGGAAAGAGGCAAAAGGGGAAGGTTTACCCACAGCCTGGACCACAGCCCTTGGTGGCTGCAGTGGTTATACTTGTATTCCATTCTTGGATGGAGGAGAAGTACCCGGAGGGCAGGGTATGGAAATAACCGAGTTCCAGTCTTTAAAGTCACACAGAATCCTTTGTCTGCCACCATTTGTCAACCCCCAAATTATCTTTGACAACTCATCATAAACTGGGAGACTGATAAAACTAGGACAGAGCATCTTGCTGAAAAAGCTGTGTGGAGATCCCCGAGAGAGGTCTGGACTCAACTTCTTGAGGTCCTTGAAAAATGTTCTAAAATGATTGAAAATGCACTAGAGTGCGAGAGGATCAGTGCACCCAGGGCTCAGGGCTTAGCGTACACACCAGGCTTTCAGGAGGCAAAGCAGTTTCCCCTCTGAGGGAAACAGCTGAGGGTGTGCTTGGGCATGGGGGCTCCGGGGCATTGTCCCAGGGTTCAGCAACCCCGGCTCTCCCGGATCTTTGAGGTCCAGACCCTCCTCACTCTCTAGTTGGTTTGTTGTATACCTACTGTGTGCAGACACTGTGTGGCACTGAGAATATAGAAATGATTAAGCACAGCCACTGTTCTGGAGATGCCACAGGACAGGGTGGGGAAAGCTCAAAAAGGGATCATGTGAAAATACAGCTGCATAAAGCTGCTTGAGGAGGGGCCACATCAAAATTTTTATTCTCATATGTAGCACATTTGATGCATGGAAGACACCGAATAAGTCCTTGAATTAATTAACTCCCAGATAAAGTGTCTTGAAGGATGCACAGTCTATCTCAAGAACGTCTGGAAAAGACCCGGACTCACAACAGTGGTTGTGGGAGGTCAGAAAAGCTTCCTGGACAGGAGTGGGTACAGCGGACAGAGCTATGGAGGCTGGCAACTGCAGCATATGTGTGGTTTGGCATAAGAGCATAAAACGAGGGCTGAAGTGGGGGCCAGTGGGGCCGGAGGAATCGCCGGGAGAAATGCTGCACGGTGAGGAACATCCACACCTGTGCAGAGCCGGGGGTGGGGGGCAGGACACGACTGATGTGAAAGTTAAGAATTCACATACTGAGATTCAAGAAATCTTTACTGAATCCTTTCTCACTAGGTAATATGGGGACAATAGATGGACCCTCCAGCTGTGGCTGGTGTGGCTCAGTGGGTTGAGTGTGGGCCTGGGAACCAAAGGGTTGCTGGTTTGATCCCCAGTCAGGGCACATGCCTGGGTGGTGGGCTGGGTCCCCCGCAGAGGGTGTGCGACAGGCAGCCACATATTGATGTTTTCCTCCCTTTCTTCCTCCTTTCCCCTCTCTAAAAATAAATAATGAATAAAAAAAGATGGACCTTCCAGTCTAATGAGGGAGACAGTAAAATGGCTATGAGAGTAGACAGGATAGAGTCAGTCAGGGAGAGTTTTCCACAAGAGACCTGTCCACGGAGGAGTGACTGAGCCAGAACGAAGACTGCCGGTCAAGAACCGCAAGAGGGCCGGCGCCGAGCGGAAAGGAACCGCAGTGCGTGCGGCCCCAGCGCGTGGAGGCAGGTGGGGACTGGAGGAGGAGTTCACCTTACCCAGACAAGGGGGATGGGAAATGACAGCCGGTATATATTTGGTGTTTAGCTGGTAAGAAGAATTGAGATGTTGATTAGATATCAGAGATAACGGACAGCTAGGGCTCTAGGGCGGAGGATGAGGAGGGGCAGTGAATGGTTAGAAGGATGCCGGAGACTTGCTGAATCTGAGGCGTTTGTGGGTCAGCTTGGCCACTGGCCAGCCCCTCCCAGTCTTGGGAAACTCTCCCCAATTCCTGGGTTTTGTGAGACCCTTACTCTTAACTTCTGGGTGTTGGAAGATGATCCTCTAACCATCCGTGTGCGTTGGAGACCCCTTTCCACGTCCCGGAGTGCTAGGGACCCCTCGCCCCCATAGCTGAATGTGGGAAGCCCCTCCCCCCAGCCGTGGGCGCCAGCACCCCTCCCCCACCCGCGGGCATTCCGAGCAGCCCCTCGCCGGACAGTCGGTCCGGCCACCGCCCAGCCATGGCGGGGTGGGCTCCAGCTGGGGCCCTTGTCCTGGCCCTCGAGCTCTGGGGCTGGGTGTTGGTTCTGGCGGGGGCCATGGACGCCATGGGTCCTCACACGGCTGTCCGTCTGGCCGAGCTGCTGACCCCGGAGGAGTGCAGCCATTTCCAGTCGCTCCTGAAGGCGCCGGAGCCGGACGTCGAGGCCGAGCTGGCCAGACTTTCTGAGGATCGGTTGGCCCGGGCCGAACCGCCAGGGACCAGGTCGGGGTCTCCGGGACGGCGGCGACGGGAGGCGATGGGCCCGGCGGCTGAGCCCCGGGAGGTATCCGACGGCTGCCGGGAGGGGCTGGCGGCTTGGCTGGCAGCCGAGGCCCTGACTCTGCCCTGGGACCGTGTGGCCCGGGCCCTGCGGCGCTGCGGCCGCCCCGATGTGGCCCGGGAGCTGGGCAAGAACCTCCACCAGCAGGCGACGCTGCAGCTGCGCAAGTTTGGGCAGGGCTACCTGCCGCCCGGTGCTCCCCCAGTCCCCGCCCCAGGCCCCGCCCCAGCCCCGGCCCCAGCCCGGGCCCCGGCCCCACATTCCCGCAGTGCGCGCTCCCGCCGCGCCTCGGTCCGGGAGCCCAACTGGGACGAACTGGAGCTGGTCGTGGAGCGACTGCCGCAGGCACCGTATGAACGCAGCCCTCTGGGCTGGGCCGGGCCGCTGGCGCTGGGCCTCTTCACCGGCTTCGTGGGGACACTGGGCGCTGGGGCCCTGTTCATCCTGCTGACACTGTGGATCACGGGCGGCGATGGCGACGGGGCGCGGCCCGGCAGCCCCAGCCTGGCTAAGGCCGAGGTGCACGGCTGGTGGGAGGTGAAGCCGCTGGTGACTGAATAGCAGCTCCCGTCGCCCCGGGCCTGGGCCCACTCGGCCCGAGCTACAGGTGGGCCAGATCCGCCCTCACCCCAGTGCCCCGGCTGTAAAGCGAGGCACAACACTGGTGGAGTGCTGCCTTTGACGTATAATAAAAGTCACGAAACTCGCCAAGCATAGAGCAATTGGTTTGTTAGTTCGTTGGAAATGACGGGCATGGTCAAGAGTGCTGCTGTCAACAGAACAGGGAGGGCTCAGGTGCCCCTCTGGGGGGGAGGGTAGCAGGCAGGCCCTCCCCCCAGTTCTCATCAGCGTTAGTTTCTTATTTCGAAATTATTCTTCCACCAGGAGCTACCATTTATTGAGCATTAACTGTGTGCCAGGCCCTACGCTAAGCACTCACATACATTATTTGACCTAATTTTTAAAACTCAAAGCAAAGTTAGGTTTTTGAACCTAGAGCTGCCTGACCTGCAAGTTTTAGCTCCAGAGGAAATAATCTGCCAGCATTAAGGGGCTTGGGAAGCATAGCGGGGACCAGAACAAATTGCAGGGCTTCTGTTCACTCTGAGGCCCTGCTGGAGTGTGTAGGGGGTGACACAGCTAGAGGTGTTACCCACTTCCAGAGGCTGCTGCCCCCAAGCTTCCCTCCCCACTCTGGCAAGGCCTCCCCAAACCTTTCCCACCCACTGCTCAGACTGTGTCCCTTGTCACAGGGGAGGCAAGAGGACAGCTGTGGGGTCCAGCTGGGTGGGAGTGCTTAGCTTCCCATCCACCCTTGGCTAAGGGACGCTGGTGTGAGGGCAATGACAAAATGACAGGCCAGTCCAAGAGGAGAGTTGAAAACAAGATTGACGTAACCCTTTATTGCAAATTCTAAAGTAAAAAGATGTACAGTACAAAGTAAAATTGAAATTTCAGACTATAAACTTCCAATCCACTTATACATTCTCATTTCTCAAGCATTTCCGCCATTTCCGCATAAACGGAACAGGGAACAAGTCGAGGGGGTGAGGGAAGGAGATACAGCAAGGGAAAAAAATTAAGTGTCTAGAATAATCATAAACCCCAGAAGCAAGTGAAAGGAAAGGTATTTTCTCGACCTGCTGTCCTGGTGATGAGAAGCGGGGGTGGTTGGAGCAGTGCAGTTTAAAATGGCTCTCAGAGTAGCAGCATTTATGGTACCATTTCATCTTCCTTAAGTCCAAATAATACTTTGCCCTTCCCTAGTGCCTTTGCCTCTGTATCTCAAAACACTTTACAAAACATTTAGTTAAAGCCTCACAACACCCCTGTGAGGTAGGTCAGTATTATTATCCCCATTTTACAGATGGGGAAACTGAGGCACAGAGAGGTTAAGTGACTTGCCCAAGGCCACACAGCGAGCCAGCGGTTGAGCTGGGGATGGAACACAGGAGTTCTGTCCCTTTTCTGGAACCACTGGACCCCGCTCCCCTTTACCTATATACATTCTTCACACACACACACACACAGCACATGTGCATGCCCGCCCACCCCACCCCACTTGGCCTCTATGTACAGCAAACAGCAGTGGGGGACAGGGGCAGGGGGTGCCTCAGGAGCGTTTTAACAGAGGAAATCTTGGTAATCCTAAAAAGGGAATCCAAGAAAGCATAGAGCCGAGTCACAACGCAGACTCTGTGCAAACCCTCGGGCCCCTCCCAACCCAGACTTCCTCTTCTCTCCTAATGTCCCCCTGGCTGGCTAGTTGCAGCCAATTCTTTGGGGGGGGGTGGGGGGTACCTGAAAATGAACGAAGCTTTTTGCAAAACTTTGGGCAACATCTGAGAAAAGAAAGGGGCATCGTTACAAAAGATGCCCTGGACTCAAGTCACAAAGTCATAACCCATGGCGATCTCACCTCCACAGTAGGCCTGGAGGCTGGGGGCCGGGGGAGGATGGGGACTGACCTACCAGCCATCTCTCTCCAGAGTGGAGCTACTGGAGTGGACTAGAGTGGGCACTTCAGAATCCTCCTGAGAGTGTTCCCGGACCGGGAGACATGGCCTAGAGAGGGATGTCCCCAAAGCAGGGCAGGGAGAGGGAAGGGGAGGGATGTCCCTCACCCTGCACAATTGTGAATGAGACCAGCTCTAGTCTGCTGGTTTATCTGTGGGGTGATGGAGGGCAAAGCCCAGCATTAGCTAGCAGAGTGGAGGCTGTTGGGCATCGTGCACACCCAAGCTTTGGGGCATTGGGATAGTTTTTTGTTGTTTATTTTTCTTCCACACACTGGTGAAAAAGGTAGAAGTAAGGCCAGCTCAGCTGGGTTGGCTGACATCATCTCTGGGGGCTTTGCCAGGTGACCTGGTGAGGAAGGGGTTTCATGGGCCTTTAAGCACCGGCCCAGCAGGGGGAGGAATGCCACATGCAATGGGTGAATGGGGATGGGGGGCTTGCTCTTCTCTCCAATCTCTGCTTCTCAGCCAGAACTTGGCCAGAGACCCTATGATCTCTCTCCCATTCCCCTTTCACCACATGTACGTAAGGTCCCAATTCCCAGATCCCTCCCAGGACTCAAGAATTGGGATAGATAAGCAACAAACACACACCAAGACAGGCTTCCCTTGTACAGTAAAAAGGGTCATTTTTATTTTGTTTCCTTTTTGGCTTATAGTTGTGATGTGCACTTTGTCATGTCTCATTTAGAGCAGTGTTGGCCTCCATGCATTCACTAATACACTAATCTTCACTATTGGTCTGTTACAAGTTTATATTGGTTGCGGCGAAAAATAAAAGAACTCTGGGCACTGTCGTACCAGGAGCTTTGACTGGGAGTTTCTCTTTATCTCTCCCAGGTCAGCCTCTGGTGCCGAAAGAGGCTCATTTGGAGAGGAGTGGGAGTGGGCCATGCCGACTCGGGCGGTCTTTCCTGCTCTCGCCCGCTGCTTTACATTGTGGAGCTCCTCATCCTAAGCAACAAGGAGGTTAAGGGAAGAGGGGAAAGTGTTTTTCACACAAACCAGCAACCGTGTCAGCTGCTGCTCAGTGGCTTTGGCTCTGCATTTTAAATTAACAGCATCACATGTGACTTTTTGCTTTTTGTCCTTTTTTTTTTTTTTAAAGGTGGATTGTGGAATATAAATACTGCACCAAGGACCTGGCTACAAAAAATAAATATATTTATATTCTATTTATAGATCTATATATATATATGTGCAGTGATACTGTGGCTGCTGCTGCTATTTCATTGGCTTCATTAATATTTGGCAAAGCGTTGCCACTTACCCACTCAGGGAGGACGCGGAGCTACGTCGTCACTGATGCTCTCAGTTCAATGCCTGTTAGCTGCGGGTGTAAACTGCTGGTGATGGTGTCATTCACTACCAAAGAAGTGTGGAGCAGGGCAGGTGAGAGTGAGCGAGGGGTGGTGGGGAGGGAAAGGAAGGTGGGAAGTGTTAGAAGATAAATAAAAGTTGAACTTCAAATAGAGTAGAGGAGGCTTCTTCCCTGTGACGCTGGCGGATGGGTGTCAGATACCCAGGCCCACGTGTGTGTGACTGAGGGGATGGCCTGCTGGGCAGGGATCAGGGTCTGGGGGAGGAGAAGGGGCAGATCTCAGAAAAGCCTCATCAATAGTAGCTTAATGCCATCACAAGCACGAGCACTTGGGGTGCCAAGCGGGATCTTAATAGCTCTGTTGCCCATCTCGAGACCTAAGAACAATTATGAAGTTTAGCCAAATCTTGCATAGAAGTGGTTAGAATTTATTGCACATTGGAACAAAAATATATATATTTGTTGTTGTTTTGGAAAAGACCATTAGCAATAAAAAATTTTTTGTCTGTCTGTCTGGTTTGGGGATGTACATTGGCTGACAGCATCTAAGTTCTAAGAAGAAAGAAAAGTATAAAAAATAAAAATAAACATGACAATGGCAGAAGCCAGAAGCCATTTTCTATTTAATAAGTTAATTTGTATTTACAAAAAGTCATGCCAATAAAATAAAATGATATATTACAGTATTTATAATTCTCTTAAAAAGAATAACCACACGTGTCAGCTTCTGTTTTGTGCTGTTTACGATGTAGCCCATACGTGTTACTCTGCACCTGTCCTAGCAGCTAGCAGCGTCACTGAGAGCGATGCCTTCCTACCCTGGTGTCGCGTGTGGTACAAAAGTCCTACAGGTGATGCCGCAGAAGCAGGCTTATGATGGCTGGACAGCATCTATTGGTCCAACAAGACAGAAAGCTCTGCTTACTGACTTGCCGTGGTTTGTTCTACACAAAACTAGTCAGGTGGACTGTGAAAATACATCCAAAGTGCTTCTACTGCAAGGCAGATTGGTGTGTCTGATTATGGGTTGTTTTCCCCCCCTCTATTGTATGGGTCAGGAAGAATTTATTTTGATTTGGTTTGCAAGCTAAAATCTCTCCTCAGTCTTGGTATAGACTTCCTGACACATTCAACTGCAGCATCTTGGCTTTGAAATCTAGTCATCAGATGAGAAACCCCTGGACTAAAAACTGCCTTCCCTAAAGCAGGAGATGGAATGGAAGATAGGATGCTCCCCGCAAAGCCACCCTTCAATGACGATGGACAGGTCGCTAAGCAGACAGCAAAACCGGCTGAAAGGAAACGCGCTGGGGGAAGCTGGAACATCTGAGAATTAATATTAAATCACTTTCTCATGAGAACCAGTGCAATAAAGAAACCAAGTGGGCTTGGATCAGAGGCGGTTCCATCTCTACCTCAGGTCCCACCAGTGATGGCTTATTCTAACGATAGATGAAAGAAAACACAGCCTCAGCCCCAGTGCTGCTGCCCTCACCCACCTCTGTGGGTAAGGGAAGCCCTGCTTGGTGGAGATGTGATGGAGGCGAGAGGGACCATGCAGAGTGTGAGCTCGTGACAGCCCCTTTGTAGAAGAGAGGCCCGTTCACAGTATCTGAACCCCTCTCCACGTGGACCCGAGCCCAGAGAAAGCCACGATGCAAAAGGACGTGATACTAAATGAAATGAGCACCCCTTAACCCCCAACGAAAGGTGGTTTTAAGTTCCCTAAATCACCCCCTAGAGATAACATGCTACTTTGAATAGCATTTTTACCTCTACCCCAAATTAGTGTCAGTTCTCCAGTATGAAGGCTAAACAATCATCATAAATATTGCAAAATACAAATGAACTTTTTTTTTGATTTTTGTTTTTAGCCCTAGGATTTGGTTTTACAGTGACATTAATACAAGCCATTTGAGATCAAAGTTTCCCCACATACGGGACACAGAGCAGCATTAAACAGTTCGTCTTTCGAAATGTGCAACAATGGCTGTATGTTAGAGATGTCTGTTAAACATAGACACGCGACGGATCCATCTGCTTGTCGGACTGGGTTCGTGTTTGTTGGTGGTGGTCGGTTGGTTGGTTATGTTTCCCTACCCAGAAGGTGTATGAAAGACTTCTACGGATTCATAAAGAATTGCAGCGGGTGTGGAACTCTTACCATTTTTTCTCCAAATACAGTGAACGGTGCAGGGCTGGGTCCTGTCCCAAGGCTGACCCAGGGCAGGGGAGAGGATCAGTAGTGTCCTGTGGTGTATGGTTCTCATGCATGACTTCTGATCACGGCATGCCATCATGCAAATCATTTCTATGCATTGAACAAGCACAATGTTTGGAATCGGCCTGAGCAAGTCCTCCTCAGCCTGAAGAAACCTGATTGTTTTCCCCCACCCATCTCCAAACCATGTGAAGCCCATGTGGAGAAGATGCGGTTTATGTCAAAGAAACTGATAATTAAATGACATGGGCTAAATGTGAGTATGTGTGTGTTTTCTTTTTGCTGCTTAGCTTAACTAATGTACGAATGCAAATATAGTTTGCATGAACAAACAAACTTTTAAAGTGATGCTTTCTGCTTCTGAGAATCAACGAAATGAAAAAAATAAAATCCATTTGGCTGCAACGGAAATACGCTGGTTCCGGCAGCCTCTCCTCTGTTTTTGTATCCTGTTTAGTTTTGTCCTAAGTTGCATTGACTGATGTGGAACATGCAGTAACCACCTGCCCAAGCAGTAGAAAATCTGTGAGTCCAGGGAGCAGGGTCCTTCGCCCTGGGCAGGTCACTGCTCAAGATGCAACCGTGGTACATGGTAAGCAGACTACGTTTGGTATAGATCTTCAGGGTAAAGTGTCTCCACAGCTGTTCTGCATTGATAATATTCAGGAAGTTTGTAAACAATCTTTCACTTGCAAGTTTTAAATCTGTACAATATTTAATTCTTGCTTTCTTCTAACACTTGGATTCTCTGACCTCTTTTTGTCTTTTGGCTCTTTCCCTTCTTCCTTCCTCTGCCCGCTGCTGTTTCTCCTTCTCGGGTTTAGTCACACTGTCATAGGATGGGAGGGAGGCCGTCGATGGGGTGCTCTCCTTTTTCTCCCGGTGTGTGCCTCCGTTCTCCAGCTTATTGGAAGCTGTCTTTTTGCAAATGAAGCCCCGCCTTGCTAAATGTCCCCGGTAGGCGCGCTGCAGGACCACTGCCGACACCTCTTCCTGCTTGCGCCGCAGCGTGGTTGTGATTGGCTCGTAAGACACTTTGGAAGGATTAGACGCCACAAACCGCTCCTCCATCTGCTGCCGGAGGATGTCCAGCTCCCCACTGTCTCCCAGGACCCGCTTGGTGAAGGCAAAAAGGATGTCCAAGCAGTGGATACGATCCCCACTGACCATGGGCAGATCCATGGCAATGAGCTCTATGGTGTTGGGCTTGGGCACTCGGAGAGGATGCTCCAAGGCATCTGCAAAGTCTGCCAGCTTACAGTACTCGATGAATTGGGTGGCATCGGGGTCAAACTTCTCCCAGATCTCATAGAAGGTCTCAAAGTCGTCCTCACTCAGAGGGTCTGCACTTTCCTCTGTGGCTACACTGAAGTTCTCCAAGATGATGGCAATGTACATGTTCACAACAATTAGGAAGGAGATGATGATGTAGCTCACAAAGAAGAAGATGCCCACTGAGGGGTTCCCGCAGTCTCCCTTGAAGTTGCTCCCTGGGTGTTCTTTTTCCAGGCTGCAGTCAGGGGGTCGGTTTAGGATGGGCAGCAGCAGGCCATCCCACCCGGCCGAGGTTGTGATCTGAAAGAGGCAGATCATACTGTTGCCAAAGGTCTCAAAGTTGAACATGTCGTCAATGCCAGCCTCGTGCTTCACATATGCAAAATTGGACATCCCAAAGATGGAGAAGATGAACATGACCAGGAAGAGCAGAAGGCCGATGTTGAACAGAGCAGGCAAGGACATCATTAAGGCAAAGAGCAGGGTACGAATCCCTTTGGCACCTTTGATCAGACGCAAGATGCGCCCAATACGGGCCAATCGGATGACTCGGAATAGGGTTGGGGAAACAAAGTATTTCTCAATTATATCAGCCAGGAACATTCCTAAGAAGAGGAGTAGAAGAAGACATGTTACTGATACTGGAGACGTCCTTTCTCTTTACTTACGTCACCTGGCATTATGGAATCCCTAAGTTCAAAGGACTTTATTGAATGGTGCCTTACTATTCAATCTGAACTCTCATGAGAAAAAAAAAATCACGTTTCAAACATATAAAAAGAAGAGGAAACAATAAAACAGACACTTATGTCCATAGCACCCAGATTTAAGAGGTGCCAGCATTCACCAAATTTGCTTTGTCTTCGTCCCCAGAAGCAGCCGCAATCCCGAAGGCCGTATGCTTGGCGTCTCTGTGGCTCTGTTATGTGTGGGCCCATGAATAACATACAGGTAGCATCTTCCCATGCTTAAGGAATGAAAATGTATCCATCTTTTTTGATCAATTTTTTTAGATCTCTAACTTGCTTTTGAGACTTAACATTGTGAGATTGGTCTCTGGTGTTAAAACAATTTTAGATTATTCATGATAATGGTTGAATTTCATGAACAGGTAGGTCCTCATTTGTCTGTTTTCCTACTCAAGGATAATTCATTTTTTTCATATTTGTGCATGCATGGCTTCCTGAGGTGTTACGGGTTCTTCTCCGAAACACTATCAAACCTCCACACCCACAGATAATGAATGACAGGGCCTCGCTCCACCCTATGCGCTCACTGCCCTTTGGCTGTGATGTTTTAGTCATTCTGATAATACCACCAATTTTCAAAGTATCTTCTTCCTGGATCTGAACAGACATTAAAAAAAAAACAAAAAAAAAAAACATTGCCCTGACCCATGGGGCTCAGTCATTGGGTGTCATCCCGCAAAGCAAAATGTCGTTGTTTGATTCCCAGTCAGGGCACGTGCCTGGGTTGTGGGTTCATCCCTGGTGGGGGTGCATAGGAGAGGCGACCGATTGATGTTTCTTTCTCAGGTCAATGTTTTTCTCCCTCTTTTTCTCCTTCCCTTCCCCTCTCTCTTAAAAAAAAAAAAAAATCAATAAATAAAATCTTAAAAAAATTTTTTACTGATTTTTTTTGAGAGAGGAAGGGGGAAGGAGAGAAAGAAAAAGGAAGAAGGAGGGAGGAGAGAGAAGAGAGAGAAAGAGAGAGGGAAACATTGATTTGCTGTTCCATGAGGGCATTCATTGGTAGACTGGGGATCAAACCTGCAACCCTGGCTTATAGGGACGACGCTCTAACCAGCTGAGCTTCCTGGCTGAGGCTGTAAAGCCTTTTTGGTTTCTCACTGCTCCATGTCACTACCCCACCAAATGAGTCTACGACACTGAAGAGAACGCTTATGAGTGGCTTTTAACTCAGAGCTTCAAACTTTTAAAATCTATATCAGCAGATAAAAATGTCAAGGCATTAGTAGGAAATAAAGGTAGATGGTGAAAATGTGCAAATCAGGGGACTTTCTTCTGTTCACATTCAGCCAGGGGCCCACCTCTACCAGACCACTCGACTTTAAAGGACAGAGCAGCAATGGGAACCCAACGAGGGGCAGCAGAAGGAAGAGGAGATGAAAAGGATGGGGAACGACAGCTGCAGGGAAAGCAATGACACGGTCTCTCCCTTCAGGGCCCTGTCCTGCTAGGGGGCAACATGGGCTTCAGCTGACAAGAGGGATTTACTTTAAACAAAAAGAAAATCTTTCAATCATAGGGATTCATAAATATTGGGGTAATGAACTGCAGAAGGCTACAGAATCCCGTTATTTGAAGGTTTTAAGCTAGGTAAGAATTCTCTGAGGAAGGGACAAGATGAAGAAAGTTCAAAGTAGACCAGATAACCTCCTGGGGCTTTGTCTGGAGCTAGAATTCCATGGGGTGATTGAGCTTTCAAGAAAATCTACCATAGCCAGGACCCAAGATCACTTCTCAGCTCTTCTCTTCAGGTCTCCATTAAGCCATAACCAGTGACCGCAAGAAGTCAGGTGATATATTTCAATATGCAATACTTGCATTCCATGTATGGTGGGCAAGTAAGGCTTCAGAGAGAAGATGCCCGAGCAAGGTTTTGTAGGATGAGTGTGCATTTGTCCCCAGAGAAAAGGAGAGAGAGATGGGCAGACTGCAGCCTAGTCTGTAGGAATACTATTTAAGGGGGCCTTTCGGAGGTTCTAAGGCTAGTTTTACCCCAGATCCCCTTAATTTAAAAAGATAATTTCTATTCTTTTGTTTCCAAACACATTAATGATATTTAATAAAAATTCTAATCATTGCCCTGGCCAGTGTGGCTCAGTTAGTTGGAGTACTGTTCTATACACCAAAGGGTTGTGGGTTCGATCCCTCGTCTGGGTGTGTACAGGAGGCAAACAATCGATGTTTCTCTCACATGGACGTTTCTTTCTCTCTCTTCCCCCACCCCCTTCAGCTCTCTGAAGCCATAAAAAAGTGTATCCTCAGGTGAGGGCTAAAAAAATTGCAATCATCAAAATCTTCATTTGCGAGTACACTCTGAGAATGGGGCCATGGCTTGGTCTTCAGGTTTCCCACCCCATTCAGTAGCAGGTGGGCAGAAAAAGATCAAGCACAGTGGACGAGGGCAGTATTGCCCGATGTGTGCTTTGTGGGAGGTTAGGGGTGTGGGTTTGAGAGTGGGCGCTGGAGTGGGCCCCCACTTGCTCACCTACTAGTCCATGTCTTGGGAACTGCTCTGTGCTTACTGAAACTTATAGGGTTGTTGGGAGGGATATATAATATAAATTAAATATATGTAAGACACTTAGAATGGTGACCAGCACATGGTGTATTCCATTAAAATGTAAGATATCATTACTATAATTTGAAAAAGGGTGTTGTGATAAAAAAGAGGAGGGATGGTGTACTAAACACTTCTTTTTTAAAAATGGATTTTATTTATTTATTTTTAGAGAGGGGAAGGGAGGGAGAGAAACATCAATATGTGGTTGCCTTTAGCACACCCCCTACTGAGGATCTGTCCCGTAACCCAGGCATATGCCCTGACTGGGAATCGAACCGGTGACCCTCTGGTTTGTAGGCAGGTGATCAATCCACTGAGCCATGCCAGCCAGGGCTGTATTAAACAATTCTTTACTGCAGGATTCCCAAGAACCTTCTCTAGGCTACTGTGCTCTGTGACCCTCCCAAGGAAGTTTAACGTACAGTGTTGCCCAGAGTAATTCCATCATGAGATTCTTTCCTTGGGGAGAGACAGGTGGGATCAGTGTTCCATGTGTCAACACACATTTGGACATGCTGCTCCTGAGGACAGAACTAGAAAGCAGCACAGGCTAAGGTGAATGCCAGCTGCCTTCTGTTGCCCACAGCCACCACCTGGCTAACCCGGCCTGGCCACCGGAGCTCTGGAGCTGGTGCCCAGGGGTCTCGCACGCTCTCTCTCTGCTGGCCTAAGTCATCGAACCTGCCCAGGCAGTGCTTCGCCGTTCAGGATGCCTTTCGGGAAGGCAAACCTTCTGGGAGGGCAATCGATACAACAGCATTTCTTCTGTCTGCCAGGACATCACCCCTTTCATGCCTTTAGGTTGAAGCAAAATGCCAGACAGTTGCGGTTAAAAAACCAACTTGAGTTCTGCCTTTGCCACGTCTGAACTGAGAGACCTTGAAGTCTTTACAGTGAAGATAACAAAAGCCAGCTTCTGGGGCTGTCACGAGGATCAAATGAGATAGCGCCAGTGAAGAATCTCTCAAACTGTACCCGGCGCACGGAAAACTCTCAGTGAAAGGAGCACCGACCGCCACTGTCACTGCCATGAGCAGTTTCCTGGGCCGTTTCATTGATATTCAGCTTAAGGCAATCTCTTACCTTCCCTTTTTTCCATTTTACACTGCTACTGTGATTTTACACTGCTATTGTGGCCATACTTTTAAAAACAGTTTTTTCTAAAATCTTCACCAAAGGACTTTTTTGCACTGCCTTTTCTAATCATTCCCTGCCCCCTGCAACCAGAATTTACAGTCCAAGGCTGCTACCAACACTTTGCAGAAAGGCACTGACCACGTAACATGTCGGGCAGGCCCGCGAGATGACACAAGGCTTGAGCTGTGAGAGTGACCAGCCTGCACTTTGGACCCGTGACACTCCTTCTCTCCCCGGAATCTTGTCCTCAGGGCTACGCAGGGCCCGTCCTCCCTTCCCCACCTGCCCCACTCACCCACGATGGAGAGGATGACTACCACGAAGTCGAAGATGTTCCAGCCAATGGTGAAGTAGTAGTGCCTCAAGGCAAACATTTTGAGCACACACTCACAAGTGAAGAAGATGACGAAGACCAGGTTAATCCAGTAGAGGATGTTCTCCATCTGCTTGCTCTGAGTATCTGTCTCCACCATCATCGTCACCATGTTAAGGCAGATGAGCATCATGATAACAATGTCGAAGGCTTGTTGAGTGACAAAATCAAAGACGATACCTTGGATTTTGTTCTGGGAGGGGGCAGAGGAGAAGGAAAGATATGAAAGGGTTCACAAAAGCCTTTCTGAGCAGAATGGAAGCTGCCGTCCTGTTGATCAGAGTGCTCTGCCTTCTTTTCTCTAACACCAGCCAGCCCCACCCTGCCACTCTGTCAGGACACCAGGGGCACGGACAGACCCCCGCGTCAATACCACCACACCCAGAGTTTTCCAAAATTGCCACTCTTCTCTTTCGCGTCTATACCACCACCACCTCTAGGTGTCTCCCCACCTGTCCAGCTGCTCCTTTTCAGTCTCATTTGCCAGCCATTTCTTCTGTTACTAAGTCTCCTATTTTTCTACGCTTTCTCCCTAGGAGAGCTCATATATTCCTACTGCTTACGTGCGTAATATCTACGTACTTTCTCATGGTCCTTCTTCTCAGCCCGTATCTTCCCTCTGAGTTCCTGTGTTGCTCACTTGACATCTTTCCTTGAAGACTCATGAGCATCTCAAACTCAACAAGTCCAAAGCAGAACTAAGTCCTTTCCCTGCCCCTCACCCAACTTGTTCCTCCCTCATCTCAATTATTCATTCAGTCTCTTGAGCCAGAAACTGGAGGGTCCTCCTTATCTCCTTCCTCTCCCTCCTCTTCCTGCCTTCCGTCTACTCCATTGCAGGTCTTACTGGTTCTTTCTCCAAAAATATGAACTGAATTCATCCACTTCATCCCAATTCAGTTGGCCCTACTCTAGCCTTAGCCACCTTCTTCTTTCATCTGGACTTCCGGAACAGTCCCTGACCTGCTTCCTCTCTTGCCTTCCTCCAATGCAATCCCCACACAGCAGCAAGTGTGATTATTTAAAAACATAAATGAATCACATCATTCTTCTATTTACAACCTTTCAATAATTTCTCACTGGGCTTGCAACACAAGCCCTGTTAACCTGGTTCACAAAATGCTTTTCACAGGCTAATCCTGCTCGTCTCGAGCGCCTTCCTCTGGCTCACCCCACTGGCCACACTAACATTTCCTGCTTTTAGGGCCTCTTTGCTTTTCTAGGACCTCCTTCCTCCATCCAATTTTGGATGCCTCTCATCCACTCAAGTAGACCCTTCTTAGTGAGGCTTTCTCTGACTACTCTTTGGAAGTAGATTCCCCTACCCTAGGCCTCCATTCTCCCCTGTCACAACCCTCCGGTTAACTTTTTCTCACAACACTGCACATTTTATAATGGCCATTTGCTCACTTATTTATCTCTATCCCCACTGTATAAGCTCCATGACAGCAGCATCTAAATTTTGTTCATCACTTTATGTTTAGTGTCTGCTACACGGTATGGGGTCTGTAACTTCAGTAAATCCTCACTTAATATCATGGGTTTTGTGACTTTAAGTGAAGTTATGTATAACAAAACCAATTTCACCATCGGCTGATTGATATAAACAAGGAGTTAAGCTTCTACGCATATCATCAATGTTATAGAAACCACTGTTGAACAAAAGAATGTCATTGGAGAACCTCCTATGATCAGCGCTGAATCAGTGCTGATCACTATTAATGTTTCCTACCACAGCAAGTTTTTATGTTTTAGTGTTGAAGAAAATACACTCAGGTTCCCTCGTGCAAAGTACTGAACAGAACTTTAGAAATGGAAATCCTCTTCCATTCCTTTTGGTCCCATTTCTATCCCAGAATGGAAACTAACAATAAAGAAAGAAAAATCATTCATTTTCTTAAGATCTTCCCAATTTTTAAAAAAGTACCTAAGGCACTTGAGCTGGTGCTTATTTTCAGAATTACTTTAACTTGGTGGTTTTCAAACACCAAGTTCTGCAAAGCCCTAGGGCTTCCCTTGCCTCAGAATTTGGTGAGGTGCGTACGCCAGGTGCGGGGCTGAGCAGGGAAAGTCACCCCCACTCTTGATTCAAACAAAGTAGCTCCACTTTTATTTTTACAAAATAGATTGCCGGGAAAGCTTCTATTTTAAGAGTTGCGCTCTTTTGTTTGTTTTTTTAAAGTTACTTTAAACGCACGTTACAGAAGAAGAAACCTAGAGCCCGGTCTGTGGGGGCTGCGTCCCTCCCAGCTGGCGAGGCGGCTTCAGGAGCACCTCCTCCTCTGACGCAGGGGGACCACCACCAACGGAAGGCTAGAGCGGAACCCAGTCCCCATTCGGGGTCACAGAAGACTCTGTTCAAGGAGGCAATCAGGACTTCGGATGCCCCTAGTCTTCTGCTCCCACAAACATCCAGAAGCATTATTTTAGCTTCTGGGCACATCCTTGCAAAGACTGACCTGTTGGGTGGAAAGCTGAAAAAACAATGACCAAACCTATCTCACACTGGCAGGAAAGAGATCAGCTTTCATTTTCACTTTTCCCTGTGAATGTTTAGCTGTCTCTTAAAACATCTCTCTGCCAGGGCCACAGCCGGTGTGGTTAAGATGCCAATTCTTTGCTGCTGCCCAAGAGAGGCTCAAAGGCAAGGTCAAGCACAAATGTAAAAGCCATCCCATACCTGAATCCCTGTTCTGCTGCTGGTCTCAGATCTTCTGGATGGGGTGGCTAGCCGAGGATTAGCGGGCACCGGCAGCCTATCACTTACCCCGTTCCTTCCTTTGCAGTAACCCTATCAATATCTTTGTCCATAAGGGGTCTCTTTCCAGCCTCGGCCTGCACAAATGCACTCACCACGGGGCGGGGAATGGGTTTCTGCGGTTTCTTGGAGCCCAGCTTTTTCATGGCATTGTAGTACTTCTTCTGTTCTTCAGTCATGAAGATGTCCTGACCTCCAAAGTAAAGGGGGGAAAAGGGGAACGCACAGTTACAATGGGCTCTCAGGCACCTCGAGTCTGGATCCCAGGGCTCAGCCCCTCTCCTCTCCTTTCCCGAGGTCACTTCAGTCAGCAGTGGTCCCAGGGTGAGGCAGACCTGGGACCACCACTGCAAGTCAAAGAGACCCCGCCTTTGTTTTCAGCTCGGGTTTTCTGAGACCTGCCAGGAAGGAAGGAGTTGGACTGACTACCCAACCACAGACTCTCGGGGAAGGGTTAGACCCGGGGGCAAGGACTTTGAAGACAGTCACATCTCACTGGTTCCTAAATATTTTTAGGCTGGCTTTCTTGACAAAATTCTAGGAGGAAAAGAACCCATTTTAAAATAAAAGGATTTTCAACTCCTGGCTAATGGCCCATTTATTTCTGACATTAAAAATTTAGAAATTCTGAAGCAAGAAAACAATTTGGGGAGTTCCTTGGAGTTTGTTGGGACAGACTCGATTTATAAGATGAATAATAAAAGTAACCTTTGCAATTTGTTTTGGAAAATTGTTAACTATCTGGGACAGGTATGGAAGTGAACTTTTTAAGGATGGTCTCTCATAGACAGTTACAAGTCTAGACAATTTCTACTGCTCACTACAGCTCTTCATTTGCTTTCCTTTCACCTCTGTCACTAGACCCTCTCCTACCCTCCCTCCCTCTGGTAGGAGGCCCAAACCAGTAAAAGGCCTCAAGAATAAGGCTGCTAGGACACGTGGTAAACCACGTACTGTGAAATCCAGCCCTCAACAGAAAGAGTCAGTTGGGGCTAATGTACGGTGGGGCAAGTGCCGCAGTGAGGTGATCATATGGATTCTAGAGGAAGAGAGGTGTCACCACTCTAGAGACAGGAACAGAGACACAGAGAGATATGTCCCTCGTCTGGGTGGACCTCTGACCACTGGCAATGAGGGGAGGAGACCTATCTTTTTCTTTTGTTGATTGAAGTTATCAATGATGACACCAATGAACAGGTTCAGGGTGAAGAAGGAGCCGAAGATGATGAAGATGACAAAGTAGATGTACATGTAGATGTTGTCCTCATACTTAGGCTGCTCCTCAGGCTGTCAAAGGGCAGGAGAAAAAGGAAGAGAGTCAGCTCCTAGCCTGGGGATCAGGTGGGCATTTCTGACCTTGCCAAGGCCATTAGCTGGGGTTGGGGAGCCTTAGATTCTCTCTACCTATCTCCTTCACACTGGTGGGCCCTGTGCTCCGAAGACATTATTTCTGCCATGACTTAGGTGGAGAATATGCAAATCATGAAGTGAGGAGGAGGGGAGGCTGCTAGGAGCCACTCTTATTTCAAAGCAGCATGGAAAAGTAGCCAGCCCCCCCTGGGCTAGGCTCAACGCAACAGCCTGATCACCTGCAGTCAGTGTGAGGGCGATGACATACTGAGAGGAGGAAGTGCCCTACAGTCAACCAAACAAGTGAAAATGTTCTAAGCCTCCCTCTCTTTCCTGACGAGACCCACCATGCTGCTTGCTTTCTAGCCATCTAAGAAGGCTGTGATTTCACCAGGCATATCCTTACCTTTCGGGAATCTACAGCTGCATACATGATGTCCATCCAGCCTTTGAAGGTTGCCTGGCAAACAGAGTCAGTCATTAGATGGTGCCTGTTAGGGGAGGTGGGAGTCTGAGCAAAGGTCCAAGGAGCCAGGCTTGGGTTCAGTGAGAACACAAGACAGGGAATTTGGGTGCAGCCTCACACAGACAGACAATTTTCTGTTTATTAGTATAGGTCCCAAGGGAGCTTTATCTAAGTCCCTGGAACCACATCAGAGAAACATGTTGGAGTGGTAATTGGACCAATACTTTCACAAAAGGTCATTAAAAAGGGGCCTGAGAAGGTTGCCTAAAACTGGGGCGGGCACACTATATTTAGGAACGAGTACCAGAAATCCACTGAGCGTACTTAGAACTTACAGGAACCACTTTTTAAAAAGGTGTTGGCACTGGGGTCTGGAAAATTCATAGCTGCATTAAAAACAAAAACAAACAAACAAACAAAAAAGGCCAGAACTTTCTCCTTACCAATACATACATGTTTAGCCTACGGTAGAGGCAATACTGGCTTCAGCCTAGGCAGCCCCTTCCCAATTTTACTCCTCGATCTGGTATAGCTAGCCTGATTTTGAAACAAATATAGGTAACCAATGAAAATTTTCCATGTTTTATTTACGTCCTATTTGTTTTATTTACTTAACCAGATTCTAAGTTTTTTCAGGGCATGGGCAGTTCTTTATTCATCCGATGGCTCCAGTCCTGCCAAATGCAGAACCTTGCACACGCGGGGGGTCTGACCACAACGTCTGGCAGGCTGGTGGCTGTGCACTGGTCTCCTGGGGCTGCTCCAGCCCGAATTTGATTTGCGGGTTCAATTTCTTGAACTGGGACAGAACAACAAAGTCCTTGGGAGTGGAATGAGCCACTGCCCATTCCATCAACTTTGCCTCCTACGACTAGCTAGCAGTGAGCACCTAATATGTAAGGGTGAGCTGAGAGCTTCACCTTCATCATCGCATTTAATTCACCCAACAATTATGTGATGTAGACATACTTGTAATAGTAATAAAAACACATAATCGCAAATGCCATTAATTAAGCACTGCTACATGCCAGGCACTGAGCGAAGAAGTTTTAGTAAGTTATCATGAATCTTCTTTACAATCATGCAAGGCGTTGTTACCCACATTTAACAGATGAAGAAACAGACTCAGAGAGGCTGAGTAATTTGTCTAAGATCACATAAATAAATAAATATGCGTGGCCAATAAATATGTGTGGCTCAAATCCACATCTGTCTGATTCCAAAGCCTAGGAACCTCCACTGCATGACAGAGTCTTGTAAAACGTTCCAAAAAATTGGCGAGAGAGGAAGAGAAAACTAGGCATAAGGGAACGTTACTTGATGCAAGTAGCCCTTTCTCACTGTGCTACACGGAGCCTCTCCCGGGGCGACCTGAGGGCAGCACCCTGGCTCTGCCGTATTTTTCCCTTTAACTCCAGTGCAGCTGTTACACAGAATTGTTCTGCTCCATCAAAACTGCCATCACTTTTCTGGGGTCTATGTACTTATCTTCATTTTTTCCTTTTTTCTTTAACTATATACTCTGTCCTGGAGAGAGAAAGTGATCGCTCTGCAACTTCATTATGCTGCAGGATCTTGATTTGCTGCTCAGCTTAGAGCAGTGAGGGATTTCCTTTGAGTGATGTCTTGGAGAAGTCAGAGGGCTCAGGGAGGGTGTCTCCCTGGAACCAGTTTGGGAAGTGACACAGTTCCAGGTGACCTATTAGGAATCACCTTGATTCTGGAAGCAGGGCTGAGAAGGAACCAGGTAAGATTTCTGCTACCCACCTGAACTTCACAGGACAGAAAAAATAACGGTACTCACCACCTGAAGCAGCGCCAAATATCCTGCCCCAACGTTATCGAAGTTGATCTTCACGTTCTTCCATCTGATTTCTGTATTGTTCCCTTCCATGAGCTTTTCACAATCAGTTTTATTGTTGACAATGTCAATTTCAAATCGCTCTTCAGCAGTCTCGTTAAAGCAGTAGTGGTACTTTCCCGCAAACAGGTTAACTCCCATGATGCTGAAAATCAGCCAGAAGATGAGACACACCAGCAGCACATTCATGATGGAGGGGATGGCGCCCACCAAGGCATTCACCACCACCTGCATTGGAAGGGGAGGTTGCTGAGTGTTGGGAGGAAGTACGGGCAAGCACGCTTGTTTGATTTCCAGGAGGGGAATGACACTGTGTGGCTTATTCTGACTACAGAAACATTATGTTCCTTTTGAAATTAGGGTAACTGGAGAGATCCAGAAGTAGGACCAAAATTTTCTAAATCTGTTAAATATATTTTGAGGAATTCTAATAAATTACACATTTATTTAATCTAACACAAATCTCTTGCCCAAGGTGACCTAGGTCTTCTCACCTAGGCATCACCCTGGACCAAAACCATTATTTCAGTCCAATCTCCCTCTTCACCAACTCATAAAATGTGCCCTGTGGGAAAACCTGAGAGATCTCAGGCTCACCTGTTGCCTTTCAACAGACATTCCCCCTCTGCAAAACAAGGTATGATTGTTCAAAATCACAGAGAAGCACCCTTGGCGTTAGCAGCGAATCAGTCAACAGTACATAAAGTCTCTCTCAAGACTACGCAAGGCCAGTTATCTTACTTCAGGCACTAGCTGATCATGCATACTTTGCAGGCTCAAGAAAGAAAAAGCTATGTTCCCTCTACCAAAAAGTATAAAATAAAATCTGAACAGATGTGTTTTTCATACATGATTTATTATTCTCCTTCAGCCTTTCTTTTTCTTACTTTGTAGGCTTCTAAATCTAAGAGGCACCCCTTGCTTGACTAACCCTGATGTCTCCGTTCAATCCAAAGCTTGATTGACTCTTCACATAGGAATGACAAGTTTTGGGGGGGAAGTTTTGGGGTAGATCTCCACTCTTAAAATCCAAAATTGGCATATTGTTAAAAATCACTGACTATAGTAATCTGAGGAATGGGGAAAAAAAAAAGCAAAAGGAAAAAAAGCCCCTGAGGAATCGAAGTTTCTGGGTTGTTTTAACTTTGATTTTGCTTCACACCATAGGTGAGAGTAGCTAGACAACACTTCCCTGTGGCAGCAGTTTTCACTAGAGGAGTTCAAAGTGCTTATAAAAATAGCATTTCAGGTGGTGAGACAAAGACAAGGCTGGTGTTCATTCCTGCCCTGATTCTCACTTGCTGTTGCCTTCGGCGGGACTGCCAAGGGCCAGAAAGGCGGCCCTAAAACGGGAAGAATGCTTCTTCCTTTTTCTGGTACTCTAGAAGGATTACCGGAGTTAAAACAATGGATATAAATGAAGTCTTCCAATATTCTGTTAGAAAGAGGTGACAAGTGTCACCATGTCCCTGCATTTTTTCAGTGCAGGGAAGAGACAGGACAGGCTGCCAACTAGCACAGCACCCAAAGGGCCAAAGGATGATGACAGAGAAGGACACCAGGGGGCAGCTCTGGGCCCGGATTCGCCTGCCTAGTTCAGGTTTTCCTTGGGTGGTTGTTGTCTCAGATTGCACTGTCACTCAGCCCAGCACCTGACTCAGAAGAGCCGTCTGCTCTGTCCTATATAAAGCAGGCAATAACAGTCTGCTAAGGAGTTGCTCTTCCTTAGATTAAAATAGTAGTTTTGAGTTTCTCCAATTCATTTATTTACGAAGGCCTTTAGACTGAGAGGAAGTTATTTCTTAATTCTTAGACCAAGAAATCTCTTCTAGATCTAATAGCTCTGTCATTAGTATAAAATGAGTGTATCTCAACTGCTCATTACTTTGAGCAAAGAAAGTCAGAATATCTGAAATCTGAAAAATCTTCAATGCTATTTTGGAGAATGATGCTCATTTTTATTTACTTGTTACCAAATTTGTCAGGTGATCAGATATGAGTTTTACCTCCTCATTCTACAGTGGCTCACCCGTTAGTGGGAGCACTGGAAAGCAATGAAATGTGCAAAATAGGCAAGAGAGGGTGACCCACAAAAGGAAGACTCATTTCTCAAACGGTAGGAGCAGATTCCATAAAGATTCAAAAGTGCAGGTCTACGCGACAGCGTTTCGCAGCACAGCTTAGGTGGGAGAGCGCGACCTTCTATTAGACCCTCTCGAGTACGCGAGGCGGACGTAGGCCCCAAAAGATTTGAAACCTAGAAGTGTCCTTTTTAAAATCTCAGTTCAGAATGTACCTCCTCTAGGAAGTCTTCTGTCTTAACCCAGGGTGACCTGTCCTACACAGGGTCTCTGTGTGACAGCTCCATGTGGGGTAGTATTTACAGCAGGAAAGAACAGTCAGCTCAGCGACTGAGTGATCGCTTCACACACACTCACAGACTGATCAAAGGACTCAAGGTACAAAACTGTTTACTGAGCCTTGTTCTCAGACACGTGTAACACAAAACCCTATAAAGTCCAATGCACTTAGAGGATGAAAACACACTTTCATTTATTAATCAAAACGAAAGAAGAACTTCTCACCTTAGTTTTATGAATAAAACAGTAAACGGAGTTGACGAAATTTACTAACCATTCTTTCTTGCTGTAAACAGCAGCTGATAAGCTGCAGCACGTCAGACAGAACTGTTGACCTGCACTCCACGTATAATTGTGTTGACATTTGCAGCAAACAAAGGGTGAAAAGCCCTGCTTCGTTATTCTGAACTCTCACACCACCGCTGTGTCATAAATGCTAATTCAAGTGTCCATGGATAGTCATTTAATAAATTGAATCGCCTCTTCTGCTCTCTAATTAAATTCTCATGTTATTCTATATTACCTTTAATTATCGTAAAATTCATTATCTTAAAAAACTAAATATAAAACTATTACTCAAAGCTAGGTTCTAGCAATCTATAAAAAGTTACTGTTTGCAATGAAAGTTTATACTTAGCAATTGACATAAATTTCATTGACTTGATGTGAAAATGCCAATGAATACTAAATCTTACAGAATTTTGTCTTTTCTATAATGCCTAGAATATCACTGCTCATTAAATATTGTAAAATCTGTCAAATAGCTTTTAATATCTGGCAGAGGGAACATGGCTTTAGTGGACAACTAGGTACTGACAACGAAAATGCATGCATGTTTCACAGCATCACTAGTATAGATCCTAGAGAATTTAACAGCACAGCAACACGTGAAATGAAGAGTACTATGGAGGAGAGAAAAGCAAAGAACTACATGAACCATTCCTTTGCCAATAGCGTGAGTGTTTCGATTTTCTGGTCTTTGGTTTGAGGAAGAAGAGAGGAAGAGACTGAAGTCAGTGTCCCAGGACAGGCTAGGGGCATGTGTCCCCTCTCAAGGGAAGCCCTGAGCCTGTCATTGGAGCAGCACAGTGACAGTTGAGTCTGTCTGCATCAACAGTATTCAGTTCTTGGAGATTTCTTATTGAACATTCCCTAAGGGTAATCTCTCAAGCGTTGGCATACACACGAACCCAAACCAAGGAAGTAAAAAACATAGCCCTCATAGAAACGTAATGTTCAAACAGAACAAGAAACACAGGCAAATCCAATCTTTTTTTCTCGCAGTTATGCTTCCGCAGTACAGGAGAGGGTCCTGAGCCCTCTCCACCTGCCCAGCCAGAGGCAGTGAATGCTACTGGTTGGAGTCAATCAAATCAGGTGACGCTCCTATATCAGAGCCTCCCTTGCTGACCATTTATTTATTGTTTGAAGTCCTGGCTTTGGGTTCACACTTGTGCCTGCCCATATTATCTTATTTGAGAAAAACGTGATATGGAAGTTTCACTTTCCAATGTTTTTCAAATTAAAAGTGTCTTCTGTTCTGATCACCCATTCTGGACCTCTGGCCTCTTAAACTACTTGAAAATGGACAAGTAAAAGTTCTGGGGCAGTGGAAACTGAGTCCAGGAAAGGTGAGGAAAGGAGCTAAGAGGAAGAAGTGTGGACATCAAGAGGGCTCCTGTGTCCAGATTATTGAAATAACTGCCTCATGGGCAAGCTGGCACCAGCTGGTCCATGAGGATGGTTTCTGCCCCGGGGCAGAACTGGCAGTCATGACATTCAGACTGAGAAAGTTAGTAGCAAGTATCACTTGATCGTTTTTTCTTAGGCTTCTTCAGGTCTCATTTTAGGAGATCCAGGGTCCCAACTGGGGAATGTGGAGGGTCACGGGCACCTGCTTGGGTACGATGCTGCAAATAATGTCTTCAACAGGCTTTTTTAAATCCTCAGTTTTTCATCAGTGAAATGAATTACCAACCTTGTAACAAAACTAGTACTATGTACGTAAAAAAAAATTTAACTCACCCCTCCTGATAGAAGTGGGAAGGTGAGGGAAGGTGAGGGAGGTGGGGAAGAGCATTTTAATCCTCTTTCAATGGCCACCTACAAGCTGGTGTCTTCTTCGGAGCACTGCTCCCCGCAGTCAGCCTGAGTGTAACAATGCCCTCCTCACACATTCCGAAATCTCTCTGAACTGTGGGAGAGGAACTAGACTCCCAAGTCTTGTTTTGCTTTTTAAATTAAAATAAATTTATGCTGCTGTGGAACTGACCTTCCTACAGACGGCTTTGGGTGGGTCGCAGAAAGCCCGCATTTAGTGAATCAAACTGTGACTGTGCTACAGAAGACACACAAATTTGTTGCAAAAAGCATTTGTGTGAATCAACTAAAATAGTAAGATAGAATTCCCAAGTCCCAGTGAAATTTCATCTTTCTGTACAACTCTGGGTCTCACCATAGACTAGTGGCCAGGGGTCACAGATGAGGAATGAGTGAAGCCCTGGGGTCTAGTTTCTCCAATTAGTCTTGCTCGTGTGGACTACCACAATGGTGTCATTTTTATTCCTACATTCTGATATTTGCACATTTAAAAACATATCCTCTGGTTTGCTCTCCTGCATGTATTCAACATCTGAATTGAAATGCGTTTTCTTGGTCTTGTTAAGTGTAACAGACCTCTCTGATTACCACAGGACAACTATTACCACCAAAAGCCAGCTGCCCACTTGATTTTAGGAAATTGACTTTTTAGTGTGTGTGTGCACATGTGTACACACCCACACCATTTTTTTTTTTAATCAAGAGAGATGGCAAAAAGGCACCGAAAGAGGGAGCCTTATTTCTAGTTGGTAGGGTGACAGCACCTTGCACCTTTTGTATTTGGGTGGAGTGTCACCAGAGCAGGAATAGCAGGTGTTGAGAAATTTCAAGAGAACTAGCTGATACTCATCTAGCATCACACCTGGTTGTTACTTTGGCAATGTTAGGACAGGGGACCATACAGCGTGGGCAGAGGGGTAGGGGGTGAGGAGGAAAGCTTTGCTATCAGACAGTGGCTGCCAGTCCTTATGAGACTGGGCTGAGAACAACAAGGTGCAATAAGAGGAATCAGAATAGAAAGAAAAGCATTTCTTTTCCCAGGGCCACACCAAATTCTGCTCCATCCCAATCCCAGGCCTGCCATCATGTCTTCAAGCCCCTTCTTGGTTGCTTTCTCAGTGACTCCAAGGTCACAGTCCCCACCTGGCTGATGGCCCTACACAGGACTCTCCCTGCCTGCGGCCTCTGCTTTTCAGTGGGTTTCTCGGTTGCAATTCCCCTTCTTTGCACCTGGTGATTCTCCCTATTAAGTCAACAGCCCAGAAAGCTGCCCCAAGTGCTACAGGTAAGCCAGGCCAAATGAGAATAGCCAATGTTAACATGTTCTGCGATGGCATGTTGCTGGGGGTGGGGCTGATATTCATGTGATGAGGCAGCTTAAGGCAACTCCCCTCGCACGGGGCGGGTGCGGGGGAGAGTGGAGGATCAAATGGCAGCTGCATCACAGAGTCTGGGCTTGAATGGTCTTTCCACCATGTGATCAGTTCTAGCATGCTTAAACAGTTTCCACTGGCATGCAGAAGGATCAGCGGCTCTTAGTATCTTACCCTCATCCCTTCAAATCGTGATAAGGCTCTTAAGGGTCTCAAAGCTCTTAGGGTCCTAAGGGACTTTATGGCACCTAGTTCCGAGTAGCCCAGGGCATTAGCTATAAGGCTGACTAAAGAGACCTACACAGAAACAGAAGAGAAAAACAAAAACAAAAACAAAAAAAGAAATAAAACAAAATAGAAAAGAAAACAGAGGTTCCAGAGTGTTAGAACAAAGCCCCTAGCCCTGATTATACAGGTTGGGCCCCCCAGGTAGAGGAAGTGGGTAACACCAGCTGCCTACTTCAACTTGGACTCAAACGACCTGGAAGGAAAGGAGGTTGAGAGAGGCAGAAGAAAAAACACAAAGGGAAGAGAAAATTTGGAGAGGGCGGTAGACGTACACACAAGTTGGAAAAGGGCAAAGGGTGAAGGGAGCGGGAGAGAATGAGGAAGTTCCATTGGAAGAAGAGGAGCCTGGACAGATGACAAAAACCTTACCCTCGACCTTTACAGTCTCTGCAGGTCCCAGAAGTTCCCATTAAATTAAGCCAGACAAATTTAATGGTACCTATGGGAAAGAATACAGATAAATACACACACTCCACCCAAGCTGCCCCTTCCTCAGCTCATTCACCAGGGATTTCCAACAGGGACAAGCTCTCTTACTCCTGGGTGACAAGAAGCCATTGGTTTGAGAATTTGATGAGTCACTGCACCAACAGAGGACACAATCAATAAGCCCCAGGCTGACTTCACAGTTCCCACACAGAAAAGAACCAAATGAAGAAACGTGACAAATGTTGACTCCATGAGGACTCGCTTAAGCAATTCTTCTATTTCTCTCTTTTAACTATAATAATCCTTCCATCTTTTAACTGTACGCACGACTCCTTCAAGGCCATGAGAACTGGGTGGGCCTGGATGACTGCTTCCGTGCCTTTCCTTACAATCCTCAGAACAGCCCCAAATAACCTGGCTTCGGGCCTGTCCTTTCCAGGCCAATCTTCCATTTTCTCATCGTTAGAATCACAGCTAGAAAGATTCTTGGAACAATTTAAAAAATGTATTTTATAGGTGAGGAAACTGAGACCCATATCCAAGCCCATATACCTAACACACAAGAACTGGCTCAGCATCGCATCGGTAGGCCGGAAGCTAGGATTAGACCTGCACTTCTGATCCCCAGGCCAGAGCTCTTTCTTCTACAACAGACAGCCTCTCCCCACTGGCAGGTTAGATTCCCATACCCCAACAGAGGATTGTAGGTATCGGAACAAGCCAGACGGGATGATATGGGCATACTCAGGAGAAGTATGCAGGTCTCTAGGCCTGGAGTCAGGGTCAAATGCTTTCCTGCTCTTCCAGAGCCCTCAGGGCAGTTACCCCGAAGATCCCTTAACATTGGGTACTAACCACCTACACCTGCAGCTGTGCCCGACTGCAGACCTGAAAATACCTTTAGCTGACCAGATCCTAGAATGGTCGGGCTCTGGGCTTCTCTCCTTGATTCTGGGACAGGTTAAGATGTTCCCATCAACAAATTCCCTCTACTAGGAAGTGCTGGTTGCAGATTCGCTCAGCATGATTTGATATTTTAAAACAAATTTAGAGAAAAAAATAACTCACAACTTAGTTTCATTTGTTGCTTTTCATCTCTACCTTTAATTTTGTATCTCTTAACTGCACAAAAAATTGTTTTTACATGAAGCTATTTATAATTGAGCAGCAGGACTGGTGGCAGGTAGAAGCAGAAAGTCAGTGACCAAGGGAGGGTCAGAAATGAGGAGACTTAAAAGGTTTCAATCTAAAAAGAGGTGTGAACCCTTATCTACGCATGTACTCATAGTCCAGCAATACAGGTATCTTCTCTGGAATCCTAGGCAGTGTCCAAAGCAGACATGGAATTAAATGCCGCCCTATTAGGCTACTCATATTCTTTAAAGGGTACATGGTTCAGAGTTGAATTTCTGCCTAAAACAAGGGCCTCAAAAGCCTTATCTAGAATACAGTAGCAGAAGACACTCATTTTGCTTCCATCTGTCATTGCCGCTAAGGTGTGGAGGTATCTTTTGCCCACTATTGCCAAATACAGCCAACTCTTAAACACAAATAGGCTAAAATTGCCAGATTCTTTGCGAGATCTTAATAGGTACATCTGAGGGCAAGTTATCCCATCCCAGCAAAGTCCCTGAGTTCTAAATACCCCTTATTAGCTTTGTCCTGTGAGACTGTGCCAGGGAGACTGCAAAAAACTAAGCTTTCCATGACTGTTGGCCCCTACAAAGCAAAAAGACCTCCAGCTCTTTTTTGGGGGGAGGTGTGGCAGGGGGTGAGTATGATTTATTTGATGACAAATAGGCCTAAAGTGGGGACAAGGTACAAATGCTGGTCCCAAGGTTGGCTCTAAACATTGTTGAGTGATAATCTGTGCTTGACTGGTCAATCTGGCCCCGAGCTCCCCGGACAAGGTCAATGAGGATCCTCTCTGGGTTACTCCTTAGTGGTTGAGGACTTTCTTACAGTCCTCTGAGCCTCCACGCTAAACTCTCACTGGAGATAATCAGAACATTGCTTAAAGTATACTTTGAGGAAAGATTCAAACCTGGAAAAAAAAAAAGGAGTTGAGAAGTCAAAATGCAGGGTATCTATGGCTGAAGGCATGGAAAAAAATGGGAAGACAGTGGGTGACTTTTCCAAAATGATGTGAACATTTCAAATAGAGACTATTTCAGCAGTCTGAATTCAGGAGGAGGTGGGTGGTCTCTGCAAGTTCCCGTCCCTGGAAATGGTATGCCGGCTGATGGGACAAACTCCCTGCAGAAAAGGTAACAAAATTCTTTCATAGGACAAGACTTCCAGTGCAGCCAAGGACCTGAGCAAAATAAAACGTTGCCTCTATCTGGGAACCTGCATGACTTATAAATAAAGAGAACTAACCTTATAAATTATCTGGATTGTCCCATGATTCTAAGTGCTCATAACACTTTAAAGGGCAATAAGGAAGAACAAAAGTTCATTAGGGAAACAAACGTGGTGATGAATAAGAGATTCCGATAGTGCTCACCAGTGGATGAAATGGAAGTCTCTCAGAAATGGTGCTAAATTGGGACCTAAAAAATTTACACTGCTTGATAATCTAAAATGCCAAGGGCACTAGACAGTTTACCCAAGACGGCAGTGAAAACTCTCCTTTTAGCTGCAGCGGTCCAGCTGTCAGTCTACACCTTCCTTTCCCTCCGCAATTCAAAAGCGGCAGCCGGCGCAGCCATGGTTCAGACTGGGACTGTCCCTACTTCGTACGCTCTCCTTCTGCTACGGTTACTGGTGTCAGTGCCTCATCTCCTCAGGCCCTTGGAAGCGCCCATGTCTTCTCCTCTTTGGATCCCCCACAACTCGTGGCGGCAGGCTTTGCATGTCGTGGGTGCTCAATAAACATTCGATGTGTGAAGACCAAATGCCCTGTTCTGAGAGAAGTCAACTGAAGGGAGGGTCCTGGAAGGGTCTTGCTTCCAGAATGCTAGATTACCACGAGCCTGAATCAGGCCACAGAGGCCCTGCAAGGTCGTGTAAGCTCCCCAGCTGCCCTGGGATTCCCTATGGCTCCTGGGACAATTCCACATGGAGAATGCTATTTGTTTACTAACTGGTACGAAGGTGTCCTCAGGAGCCAGTGTCAGGCCCCACAGCAATGTAAGAATGCAGCAACTCCCAACAGCTGGAGGGACTTACAGATTATTGTTAGTTGGCTACATGCCTGTCTTGTGCTTTTTACTTCCCTGCCACCTAGTATAAAAAGTGGTAAAAATGCTTGCTAAATAAATGGTGATGCGCAGAATTGTCAATGCTTTTAGCAGCTTCTTTGGGTACCAGTGCGATGCGAGATACCTGATCAATATCCTCAAATCCCGGGGTTGTGCAGCCCAGGGAGAGGACGGAGAGAGTGGTGGTCCAGGTTAGGGTGAGCAGTGGAGGCAGCAAAAAGCACGGTGGGGAGACTTGTTCTGAATCACAGCTTCCCTAGGGTTGTCGGGAGTGTGGTAGTGGATGTATCTGTCTCAGTTCTTGGGGTGTCCAGAAGGTGAAGGGCTTTTAGGACCCCACAGCTGTGCCACCTGACTCTCAGCAGTCCCAAGGAATCACGGTGAAGTGAAGACTCTATGGCCCTTCTCTGCGCTTTAGAAAGAGAGCTGGCCCAGGTACTCCAGTTCTCTCGGCCTTATCCCCAGCTCATTCCTTAATTCTTAGAGCTCAAGTTTTCATCTGTGGGAGGCAGGGGCCCTTCTATCACAAGGTGCTACCAGCAGTTGCCGTAGAGAGTGCTGAAACCTCTTGCTAGGAGGGTGTCTCAGGCTGGCACTGCCCATTTGGTTCACTTTAAAGCAAACGGTGATCTCCTCACCTATGTAGGTATCTCCCCAAAAGCTGGCTTTCTGAAATGGGGAATGCAAATGGGAGCACGGTGACAGTCCTTGAAAGGAGTCATTAACCATGGAGAGTGCAGACACCAAGTCGGGAAGGACTGAGTTTGGAGCAGAGCTCATTGCTGCTGCAGGGGGCGGGGCTCCTCCGATCTGAGGAAGACGGTTCTGTGCTGCTCTAGCCTAGAATCTGGAAGCATTCTACAGGCAGTTTACCATACAGTCAACAAAACCTAGATTCTGAAAGAACCAACCCAGCCTCCAAATGCTCTACTTTCTTAGCACTTCTCAGCCGTCAGCAGGAACTGAATTCTCCACAGGCCCTGGTCCTGCAAGTCCCATTCACCCTTTCTCCCAAATGCTGATTTGGCTGGGGAAGAAGGAGCTTTAGTTATACACAGAATAAGAGACAATCATCATGGTTAGGAAAGTGCACAGGAAACAAGTGCCGGTGGGGTGAGAAACAGCCACAGACGATGCAGCTGCCATCCTGAAAAATAGCCTTGGAGATGGCCCTGGAACCTGGAGGGAAAAACAACTTTCTTATGTTTGATGCACTGTGGAAATGGCCATGTGCGGGAAGAAGGGGCTTTATTTCGGTGTGAGCGGGAGCTCATCTCTCACCTCTCCCTGAGAGACAGGTTCGGATTAGTCTGGTATGAAGACATGGGTTGGATGGAAGCGTCCCTGGGAACAGTCAGCAGGAGAATCGGCCTCATTCCCCCCTCAACCTGCATCCCAGCGGGCCCATCCCATTCTCTCACCCCACTCCTGGCAGCAGAAAGAGGACATCCTGCTGTTTAGGTACAAGAGCCTTCCTGTTCCCAGACTAAAAACAAGGGTCTTTGACACCAGTGATTTCACTTCCCATCCCTAATCTCTGTAACTTCTAAGCCAATCCATCAGGGCAAAGAGCTGGCTGGTCAGTCCCTGGAGCAAAAGCAGGGACTTCAGAGACTCCTTCCCAAAGAGCTGTCTTTTCTGAGGGCAACTTTACGCAGACCTGCATCTATCTACATCTTGTCTTACGCCCTGGGCCCCAGGCAACTCCAGCCATTACAGGAAGAAAAACCCCTGTTTTTGTTTTCCTGTTAGGAAGGGTGGGAAGTAGAAAGCAGGACACGTACAGCCACAATGAGGAAGTCCAGCCAGCACCAGGCATTGGTGAAGAACTTGACGAAGCCATAGGCTGTCCACTTGAGCAACATCTCCAGGATGAAGATGTAGGTGAAGACTTTGTCAGCGTACTCCAGGATGGTACGAATGGTCTTCCTCTGCTCAATGTAGATGTCCTCAAAGGCCTGAAAGAGAGGCAGCATCTGCCTACAGTGCCGAAAGGTAAAGGAGCAACACTGGAAGTACTGCCCCCGTCCCCCGTAGCTCCTCCCACCTGGGGCTGGCCTATCATCAGCTTCCTGTCTCTCTCCCTTACTCCCCAGCTATTCATGACTTAAAAAAAAAAACAAAAAAAAACCCCTCACAGTTTTATTGAGCTCTACCATGCAATTCAGCTATTTAAAGTGTATAATTCAATAGCTCTAGCATATTCACAGTTGTGCATTCATCACCACAATCAATTTTAGAGTATTTTCCTTACCCCAAAAAGAAAGCCCACACCCGTTAGCTGTCACCCTCTAGTTACCCCCTCCTGGTCCTAGGCAACCACTACTTTCTACCTCTACAGATTTGCCTATTCTGCACATTTGATAGAAATAAAGTCATATAATTTGCGGTACTTGTGACTGGCTTCTTTAACTCAGTATAATGTTTGCAAAGACCCGCACTGCAGCATGGATCAGTATTTCATTTCCTTTTATGGATGGACAGCACTCCAATGTATGGCTGTACTCCTTCTGTTCATCTTTCATCAGCTGCTGGACATCTGTTCTGTTTCTACTTTTTGGCTATTGTGAAAATGCTGCTCTGAACACCCGTGTACAAGTTTTCATGTGGACATTTTTCATTTTTCCAGGATATAAACCTAGAAGTGGCATCGCTAGATCATATGGTAACTCTATGTTTAATATTTTGAGGAACTCCCAAACTGTATTCCAAAGTGGTTGTGCCATTTTTTAATATTCCCATCAGCGTTGTGTGAGGGTTCCAGTTTCTTCACATCCCTGCCAACACTCTGTGTTTATACAACAAAATCTTTTCTCCTCTCAGCCCTGACGTCACAGACGCAGGTGGAGGGTCACAGGGCATGGAGACACTTAGGTGAAAAAATCTTAGTACTGCTTTTGTTCTCTGGAATTCCTGAATGAGGTGACTCCCTGACACGAAGGTGTGAGCATTTCCCCATGCGGATGGGCGGACTGCATGAGCGTGGTGCGAAGAGGAGAGAATGCCTACAGTATGGGGGGAAATGGAGGCGGAAGAAATCCCTTGTCATACAATGGGAGGTGCTGGCTCTGAATAGCTCCAGAAGGACAGAACTGGGCTGCCTGCGGACTCATCTTCCGGAGTGGAGGCACAGGAACACCAGCTGCTCCAGTTCCGTCACTGGACAGTGGTCACAGAGGACACAGGTCACAGGCCTCAGGGTCTCGGTACAAATAAATCCGCAGTGAAAACAGCAACAGCGTCCATGTTCTTTCCCCTCGACTCCATCTGCAGAAATCCACTGTACAACCCAGCATGTGTGAGATGCCTAAGACCAGTCTTCATGTCGCCAGAGGCTCACATCCCCTCCCTCTGAGGCATAGCCACGTTCTAGTCTTTTCTTGGACATTTTAGCTGTGGCTTCATTTTGCTATTTTAAGTCTCATACCTACTATTTCACAGGGTCTCATGTACTGAGCCAAGTATCCCATTTTATGCAATTAAGATAAATAAAAAATGTCAAAGGTAAGTAGTAAACAAAGTTTAAAACATTTATTTCACTACTGCTTTTTCTGTGGAGACGGGAAAGAGAAGACTCAAAGGGTGGGGTATGTTCCCTGTTATTTTTGGCTTCTGTTTACTAGATTTGAAGAAGGATAACAATAATAACACAATACCTTTCTCCAACCACGGGCCCTAGTCTGATCCCGCCTTTCCCCCGGTGGAGCCCAGGCTGTCTGTTGCCCTGCTGCCCCACGGTGGCCCCAGGACGCGCTGAGTGAGCGCCTGTCGATGCAGTAAATGACTCAGGGGCAGGCAGGGCAGTGGCGCCCCTCACTCAGACCAAGGACCCCAAGCCATCTTTTCTGGCCTCCTGCTTTTGTGCTGGCACTTTCTAACATGAACCTGGTCCCTGGCATCCTTGGGCTCTCCTTTACCACATATTACTGCCTATTTCACATTCTCTTAGTCTCCTACCTTACACGCCAGCAAACTTTTCAAGTCAGTGGCAGGATCTTTAACACTGAATTTGGGATTTCTCTCTTGTTATCTTTTTTGCTTCCAGATTAAGCTTTGATTCTCCATCTACTGTGAATGTGCCCACTTTCTTTAAAAACATTTGAAAATTCTGCATTCACCTTTCCCTTAATTAAAAGAAGAAAACTGTATGGCATCTCTAGTCCCTGCTGCCCTCAAATCTACTCAACTAGGAAAGGAGCTCCCTCATCCCAGACCCCGTTCTGATCTCCTCAGTCCAGTTCAGCTAAAAGGGAAAGCAAGTGCCAAGGTAATGAGTTCCAGCAAGGGACGAACCTGTGTGTTCAGTGCCCTGTAAGCCGCACTGATTAATGGGCACTTACAACCACAAGAATGTAAGTGACCCGTGTACCAGGGACCTAACTCTCTAACTATCTGCTAATGCCACAGGTTCTCCAAATCCAGTAGGGTGTGAGGAGAGAGGGGGTGGAGGAACAGAACCCTGGGCAACTGAAAAGTAAAGAGCAAGAGATTTGGGGTCTTAGGTGAGATAGATGAGAGAGGGAAGCTCATTTCAGGAAGTTACTTAGATTGGTGCAAACCAAGCAATGAAGACACTTGGTAATTTGTATTCTCATCCTGATGAAAAGGAGGTCTTAGGGTTGAGAGTAGCGTGCTGAGTCTAAAGATCAGCATGTGGGTAAGTGTGGATTCTAATCTCAAAGGCTCAAAACACCAGCCCAAAGCACGTCAGTAGACCATTATCTTTGGGTCCGCAGCCAGTCTATGTTCTCAGAGAAATTGGTCTTAGGCCCCATGCAGTCTTTCCCACTGGTTCCTACAAACCCTTCCCCAGCCAATCCCTCATCATATTCTCCCCTGGACCTCACCAGGGCGCCACTGCTGAGCAGAATCATGAAGATGATGAAGGTCTCAAACCAATTGTGCTCCACAATGAGGAAGCAGGTTTTCCGCAGGATCCACCAAGACTTGCCTAGCCCTTCTTCAATGTTGACCTGGCAGCACTTGAATCGCTGGACACAACCTGGCACCAGCGGGAGAGGCAGGTCAGACCGTGGTGCACGCCCCACCCAGCCCTGCCCTCTCCTCCATCTCCCAGGCCCCACCAGGTGCTGCCCCAGCACACAGCCCGGAGCACAGCAGATGAACCAGAATATCTGATTCAGACGTTGAGAGGGTTGCAGGGCCAAGGCTATGCTGCAAGGCTACCAGGGCCGTCTGGAGTTGGGAAGATGCGCTATGAAGAAGCAGTGAGGGAGGAGAAAAGGGTAGTCAGAAGCCAGACAGAGCCATGACAGAAAAGGTCTTCCTAATGGAAGTTTCTGGACTGATGCCAAGAGAAAGTGGACAAAGAGAAGTTAGAGAACAGTCTGAACAAGGGAAACAGCATCAACTGCCCTCAAAATGATGAGGTGGGGAGCAAAGTTCTTGAAGACAGCCAGAGCCCCGTCCTCTCGTCCAACCACTGTCCCTGGCTGACACAGTCTGTAAGCAGTACAAGTGGCCCGCACCCTCCCCTCACCTTCTGTGAAGCAAGCGTCTGGATCCAAGTATTCCTCAGGCTGTTCCACAGGGACTTCTTCTACTTCTGGTTTGATATCGATGGTGCTTCCTTCAGAGGAGCTAGTATCATCCAGTTTCTAGATAAGCAAGGAAAAGGGAGGTCATGAGACTCTGCATGGCGTGTCTATTCTATACTGACTACTCCACCTCTGGTATGGATGATGTACTAGCTGTAATTCTTCTCTACAAAGCTTACGGGAAACTCATATGGGCAAACAATTACCACAGGGCTTCAGCGGGATGTAACACTGAGGCCCACTCACAGATGACGGTGACCCCAAACGAATGTGCCTATAGGCTGGTCTCAGGGATACAGCTCAGACGGATTAATGGCAGGAAGTACCTGAGGGTTTACTCTGACCTAGCTGATTTAGAAGCGATGGAGATAGACCCAGGAGCATCTAGGTCATCTAGGAAAGGCCTAGAATGACTATAGGGGATGAGTTGGCTATTCCAGAATCTCTCTGCTAAGCCCGCAGCTGAACCAATCTCTGGAGCTGACAGAGCCCTTTTTGTTCTCACACAGCGTCAAGGTTGGTTTCTAGGCTGGGACCTTACATCTTTGCTGCCTTCAGGATCTGATTCGCTGCTAACATCCTCTGTGTTGACGTTCTCAAAATCGGACTCGCCTACAGCAATGGGCACCCGCACGGTTAAGTTGGGGTTGTTGATAAAGGACATGTGGTCCTCATCAATGATGTACTTCTCCACGCTGCTGCCAATGCCGCTGGTGGTGCCATTGCCATTCTTCTGGAAGTCACCATTCCGGTGGATGTCTGCACCGGTGTGGTTGGCAATGCAGTTGGCCTTCTTTTCGTATAGCTCGTCCAGCGGTTTCACCTCATCAGCCTCACGCTGCTTGAAGTGGGCCTGCATGAAGGCACGCACTTTCACTTTGGTCCAAGCCACGCCCTTCTTGATACGGATCACTGAGATCTGCAGGTTGTTCATTTCCCCATCGTCATCCGTGGCTGCCAGATTGTCTGCGCTGAAGGAGCTCAGAAGCAAGGCCAGAAACAGGTTCAGCACCTTAACAGTAGCATTAGAAAGGAGGAGAGTGAATATAGAATGATATTAAGAAAGTTACCCATTAAACTAGGAAACCAGAAGCCCACAGACTTAAGTGACAAACTCAAGAATTTCTATTGTGTTTTGTTTGGCCCACATATTATTTTAAATGCTCATGTTACTAGGTGAGCATTTTGTTTGATTTCTGGTTGTAATACAAGGCATTTAGCACCTCTTCCCTTGTTTTTGTTTATAGCTTTATATATACATATATTCCAAAATATGTTACAGTATTTGTAATCAGAAAAACCAAAGGCTGTATCCATTTTGGAAGAAAATTCCCCCAAATAAAACCAAAAAGTTGGATATGGATTATTAGGGAACATTAAGGAATGCATAGATGCCATGAGCTCATGAGCAGTAGATGCCTCAGAGGGCCCATGTTAGGAAAAAACTAGGCTTGGGTAGCCATACTTTCATACAACAAATCAAGAAGGTAGAACTGAAATATACAAGGTCTGTCCCGAGAAAGTCCAGCTATCATTAATATAATGAGACCAGTTTGCGCGACATCAGTGTAACCTGGCAGCCAAGGAGAGTGGACTGGATGCGCACATGTGAACAATGACGATTTCACTGCACTAGTCAGTGGGGGCGGTAGACGTCATTGAATGAGTGTGTGCACTGTGTGGCTGTTGCATTCAAAATGACTGAGAGAGTAGAGCAACAAATCTGCATCACATTCAGTGTTAAGCTTGAACATTCTTCTGCGGAAACCATTGGGATGACTCAGAAGGCTTTCGGGGATGATGCGATGACAGCAGTACAAATAAGTGTGGCACAAACACTTTGAAGGTGGTCGAGAATCTGTTGAAAGTGATCCACATTCTGTAAGGCTTGCAACAAGCAGAACACCTAAGAATGTTGAACATGTAGAGACTATAGTCAACAAAGATCAGCAACTGACAGTGTGAGAAATAGCAGCTGATCTGGATTCCAAAAACTACTGTGTCTGAGATGTTGATGCAGGATCCTGGCATGAAACGTGTCATGGCAAAATTCATTCCACAGCTTCTGCTACCAGAGCAGAAGGAACATCTTGCTGCAGTTGCTAATGACTTCATTCAAATTGCTACCAATGAACCAGATTTCCTCAAGAAGGTCATAACCGAAGATGAATCGTGGGTCTACAGGTATGATCTGGAAATGAAGGCCCAGTTGTGCCCATGGAAGTTGCCTGATTCTCCATGCCTGAGAAGGTGCAGCAAAGTTGCAGTAAGATCAAGACCATGTTAACTGTGTTTTTTTATTGGGAAGGTGTTGTCCATCATGAGTATGTCCCTCCAGGCCAATTAATAAGGAGCACTACCTCAATGTTCTTCATCAGTTGAGAGATGCAATATGACAAACAGCCACAGCTATGAGCAACTGGTGACTGGCAGCTTCATCATGATGACAAGTGCCCACTCACGTGTCGTGTCTTGCGCAGAGATTTTTGGTGAAACATCAAATCACCCAGGTGACTCAGGCCCCCTACAGCCCAGATTTGGTACCCTGTGACTTCTGGCTTTTCCTAAAATCACCTTTGAAAGGGAAGAGATTTCAGACTGTTGATGAGATTCAGGAAAATATGATGGGGCAGCTGATGGTGATTCCAACAAAGGATTTTGCAGAGTGCTCTGAACAGTGGAAGAGAACACTGGGAGAACTGTGTGGGGTCCCAAGGTGCCTACTTTGAAGGTGACTGAGGTGTCATTGTCCTGTGTATGATGTTTCTTGTATCTTCAATAAACAGCTCTTTTTCATAGCATATGGCTGGATACTTTCTGGACAGACCTTGTATTTTATGCTATCTTATTTTAAAATTTAATTCTCTTTGTTTTCCTAACATTTATCAAAATAAAACAGAATTTACTTACTTTCATGTTTTGTTTTTCATCTAAGTGTTAAGCCATCAGATTCAAACTTTTACTTTGTTTCCTATTTTATCACATTGGGCATTAAGAATAATTCATTTTTATGAAGACTTTGAAAAACGGGAGAGGTGTTCACTTTTTGATTTACTTGGCCCTTACTACGTTAAACTTCTGAAAAAGAGTAAGGCCTTTGTATTAAGTGGAGATAACAGTATGCACAGAGTGGGCGAGATGGAAACAATAAACCCTGTCTTTTGGATTATCTGGGCCATTTGTAGAACTAAAAAAAGAGCATGTTGGTAAAATGGGGTGAACTGTAGGGAGTTCTGAAGGCCAGGCTGAGGGATTTGAATTTTAACTGGATCACTATTGGTTCCTGAGTAAAGTAGTCACAGATGATTATAGAGATTTGAGAAAGCCATTCCTTAGGACTAGGAGTTTGGAGACTGTTATTTGTATGAATTGATAAGGGTCTGGATTAGGCGACAGTAACCTCAAATCTTAGAATGTACAAAAATCTCCTGGGGTGGGAGGCTTGTTAAAAATACATAGTTCCTTGGCATCACCTGAGAGATTCTGATTCAGTAGATCTGGTGTAGAACCTGGGACTTGGTCTTTTTAAATGGGTGAAACTTGGGTGATTGTGATGCCAGTGGTCTTCTAGAAATACTGGATGGGTTACAGAAATGGAAAGGAAGGGGCAGACCTTAGAAATACTATGAAGATACATACACTGAAAAACTGTGAAGAGAGATGTATGAAAGACATCAAACATTTACCGGGAGTGGAGAGAGTGTCAGAAGTGATTTACAGTTACAGATTCCTAGACACTAGATGAGCACAAGGGCTAAGCAAAGGGGTGACTTTGTCATGTGCTCTGGGATCTGCAGACAGTCATGGCGAGCTGTCTCTGAGACCATTGAGAAAGGGAGACTAGAGAGAGGGTGGTGAGTCAGGGCTGGTAGATTTGATCCTACTACCTACTGGCAGGCAATAGCTCTGTTCATGGAAGGGGTGGAAAGACTAGAGGGCTTAGGACTGAGGGAAAGGTGGCTGGGAATGGAGAAAGGAAGAGATTGAAACAGAAAAGATTACAGAGTCTATTTTTATAGGTCAAATGAAAGAAGACGGTAGCCGTAGTTGTTTCCAAAGCTGGTGAGTAGGAACCCTCTACTGTATGCTTCTCTACAGCAAATCAGGGAAGAGAACTAGTATGAATGAGTTCAGAAGGGATCATCTGAGTGTGCCTTTCCCCGGTCCTCCTTGCTACACTTGCAAGTGGGATTTGGCCTGATCGGAAAGATGGGAACCTCTCATGCACTTTAGCGTGCATGTTAATCATTAGGGACCTTGTTAAAAATGCAGATTCTGATTCAGCAGTTCTGGGCAGGGGAGCCTAAGTGATATCATTGCTGCTGGTCCTCAGGTCACACTTTTGAGAAACAAGGTGTTAAAATGTTGGTGGATGTTCTATGTACAAAGGTGGAAAACAGTAGGAGGACAGATTGAAGTAAAGCAAGAAAGAGATTTGTCATTTTTACAAATTAAATAACAAATTAAAAACCCTAAGATAATTTAGGTCAGCGGTTCTCAAAGAAGGGCAATTTTCCCTGCCTAGGGGACAACTGGCAATGTCTGGACACATTTTTGGCTGTCACAAGTTGGGGTGGGGGAGTCACTACTGGCAGTGAAGGATAGAGGCCAGGGATGCTGCTAAATATCCTACAATACACAGGACAGTCCCACAACAAAAAATTATCCAGCCCAAAATGTCAATAGTGTCAAGGTTGAGAGATTCTGATTTAGCAGAAGGAAACTTTTGTTGTAGAAAAAGCATAGTGTTTGACATGTAGAATCTAATACAAGCCCTGACATTTATCAGCAGTGTGGCTTTAAGAAAAGTCACTTTGCTGAGTTTGTTTCCATAACTACGAAAAACTGTTGGCAGGCTGTGGGGTGTATGACTCAATAGGCCTCTGTGAACAGCAGTCTCCTTTCTTTCATCTGTACCTTAAGGTTCTTGGGACAACAAAGAATAAAAACCAACATAGACATGGAAGATAATAGAAGGACTAAGTGAACCCGGCCTCTAGGTCAAGGGTAAGATGTTCAGGTCAAAGAACAAAAAGATCTCCAAGTTAGTACTAACCACCAAGTTGCCAATGACCATGACCATCATGAAGACAATGAGGCACATAGCCTGGCCTGCCACCTCCATGCAGTCCCACATGGTCTCGATCCACTCCCCGCACAACACTCGAAAGACAATGAGGAAGGAATGAAAAAAGTCATTCATGTGCCAGCGAGGGAGGTCACAGTCCTGGTTGATCTTGCAGACACACTCTTTGTAGCTCTTCCCAAAGAGCTGCATCCCCACCACAGCAAAGATGAAGACAATAATGGCCAGCACCAGGGTCAGGTTGCCCAGGGCACCCACTGAATTTCCAATGATCTTAATCAGCATGTTCAGGGTGGGCCAAGACTTGGCCAATTTGAAGACTCGGAGCTAAGAGAAAACAAACAAACAAACACCAAATGATACTCCATTTATTTTCTTACCATATGGCTAAAATAAAAACATATAAAATTAATAAGATCAGGTTAAATACATTGAGCATGCTTGGGAAATCCTCAGGGCTTTCTAACAGTCTTAGACTAAAATGGGAGAAACTGAGGCACAAATAAGGGAAACATTAATTTCACAGTAAGTGACAGATTTAGAACCAGGAACCATGATGACTGCCTCTAATCCCCTGTATTAGTTCCTGGGTCAATCAATTTTTTTAAAGAGCCATATAAGAACATATCCTTTTCCTATTAATTTTTCCTCAACTTCTCAAGAGACATATCAAGGAAAATGTGATTAGTAGTGCACTAAAAGATCAGTGGTAAGGACAGTGACAATAAATCATCTGTCTCCTTAACAAAGCATCTAAAACTTCTAAAGCAGTGGGTAACGTGAAACTGCGATGTGCTTGGAGTAACCTGGAAGGAAAACCCAACTGCCAAGATGGGCTAGTTCTACATATGTCAGTCATCTTCTTGAAAGGGGACTATATAGAGTGGGGAAAAATTAGGTTCATACTGGTTCATATGGAAAATAATACAATAATTAATAAATAATAATACAAGAATAAACTGTGTTTTGCGTACTCCAACTGTAAACCCATTTTTGCCCCACCCTGCATTGATATTAATTCAGAGGACGGACTTATAGTATCTGTCAATCATGAAATTTCTATATTCTATAATCATTCACATGAGTAGATCACAAGGTCTTGGCTAAGGCCCGAGAATGCAGAAACCCTGTGAATGGAATGATGATGATGAGATTATCATCGGATGTCATAAGTTAACAACTAATGGATAACAGGTAACAGAAATTCTGACAGAAGCAACAGCATTGATTTGAACATTTTTTTTCTTACTGAAAACTTTAGTCTCATCTAAGACTTCAAGATTTACCAGCTGTTGCTCTGCATGTGTATCTGGGTCACTCATATTTTTCTGACTGGCTTTTAACTTATTAAGAAAATTAGCACTAAGGTTTCTATCTCTTAATCTTTCCTCTCATTTTCTAGATGATAAGAACTGTTCCCAAAAAGTCTACTATGCAAAAAAGTCTACTATGGGCTGGATCCTAACCAAAAACTAGTAAGCAGAGGTTCCAGAAACCTGGCAAATGTTAAATTTGTGACTTGGATTGAATGAGATCTCTCTTTTACAAATATTTTCACTCTGTTCCAGTTCTCTTACTTAGATATGTTGAATATCCTGATGAAAAAGCCTTAAATTCTTGCATTTGCAAGTGCTTAGGTATTCTCCCATCAGGAGGAGAAAAACCTAAGCCAGTTCTGACGCTCTGTCTGAGTGGGGCATCCACTCGGCTTCTTGAGGGGCGTAAGCAGCCCATCACTTGTGCTCGTGCTCCTGGGAAGCTATTTGGGTGATACTGTTAACTATTCTTTCAGAGTCATTTTAGTAATTTACATATTAACTTCTCCAAATACATTAATTTAGAAAACCCTTCTTAGCTAAGGATATGGAAAACAAGGCCAATGTTCAACAACGGATTTCAATATAATATTTTAAAAGATTATTTTATTTTCATTTTCTGCAAGGATTCACCAAAAGAGAAGAAATGAGGAGAGCCATTTTTGAACAAGGAGGAATTTCTGCCATTTCAGGGAGATGTTTGAATAAAGAAATAGGTTCACTAGCAAATTCAAATCAGACCTCAGAATAGTCCCTTCAATTTTTAGATTAACCATTATTTTATGAGAAACTTTCTAAAACTGATATCTGTGATTGGCATTAAAAACTAACTTATATATTAGGTATGAAGCAGGGAAGTTTTCAAGATCTTAGTAGCTAAGTCACTGAACAGCCACCTGGCATTGAATAGAATATAGCTAAGGACTTTTAAATATATAATTTGCATAATTAACTTATGCAAAACTCTTTCTAGTAGTTGCAAGACAGGAAATATGAGAAGAAATTGGAGAAATATGGAATACCAATCGGAAAGATCGCAGCACCGAAAGCCCCTCCACATCTGCTAGACTCAGTTCCATTAAACTGAGGGAGACAATAAATCCGTCAAAAATGTTCCAACCTTCTTGGAAATAATAGTAGGGATCCATGGCTATGAGCTTCAGGAACATTTCTGCTGTGAAAATTCCAGTGAAAACCTGAAGAGGGGAACGCAGGGGTTAAGAAAAAGCAGTAATAGAAGGAGAAGGCCTGTATCACCATCTCTGAATACAACATGTCCCAGAAGCCACCAGGGCCAGCCCTGGTTAAATCCCGCATCTGAGGATACCCATCCCCGGATGTCCCTGGCCACTCCACATGATGCGGGAGAGTCTTAGTCTCCTCTCAAATGAAGTACTCGGCCCCAGTGTTCCCATCTTTGTTGCCATAATCACCCAAATCACACTGTTAAGAGTGTAGCTGAAAAGTCATTCTAAGCAATGGGAATTCTCAAGGATCAGCAGTCATTTGAGTATGCATGTGTGGGATGTTTGCCTAAAAGAGAAATCACTTGTTGTGCTATAGTTTTATTAGAAAGATAGAGAATTATTTATGATTTGATATTATGTGTCTTATCAAACTTAAAGCATATGCTGCAGGGTTTCTTATTTTAAATCATAAGGCAATAGAACATTGCTAAGTGTGCAAAACACAGAAAAAACATCCACAGTCTTACCACCTTGCATATGACTATCATTTACATACATTCCCCTTCTGCTTTTTTCCAAATGCATAGATATTTTGACAAAGTTGTAAAGTCACAGAATACCCAGTGTTCATCGTGACTTTATTCACATTGCTACATGGTCTTCCTGTCTCACTTTTACTGCCTGTATAAAAATAGTGAAAAGTACTTAGATTACAGATGCTGTTTGGAAATATACTGAATTGCTGTATAGAAATAACAGAAAGACTTGAAGGATAAAGATCCAAATGGATAAGCAGGCTACCACTTTTTGGTGTCCATATACTATTCTGTGGTTCCCTATTTTTCTAAATTGAAGATGCAGTATTCTAAAATGGAAAGAATATTCCCTGAAGAGATCCAGTTAAGCAAAATCAAAGTTCACAGGGAAAGGTAAGTATCTACAGATAAAACATCCCACTAAGTGAGGTCAGGGAAAGCAGGGGCAGCTAATCAATTCGAGACACACATTTTACCCTTTGTATAAACCCATCAAAGGCTCATCTACATAGAAATGTTACCCTGCTTAGCACACACTAAGTAGAGGCTGAATCTGTGGTCCCATTGGTTCCTGGCAAGCACATGAGAAGTGCTCAGTAATAAGCACTGGCTGACTGACCACAGAATGGCCATCCTGTGGGAGCCCTGGTTCCTAAGTGAAAGCCAACAATGGCACAGTTATGCGGTGCTGCCTGGCAATAGGATGAATGTCCCCCAGACGCCTGGTAGGACTGCCTTTGACAGAGATCAGCAACCATGTTGTTTCAGCGCATAGTGTGCTCCCATCATTTGGGGTTTGGGTGAAAATAAATCTGTAACTATTGGTTGTATGATGAAATAACTTTAAAAAAAAAAACCCAGAGAAAAGGAGAGTCACAGTTATCTGTATGATGCCACTCATTTGCACTGAGATATGCTTCCTGAAGAGGGGAAAAAAGAATTTTAACCAGTATATCAACAACTGTTCATAAATGTCACTCTTGTGAATGTCAGCAAATATTCATCTAGAAATTTATGTTCTAATGCAGCAATTCTCAAAGCGAGTTGAGGATCCCTGGGGTCCCTAAGACCCTGTCAGAGAGTGAAGGGTCCTCCTTTTCCCAACTACGTATCTGTGCGAGGCCAGGTTTTCTCCCTGCGCTTCAGCCCAAACAACGTATCACATGGGTTGGACACATAAGCAGATAAGAGAATTGAACTCTCTTCTGTTAAACCAGACATGAAAGAGATTTGCAAAGATGTCAAACAATGCTGTTTTTCTTTGTAGGGAATATAGTTTTGCCCCATGTTATTTATGTAATTATGTGATGGGTACATTATTGTGATTTTTAAATACATACTTAAGATTTTCTGTGGTTTTAATTTCAAATATGGTGTATATCAATAGATACAACTCTCATAAACAAAAGCTTTTTAGCTCTTTTTAGGAGTGTAAAGGGGTTCTAACACCAAAGAAAGATTGAGAACTGCTACTCTAATAGAATGTTCTGAATTCAGAGTTGGCATATTTTTCTAGTTTGGACAAGCCCTCGGGCACAGGTCTGAGAACATGAAACGCCAGGTCACCCTGCAGGGCCTATAATGCCCTCAGATCGGGGCATTGCATTTGAGGGTCACTCTGGGGTTGGGGGAGGGTCAGGGGAAGCGGCACGCACCTTCTGCCATAACTGCACCTGTGAACAAACTTCAGGCTCACCTGGGAGTGACCAGGGTTTTCACGCTCTTGTCTATTCTCAGAAGGGGGCTAATTAGCTCCTGTTCTGTGGTGGACTTCCCTCAAAGTTAATGACATCGGTTGGATGAAAGCCTCATATGTACCACAATGGAGACATGAAAAAGACAGCACATGAACATGAAAAATAATAGCTTCTTAGGAATTCAGTCGCCAGGAGGCAGGGTGAGCACTCCATCTCGGTTTACCCGAGACTTTCCTAATACTGACAGCCCTGCATCCTGGATGTCCAGCCAGGAAGACCAACTTGTCCCGGTTTGCCTAAGACGTCCCACTCTTGAAACAGAAGTTCCACATCCCAGGAGCCCCTCGAAGCCCTGCCAACTGGAATGGTTGGTCACCCAAGGTGGAGGAGACATGACACCTGAAACACGACGTGATGAGGCTTTAAAAAGAGGTGTATGCACAAGGGGCTGCGAGGACACGGATGAAAGAAAAATTTAAATATAAAAGGAATCCCTTTTGGTTGAAAATCTGGTTAATCTATGGTTAAGTTGTAGTTAAGAAATGATAACATTTATATGTATTTGGTAAAGAAGGAAAACAGCTTCTGTTTTTCCTTCTTTTGCTTAGAATCTCAGAGATCAAACTTACACATCACATTAAGCCTGTGCCCTTCCTTCCTTATCTCCAACCCCTCAGATGATTCAGTTCAAAATCCCTCTGGTGGGCATCCACACAGAGGGGAGCCTGGTGCCGGGTGCGGGAGTCCGAGCAGGGGAGCAGCCCGGTGTGGGCTGCCACGGCCTGTGCAGGCCGAAGGGGGTATCCACCTCAGGGGACAGTCCAGGACAAGCTGTCGGAGTCGGATTGGGACGCAGAGGGTATTTCTGTAGGATGGCCACCTTGCACAGGGCATCAGAGTCTAGGCAGGATGAAGGGTTTCCGCGGGGGCGGGGGGAAGCCTGGGGTGGGGTGAAGAGGGGTCCATGGGGGGGGAAGGTCCACTGTGAAGCGTTCAAGTCCAAGTGGGGTCAGGGGAACAAGCGTGTGTGGGTGGCCTGGCCTGGCCTGAGGTGTCGGGGCCTGTGAGGGATTAGGAGGGGTCCACGCAGAGGAACTGGTGTGGAAGCTGGAGAGCCTGGCACAGGGAGTCGGAGCCCGGACAGTGTCGGGAGGTTGCCCACGCTGTTAGAGGCACCGGTGGCTTTTCATCCGATCAGTTAACATATTAAAGACAGTGGCAACCAGGTTTCTGTTTGTTGGACAAAGAGTTACAAACGTAGAAAGGAGAAAACTAGAACGAAGCCCGTAGTGCTGGACTGGACCTGGAGGTGACAGCGTGAGCTCCCGGTTTTCAGTTTGCACAGGCAGCCTGACACCGGCAGCTAGCCCTGTACCGGGAGGCGCGGGGCCTGTCTGCTGCCCCTCTGGACTCTCACTTCCAAATACCACTTTCCCTAAACCAGGGATCCTTGAGAAACAGCTGATTCCAGGCCTGAGGCAGGAAAAACAGATTAGCCTGGAGTGTCTTGTGATAGCAGAAAAAAAGGAAGCGCTGAGGACACGATGAAAGGACTCAGAAGCCAGCCTGAAGGGCTCCCACTGGCCACACCCGGAATGGTTTATTAAACATCGAAGTAAATGATGGTGATGGGGTATAAACCACTGAATAAAACTGAAAACCGTGAGTTCATGCTGATATTAGTAAATAAAAGAATGAATCAAAAGTTTAATGAAAACAGGCAGTTCAGATAGTTTTAAAGTACCTTCCTCACAAACACTTACTAACTATAAATGGCAAAAGAGTGACTTTATAGGGGAGAAGCCTGGCAGATCCCTCCTTAATCAAGTGCCCCACAGCACCAGTGACGTGGCGGATGGAAGCCGCGTGCCGCCTGGCAGATGCCGTGAGAAGACAGCCTCACTGGTGTGGCCTTCCTGCCAAACGCATAGCTTGAGTCTCATCACGAGGAAGCAGCAGACAACCCGAAATGGAGGGAATTCTAAAAAATAACTGTGTAGTCTTCAAAAGTGTCAAGGTCATGAAAGTCAAAGGAAGACTGAGGAACTCTCACAGGCTGAAGAAGATGAAAGAGTCAGGAACTAAATGGAATATGTAACTCAAACTGAATCCTTTTGTTATAAGACATTACTGGGATTATTGGCAACACCTGAGGGGTCCCGAGAATCAGATGGCTGTAATGTGTCCGTGTTAACTTCCTGACTGTGGCAGTTACACTGAGGTTATGTAGGAGAAGGCACTTGTTCGTAAAAAAACACACTACATTAACGTTTTCGGAGTGATAAGGCTGTGTCAGCAACTTACTCTCAGAAGAAAGTTCTTTATACTATACTCAAAACTTCTTGGTACAATTGTTTAAAAAATCACTAAACCCACTGCTGTGTTCAACTGGTTGCAAAAAAGGCAAGACAAGAATCGTGACTAAACAATACAAAAGTTGTGTAAGTCACATAGCCTCCCCGGGCTTTGACTCCTTTTATAAAACCTGTGGGTTGGATCAAATGATCTTTAAGGTTCCTTCTGTTACTAGAGTTTTCCCTGTGGGGAGGGTGGAGGAGGTGGGGAGTACAGATTTACAGATTTCTCACCTTCCCTCAGAAACACCTATCTGTACATCTACAGACGTACACAACTTAACCACCATGGGGAGTGTGGGAAAAGCCTCTCATTCCAACTATAAGACAAGGCTGTACTCACGAGCTAGTCGGTCTCATCTTTTTCCATCTGCTTTTTCTTAGGTTTCTGTCAAAGGTTCTACCCAAATCTCCAAGCCTTTGAAAATTCTCCTACCAAGTTACACTAGCACTGCTCCTAAGATTTACAGAGTACTTTTCACTATTCCAAAACCTTCGGCAGAGCTTCTCATTTTATCCTCCCAACTACGGAGGGATGACATGGTGCTAGTCTCAGTTTATAGATCTAAACGTTTCTGAACAGAAATGAAGGGCTTATTTAAGGTTAAACTGCATCAAATAAGAACCCAAACCCAAATCTTCTGACTACTAATTCTGTGTTCTTTCTGCTCAACACTCAATGGCAGAAAAGTGTATTTTCTAACTCCCACCGGCCAGTTCTTCATTTCTTGCTCTCCGCCCTCACATGCAATCCATTGGCCAGGCCAGAGTAACCTGAACCATGTGCTACTGTCCCTGCCTGTTGCTAATTGTGCATTCACTTTCCCCTTGAACCTCCCTCTCCCCCAGCCATGCTTTCTTCTTTTAGAACTTGGTTCAGCTTGGCTGGCCTCGTGGAGTCCCTGAATATTAGCTGCCAACCTTCCCTACTCTCCACTTTCTTCATTAATGGCTCTAAGCAAAGTCTTCCAAATGCTCATAACTCTAATTTAGGTGTGACCCTAAATCTCTGTAGATTTTTAATAAAGGAAAATGTAATGTTATTTGCTGGCCTGGCCAGAGGGCAATTACGCTGGTGGTAGGTAAAAGGGCCTTTCAAAATCCCTTGGAAATTGAGAACCAATTTGATAAAAAGCAAGTAAAAGTAAAGACTTTGAGAAAAAAAATGCTATAGGGAAAACACCACCACCACTACCAACAAAAAAATTGATCAAGTCATATTTCTTATTACTTAACCCATGGCTAAAATAAAATAAAGCTTATATCTATGTGATATTGTTCATTGGCTCAAAATGCTGCTTGATGGCCAAGGCCCTGGGCCAGCCAGTCACACAGCAAGCCCACCTTCAGGCACCTTTCAGAGCCAGTGAGCAGATTTCCTGGACAGCTATTCAGCACTGTGGGTATTTCACCAGGCTGCACATGAGAGTTCGCATCACCGCAGTGAGCCAACCGAGACACGGAGGCTGGGAAGACCACAGGATCTTCCTGGATGTGTACCAGGGAACACAACAGGCTATAAGGACCAGCCAGACAAGGGATCCCTTTTGCCACATATGTTTCCAGAATAAGAACTCAAAATGATATTATAACACTTAGTAGTGTTTTAGGGCTTAAGGCAGAAGCTTGTAGGGTGTGTGTGTATGCGCGCGCGTGTGTGTCGGGGAGGGGAGGGAGAGAGGTGAAGAGAGGAAAGGAGAGGGAGAGAGGGAAAGGGAAAGGCAGAGGAAGAGGGAGGTGAGGAAGGCAGGAAAGGAGGGAGGGAGGGAAGGGGAAAAAAGGCAAATACCAGGTGGAGATTACGCTCCGATCAAATGGTAACAACTAGATTTGACACACTTGTGGTGGAACTCCTCAAGAATGACGAGGCTCAGATGACCAAGAGGATTCTTTCCAACTGATTCTTTACTATCTATCAGAATTCAACCAACCCCTGATTTTTGAACTAAAGAAGTAAAACAGATAATCCCCAAATCACAACTACTTGATCTCAGAATATATTGTGTAATCTATTTTTTTAAAGTGCCTACTTATCTTCTAATTAATATCATAAATGAAATGTGTGACTTAAGCTAATATTGCAATAAATTTGGCACAGATCAACTACTGGTGGAAAGTGGATGACAGCCCAGAAGTTGAACTGGAGGGGAAACTAACTTAGAATTGAAAACTTCCCCTAGATAGTGCCCATATGGATAATTAATATGACAGCACAGGCCAATTTATAGTTACATTTAATGCACTTAAAGAGCTCCCCTGTTTTGTGGTGGCTGTCTCTGAAGGTGAAAGGGGACGTGATTTGCTGGACCAACGCAGGAATCAATGTGAGAAACAGAATGAAAAAAAAATCCAGAAGTCCTTGGCTCGGGCTGCGAAACCAGCCCACTGCACCACGCCTCCCATTCTGTCACCATGGCTGGTTTTCTGCCAATAGCTCCTAAATGACATCTTCTACGTTCTGCAGAAAGAGGAAACAGCCAGGGATCATAACAGCGAGCAGAAGCGGCTGGGCCCACAGCATATGTGGAAGCATTTGTCTTCCAATTAACTAGGACTTTCTCTTCACCTCGACTCCTGCCTTCAGTAGCAGGAAAACATGTCCTACAGGCAAAACATGTTCCGGTCGCAAAATCAGGAGACAGCACTCTGTCTTACCAGATTTCCTACAGACAAGACATGCTCAAACTGTGGCGTCATAGGGTGGTGCTCCATGGCCATGAACAGTGTGTTCAGGACAATGCAGATGGTGATGGCCAAGTCCACAAAAGGGTCCATAACAATCAAGTTCACAATCTCTTTCACTTTTATCCAGTAGGGGTGGCACTCCCAGATGAGGAAAGTATTGGCAAATTTATACCAGCATGGAGGACACTTTCTCTGGGACTCTTCCAGCTCTGTAGGGAAGAAAGAACAAAGGTGGCCCCTCAATCACAGTAAGAAAACAAAGGAGATGGCACAACACCTCACTGGGGCATTATCACTGCTATCAACGCGAGAACAAAGGTGGCTTAAGTGCGGACTTTCCTTAGTGTTTCCCTGCGTATTCCTTCTCTCAAAGGGAGACAAGAGGTGTGAGCAGTACCGGACCACTCCCCCATCAATAATGAGCTTGTTATAAACAGAATTCAATCCATTCATTTGGGGAGCATGGCATAGTAGTTGGGGGCTTAGCCTCTGGAGTCTCATTCCCTGTTCAACTGGCTTCAACCCTCACAAGTTGTGTGATCTTGGGCAAGGTGCTGACTCCTCTATGCCTCAACTGCCTCATCTGAAACGGCACTTACTTGAAGGTTATATACAACTAAACCAGCCCTTAATCCTCATCCATTCATTAAGGATTAAATGATTTGATGTTTCTAAAGCAGAGCTCACAGGGCCTGGCACAAGGTAAGCCCTCAAAAAATAGTATTATATTATACATTATATCATTCAATTATTATCAAAGAAGCAGTCAAAAGCACAGACTTTGAAGCCAGACATACCTTGGTGCAAATACCAGCTGAGACACTTGCTAACTGTGGGAACTTGAGCAAGCGATTTCAATTTCCGAAGAGAACTAAATGAGCTAAAATAAAGTGCCTCAGAATAATATCCTGGCATACACTAAGTGCTGCAGAAATACTCACCATTGTTATCTTTACAGCAGAGTCAGCATCGCCAGCCCAGCCACCAGAGCACACATCTTTCACGTTTCCTAAGAAGTCAGTGGGTAACCAATCCACTATCCGGTCGGAAACGTAAGTCACATTGCTTTTCCCTTTCTCCCTTCCTTTCTCTTTCTCATCGCTCCTCTCTTCCTTTCTCCTTCTCTCTTGCCCTTTCCCACTTTCAACCTTTTCTTCTTTATCTTCTTCCCCTCTCCTTCCCCCAGTCTCTTTCTTCTTTTTTCCTCTCCTTTTGTCTTATCCTCTTTGTCTTTCTGTCTCTTTTAGAAGCAGTACCTGTTTTTTTTTTTCTAACAAGATTTTATGTAAGCGCTAACATGTAAGATTGATGAACCAGGAATTGCTCTAGTTGAGACAAGAGGAGCTTGGTGCCAGACCAACTGACTTCTGCCTTTCCTGAGATACTTCCCCAGAATCCTGGGACTCTGATAAACAAATCACCGGACTAGATAATCTCTAAGGTTGTTTACCAAGCAAAGATTAAAAAGGGTGATTAGACACTAAAGTCAGAGAGCCATTCAGCTGGCAGCTACACCCACCTGGGCACGAGGCCCTAGGTAACAAAGCTCTCCACCAACTGAGTATGAAATATAATAGCTAGGATCATAAAAGTCCAAGGACCTAGACTTAGGAGAATGTTAAGAGGTATAACTTTGCAAACCTGTTAGCATGATAATCCTTATGGACAAGGTATTGGGTTCTGAGGGGTTGGCTGTAACTGCATCCCCCCTGCCCAATTCTTCTGACAAAAACAAATTGTTCACAGAATAGAAGAAAGTTTCCCAACATTTCATCCAGAACAAGATGGAAGCCTTCAATTAGTCTATTTCCCCTTTTTCCAACAGCTGGATGGTGCCCATGGTGATGGCTTTATTTTAGATGGGTGCTTTGGTTAGGTTTCTGATTGGCTCCCTGGTTGCTAAGAAAATGGTTGCCTTGGTTTTTCAGATTTGAGGGCCACAGTAAGCGCCACGTGGGAGTCTGCGTGGGAAAGGAAGTCTGTGAAGAAAATTTGCTTTGGCTTCTTCCTTATAGAACTCCCTCCGTTCCCAAGGTAAATTTAGTTTTCCCCCCAAAAAAGAAAATGAAAAGGTTTTCTTATTTCCATAAATTCTTGTAGTACATATTTGGAAATCTGGTTCTGTTCCTTTTTTTATCTTCTTCCTTCATCAAATGTCTGCTGCTCACCGTCACAGCAGGCACGTGGAGGCTGAAGCAGCTCCTTACTGTTCACATTTCTGACAGTTGACACAATTGTGATGTTTTATAATGAACTAGGCTCCACATCTTTGCCAGACAGCAAGGAGGGGCTTCTTTACCCTACAGGGCACCAAGAAGATTCCCAGAGGGAGATTAGATATCTCTTAACCACCTTAACTGAGAAGGGTAGATACTCAGGGCTTTTTTCATCCCATCAAACGTAAGACAATGTAGTGTTAAAAGCTAGAAAAGATCAATTAGGTGAATAAGGAAGTTATAAAGTAACTCACTACTCTACAACCTTACTGGCCCCACGTGCCTCGAATGGGTTAACACAGAGGGGGTGAGATGTTCAAAGGGTTTACGGGGTTTCCCTTACTTGCTCTGGACATTTTCAGAGAGGTTGCTGTAGGTCTCAGCTTCTGGGGTACCGGGAACTGTTTTCAGAGAGGGCTTCACAATGCCACTGAGATGGTGGCGTGAGCAGACCATGAGGTTTTTTGAAGGCAGGGGCTTCTCTCAATTCAATTCAATTCAACAACTTTTAAAGCACATACAATTTGCCAGACGCTGGGAAAACACTGAAAAACAAGAGTCTCCACCCTCACAGAGTCTACAGCTGCGCTGGAAAGGCAGATAGATACCAGAGAAGGAACTGTACTGATACCTGATGCTTGTCAGTTGAGTAAGAGAGTGAGTAAGTAATTTGTGGCAGCAGCAGCTACAGCCAGTTACCTCTAGAAGGGAGTTTTAAAACTGTTTAACCCAAGAATAAGTAATGCCAAGTACCATCACTACTTCCTCACTGCTACTTCACCAACTCTCCCTTTCTCCCAGGGCTTTACCGCTTCGAGGCAGAGTGAAACTACATTATTCTCTGCCTACACCCCACCTCCAGTCCTCTGAAATACCCCCAAAGCTGATGGCTCTGCTGACTGAATTCTGCTGAGTTTTTTGGATGCTGGTGAGCATGTTTGCAACAGGATAGGGTGAAGCAGAGCAGGCAGGACTTTCCATTATTTATAGGATGCTGGAATTCTCCACTGAGGTAGGTAAGAGCCTGCTTCTTTGGTTTTAAATAATAGTAATTTTAGTCTCTGGATGAAAATGTCAGAGTTTCCTAACTGAAGGTCTGGGAAGCAGTAACAATTATTCATCCAGTGCTGGCTTTTCATGCTGTAGCGATCATTAAATCTAGAGGGACTAGTGGTTAAATAGGAATAAATCTTTCTTAATGTCCTTTAATTCCCTCTCACATTATTCAGCTCCAGACATTCATTGTTCTTTACTTACAGCAGTTGCCCATAAGTTTTAACAAAGGGAGTCAAATACTAGGGGAGGGGACAGGAGGAATATCTGAGCAGGAACAGGCAGGAAAAGTACAGGTGATGTGAATGAACTTCAGGTCTTAGAAAAAGGAAAGAACTGGAATGACTTCCTTCTCAGGAGCACAATGACAGTAGTCTCCCCCCCCCCCCCCCCGCACATACATACCGAGTTACACTTGCATCTATTTTTTTAAGTGTGTGCTGGTGGGTGGAGGGTGGAGAATGAATACAGCAGGACAGAAAGAGAAAGAAGAGCACAGGGAAAAGAGGAAAGAAGGGGCCAGAGAAAAACAGTAATTCTCTGATAATTTAGCTCTAACTCAGTAGAATGATGAAAGTACGAGGCTTCTAGCGGAAATCCTGCAGCACCAATACTCCCCATCACTCTACACACAGCAAAATTCAGTTCAACAGACATTTTCTGAGCATTGACTCTTGCCAGACCCTGCGTAGGTCACTGAGGTAATCAAAGAATAATTGTTGCATTGCATTGATAGTTCTGTTCTTATGTCTTTGCCAATAATAAAATATGCCTTCAGAGGATGTTAGTTTTCTTTTCTTTTTAAAGATGTTATTTATTTATTTACTGGATTTCCAGCCAAGATGGAGGTGTAGATACACTTTGCCCCCTTGCACAAACAAAAGGACAACAAACTTAAAAATAAAAAATTACCAAAACTGCCAGAAAACTGAACTGTATGGAAGTCTGACAACCAAGGAGTTAAAGAAGAAACATTCATCCAGACTTGTACGAGAGGTGGAGACATGCAGCCAGGGTGAAAAGGACTTGTGGCAATGTGGTGGCTGGCATACCAGGCAAGGCAGCAGCTGGTGGAGCGGATGGTCCCACATTTGCATGATAAACCAGAAGGAACAACTGGGGCGTGAGAGAGACCATGCAACGCAGGGTTCCAATGTGAGGAAAGAAAGCCTCAAAACTTCTGACTGAAAACATTTGTGGGTGTTGAGGCAGTGGGAGAAATTCCCAGTCTTACAGGAGTCTGTTGGAGAGACCCACAGGGTCCAAGAACATACACAAAACTACCCCCTGCCCTCGGAGTCTGCACCAGAAGGGCCCAAGTTGCTTTGGGTAGTGGGGAAGTGACTGAAAGCCGGCTAAGAGCCTAGCAAGAGGCATTGTTCCCTCTCGGACCCCTCCCCCACATACAGCACTAAAACACAGCCACCTAAATTGCCCTACCCTGGCGAATACCTAAGGCTCCACCCCTTACTACAAAAAAGGTGTGTCAAAACAAAAAAATATGGCCTAAATGAAAGAACAGATCAAAGTTCCAGAAAAAATACAAGTGATCAAAAGACAGCCAACCTATCAGATGCAGAGTTCAAAACACTGGTAATCAGGATGCTCACAGAAATGGTTGAGTATGGTTGCAAAATAGAAGAAAAAGTGAATGCCATGAAAAGTGGAATAAAGGAAAATGCACAGGGAACCAATAGTGACAGGAAGGAAACAAGGACACAAATCAATGACTTGGAGCAAAAGGAAGAAATAAACATTCAACCAGAACAGAATGAAGAAACAAGAATTCAAAAAAGTGAGGAGAGGCTTAGGAACCTCTGGCACTACTTCAAATGTTCCAACATCTGAATCATAGGGGAGCCAGAAGGAGAAGAGGAAGAGCAAGAAATTAAAAACTTATTTGAAAAAATAGTGAAGGAGAACTTCCCCAATCTGGCAAAGGAAATAGACTTCCAGGAAGACAAGGAAGCTCAGTGAGTCCCAAAGAAGTTGAACCCCAGGAAGAACACACTAAGGCACATCATAATTATATTACCTAAGACCAAAGATAAGGAGAGAATCTTAAAAACAGCAAGAGGAAAGGAGACAGTTACCTACAAAGAAGTCCCCATAAGACTATCAGCTGATTTCTCCAAAGAAAACTTACAGGCAAGAAGGGGCTGGAAAGAAGTATTCAATGTCATGAAAGGTAAGGACCAACATGTAAGATTACTCTATCCAGCAAAGCTTTCATTTAGAATGGAAGGGCAGACAAAGTGCTTCCCAGATAAGGTCAAGTTAAAGGAGTTCATCATCACCAAGCCCTTATTATGTGAAATGTTAAAGGGACTTATCTAAGAAAAACAAGAAGGTCAAAAATACGAACAGTAAAATGACAACAAATTCACAACTATCAACAACCGAATCTAAAACAAAAAGAAAAACAAACTAAGCAGACAACTAAAACAGGAACAGATTCATAAAAATAGAGATCACATGGAGGGTTATCAGTGGGGAGGGAGGAGAATGGGGGAAAAGGTACAGGGAATAAAAAGCATAAATAGTTGGACCAAAATAGACAGGGAGAGGTTAAGAATAGTAAGGGAAATGGAGAAGCCAAAGAACTTGTATGTATGACCCATGAACATGAACTAAGGTAGGGGAATGATGGTGGGAGGGGGTATAGGGCAGAAGGGAATAAAGGGGAGAAAAAAATAGGACAATTGTAATAGCATAATCAATAAAATATATTAAAAATATTTTATTTACTTATTTTTAGAGAGGGAAAAGGGAGGGAGAAAGAGAGGGAGGGAAACATCAATGTGTGGTTGCCTTTCACATGCCTCCTACTGGGGACCTAGCCTGCAACCCAGGCATGTGCCCTGACTGGGAATCAAACTGGCAACCTTTCAATTCACAGGCCCGCACTTGATCCACTGGGCCACCCCAGCCAAGGCACAGAGGGTGTTAATTTTCTTTCTGAAGTGCTATAGATACTAAAGAAATCTTGGTCTCCAAGTGAAGAATAAAATTAGCCAAGGTTCAGTATAAGGTATAGACCTTAAATACGTTCTATCGGGCAAGGACCTTGATGGGATTGAAAGAAAACAGGATTAACTGAAGTTGTTCAGGTGGCTGAAAGCAGGTAGTTCAGTGCTCCTTTTATCTGACAACATTCTCCAGATTAGTCGAGGTAAACTGTAATTCCTTGCCGGATTGCACAGATGTAAACCCTCCAAGGGAGCTCCTTTCTAGGGACTCTCCCTTCACCACAGACACCCCTGCCCAACACACACGCACAGTGGTGTTGGGCTTAAATGATTCAATAACTCAAAAAATAACTTGTCCTGAGGACACCAGGATAATTTTGAGTCTCCCTATGTCAGGGACTCTGGTTATTGTTGGATTAGTCTGGGTGTCTGAACTCTGAAGAAAAGCAATTTGAGGCCTCAAGAGTAGTCCGGAACAGAATGGATAAAGAAGTGGAGGTAGATATATACAATGGAATATTACTCAGCCATAAAAAAGAACAAAATCTTGCTATTTGCAACAATATGGATAGATCTTAAGGATATTATGCCAAGTGAAGTAAGTCAGACAGAGAAAGACAAATAACATATATTTTCACTTATATGTGGAATGTGAAAAACAAAATAAATGAACAAATAAAACAGAAACAAACTATAGATACAGAGAACAAACTGACGGTTGCCAAATGGGACTGGAGTTGGAAGACTGAGAAAATTGAAGGGATTAAGACATACAAACTGCCGGTTATAAAAGCAGTCACAGGGATGTAAAATACAGCATAGGGAATATAATCAATAATACTGTAATAACTATGTATGGTGTCTAATGGGTACTAGATTTATTGGAGTGATCATTTAGTAAGGTAGGTAAATGTCTAATCACTATGTAGTCCACCTGGAACTAATATAATACTGTATGTCAACTGTAATTGGAAAAAAAGAATAGTCTAGATCTATAATGGGGCAAGTCAGCTAAACCAACATGAAGAAATGAAGGAGATTCATACAGAATCAGCTAGAAACTTGAGAGAGAAAACTTCACCACTGCACCTGGCTCCAGAGAAAGCAAGAGGAGCGTGGCATGCAGACCACAACTGGACAGAAAGCTAGCACTTGCTGGGGACTGTGGGGAAAGGGAAAATCCTCAGCTGTTCCTCAGCATGCCTGGCAGTGTCACGGAGGAGCCACCGGATCCTGAGTTCAGGCACTGCCAACAGCATTACTGCAGACGTTCTGCAGTTCAACAGTGCCTGCGCTTTGGGTGGCACAGAGTGCCCGAGGAAGAGGGGTTTCGGCTTACCCAGTCACACAGCAAATATATTTATGAATATGTGAGGGTGTTCGAAGAGAGGCAGAATTAGGTACAATCAAAATGCACAGTACATTCATCCTTACGGGAAAACCAAAAGCGTTGTAAGTAGCTAAAAAGGAAAAGAAGAAGGTATGTTTTGGGGTAGAGGGCATGAGGGGGATTCCATCATCCTATATCCTCATAGTTCTTCACTCCATGCTTCTTTATGCCGCACGTCATCACAGGGGCTCCTCATGATGACGATTACAACAGCTTCTTCAGCTCCTCTAGCTCACACTCATATCATCCCTTCATATTTATTTCCTATCTGTATACAATGCTGGCAGCAGCTTTGAATCTGGATTCTCTGTATGCAGATTTGGGATGCTGGTTTCTATAATCGGTATACTATTCCTAAAGCTTAGAGACAATTTTTGCAAAACTCAGACCAAGGGACAGGGATTACATTTATCATGCACACTACGTATTTGTATTTCAGCAGTTCAGACTGATACCACAGGGCACGTACCTTCTACTAACGTATTTGTAACAACACTCAGTATACTGTTTATCCTGTCCTTCCGCCCATAGGAGGCCAGCTGGTCCATGGAAACTAAGAGAGATCCAGGACCTTTCTTCTTAATTTCCACTTCAGTTGTAGCCTGGGGGGGAAAAAAAAGCAAATGGGGTGAGTAAAGTCTTATGAACATTAAGGCTGAGCCTTACCAGATTGACAGCTCAAACTGTGAGCAAGAATATATGCTCTTCCTTCAACTTTTTTACCTTGATCTTACAAGCCTACTGACCTCAACAAGTAGCATGCAACAAGTTGGCCATGGGTCATCCTTAGTTGTACAGATGACAAGACCAAGTTGTTTCAGTTTGTACAAATGTACAGTGTATCCGAAAGTCTGGCTGGGACCCAAATACCTCATCTGCTTAGTTCCAAACATAAGAGTAGAAAGACCAGCTCCCCTAGGGCAATGCCATCACAGGTAGACCCTGGATTTTCCTGTCCTAGTCTCAGAGCTACAGCATTTGACTAGAATTGGACCACATGATGAAATAAGTCAAATTCACCTCTATTTGAAAATTCATTAAGGGCCAAGTCCCCGGTCACACTGAGTGCTATAAATATGGTTTGCTCCATGTGCAGGAACAGCGTCACTACCAAGCTGCTGCTTCCAGGGCCTAACTGAACGTTAGCAAGTTCTACCCCAAATCTCCTCCCAGCCACTGTAAAGAGTCTGGTAAGTTTTAGCTGACTTAATTAAATATACTGCATCATACATGTTTATCTTGCCCTTTTAAATTTTTATTTTGTGAGTTTAGCTGCAACATTCAAATTCCCAACCGAAGAAAAACAGCGGAAAACACCATGAGATTGTTATACAACATATTTTTTACACACTCCACAGTGGGCAATACTGGTATGTCAGATTACAGCAGAGGGTTTCTTAATATCCCTTGCTTGTGTTTTCTGTGCCAACCTGACTATTCTACTGCAGATCAGGTTTAATGCAATGGCTCAAAACCTAGCTTTCTAGTAACCACGCTGTCCTCTTTTACTTGTTATCCATGTAAAGTTGGCTGACCCTTCCATGGTGAAGGTAAGAGGAGAGACAGTCCCCATCACTCATGTTTGTATGAAGCTAGAGGAGTATCTGTCTGATCCGTACCAGAATGATCCTACCCGTTTTAAAAAGAAAATAACTAACTCTGGAGAGATACATCAGAAAGCCTTTCTGTTCTTATTTATGTTTAGATTTTAAGAACCATACAAAGAAAGTTCCTGGCAGATTATAACTTATCTCATCACAATGTTTCATCAAACTTTCACTGATTTAGCCGCTTGTTTCACCTGCGGGTTGGTTTGTTTGGCAGAGCTGCAGAGGAAATGGAAAGGAGAAAGAACCACTTCTTTGAATTCCTGACTGCATTACTATCCAAACATCTGAATATGCAAGAATGACTTATTAACCATTACCTCAGGTCATAGAAGTATATTTCTTTGAGGAACCACTTTTGATTATAATTCCCAGCCTGATATTCATGACATATAATAAATCAGATAAATTGCTACATTTAAAAAATAACAATCATCTAAAAATGAACACAGAAAGGCCCCATTCAATGGACACTCATATTTTATATGTAAAATGAAAGTAAACAGTAACAGGGGTATGTGGAGATAATTTCTATAACATTAAAATTTGTTTCATAGTAAGATGTGTTTTATAGAATATATCTTAAGTTTCAAAACAGAAATAAATGAAAGAAGATACCAAAAAAATGAAAATTTCAAAGCCCATACTTAGGAAATTTTAGAAGGTAAGAAGAGAGATTCATTATGTTATCTTTTCATACAGGCAAGACATTTAGCATAGGTCCAAACAACTGGTTCCATTAAAAAGATATCCAAAACAGATGCCTGTATATCTGTAAATTAAACAACAGACTTCTAAAAACCCATGGGTCAAAGATGAAACCACAAAGGAAATTAGAAAATACTCTGATGATAATGAAAACACAATACATCAAGATTTATGGGATGAAGCTAAAGGAATGGTTAGAAAAAATTTTACAACTTAAAATGCTTATATTAGAAAATAAAAATGATATAATCAATATAACGAATGCTCTAAGCTTCAACTGTAAGAAAAAAAGATCAAATTAAATCCTGGGCAAGCAGATGAAAAGAAATAATAAAAACAGAAGTAGAGATTAATCAATAAGTAAATGGACAAAAAATACACAATCAAACCAGTCAAATGTCGTTTTAAAAAAAGGTTAATAAAATTGATAATGCCCCTAGTAAGAGTGATCAAGGAGAAACAAGAAAATACAAATTATAATTTTTCAGGAATAAAAAAGGGGACATTACTAAAAGTCTTACAGACATTTTTAGGAGAAGAATATATTGTGAACAACTTTATGTCATTTCATCTTGGATGAAAGGGACAAACTTATCAAAGTTTGGATAAGTCATTGGAACATGATTATCAAAACTGATAGAAAAAGAAACAAAATTAAAACAGGTTATATTAGAGAAATCATCCTAAAAAAGCATGACTTCAAAGAGAACTCTAGGCCCAGATGGCTTCACAAGTGAATACTATCAAACATTTGCAGAAGAAATAAAACCAATTTTACACAAATTCTTTCAGAAAACAGAGGATAAGGGAATACTTCTCAACTTGTTTTATAAAGCTAATCCTGATACTAAGCCTGAGAAAGACATTACAAGAAAATAAAACTAGAGGACAATATCCATCATGAACAGAGACGTGAAATTCGTAATGACTATGAGCAAATAGAATCCAACAGTATACACAAAGGATAATACAGTATCCTTTGGGACCAATAGGGTTTAGCCAGGAAAGCAAGGAGAATTTAATATCATAAAACAAGTCAATGTTGTTCATCACATTAAGAGAACAAAGGAGAAAAACCATGTGATTATCTCACTGATGAAGAAAAAGAACATTTAACAAAATTCAACACTTCTACACAATAAAATTTCTCAATATGTTGCAGCTTTGATCTGATAAAGAATATCCATGAAACCGACAGCCAACATTAGACTTCTTGGTGAAACATTAAATCTCCTTCCACTAATACTGGAAACAAGAAAGGATGTCTGCTTTTATCACTTGTATTCAATTTTGTATCTGAAGTCCTAGGTAGTGCAATAAAGCAAGAAAAATAAAAAAATAAAAAAGTCATGAAGAATGAGGTTGCTGCTATTCACAGAAAGTATTATTGTGCATGTAGAAAGCCCTATGGAATTTATATTTTCAAAAACCCCAAATCTAATAGAACCAATGTTAATTTATCAAGGTCATGAGATACAAGTTCAATATATAAAAATCAATTTTATTTTTATATTCTAGGAACAAATACTTGAGAATAAAAATTATATTTTCACAATAGTATAAAAAATATACCTGAAAGTAATACAAAATAATATTGAATATAAACTGCAATTAAAAAAATAAAAATTATAAAAAAATTTTTAAATGCCAAGGAATAAATCTATGATGTGCAAAACCGCCACTACAAACTATACAACTTTGCCAACAGAAACTTGAGAAGACTTAAATAAGTGAAGAAATATATTGTATTCATAAATTGGAAGGCTCAATATAGTTGATGCTCCATCTTCCCCAGTTGACCTATAAATTCAATGCAATCAGTATCAAAATTCTAGACTTTTTTGAAGAAACTGACAAGATGATTCTAAAATATATTAAGATATGCAAAGGATCCAGAATAGAAAAAATCTTTTAAAAAAGGTCTAGAATAGCAAAATAGTTTCTTAAAAGATTATTTAATAATATTTCAAAATATTTTCTATTTGGAGGGCTCACACTATCTCATTTCAAGACTTAAAAAGTTACAATACTTAAAGCAAATGTAGTATTGGTATAGGCACAGACAAATAGATCAAGAGAATAGAAGAGAACCCAGAAACAGACCTACATACGTACTACATCAATTGGTTTTGCCCAAAGTGCCAAGTCAACTCAATGGAAAAAGAAAAGTCTTTTTAACAAATGGTGCTAAAAACTGGATATCCACCCAGGTCCACTCCTGTCTAGTTTCATACGCAAAAATTAAGTTGAGCTGAATCAGGCACCTGAACGTAAAACCCAGAACTAAAAAGCTTACAGAAGGAAAATATCTTCATAATCTCACAGATCAGCAAAGATTTCTCAGACAGATACAAAAAAATCATAAAAGGGGGAAAATCTGATATATTGGACTACATCAAAATTAAAAATGTATGTATCTGATAAAGGGCTTATATCCACAGCATATAAAAAACTAACAGATCAATAATAAAAAGAACAACTGTTAAAATGGCAAAAGATCTAAATAAACAATGAACAAAAGAAAATACGAGAAGCCAATAAGCACATGAAAAAATGCTCATTGTTAATCATCATGGAAATGCAAATTAAAAGCACAATAAGATCACATTTTATACCCACTAAAATGCTGAAATCAAAGACACCACCAAACACTGGCTTGGATACACAGCAACTAGAACTCTAATACATTGTTCTTGGGAGTATAAAAAAATGGTGGAACTATTTTGGAGGGCTGTTTGGCAGTTTCTTATAAAGTTAAACATACATTTACCATGTGGCCCAGAAATTCCACTGTGAGGTAAAATTTATCCCAAATAATTGAAAACATTTATCTACAAAGAGTTATATAAGAATGCTCCTGACAAACTTATTCGTGCTACTGAAAACTGGGAACAACCTGAATATCAATTAACAGGAAAATAAATTAAAAAATTGGGATATATTTGTACACAAGGAAATATCACTCATTAATAACAAGTGAACTACTGACACACAAAACAATGTGAATGTATCTCCAAAACATCCTGTTGAGTGAAAGAAGCCAAATAAAAAGTACATATTATATGAGTCCACAAGAATGAAAGAAAACTACTCTAAGGAGACACAAGTCAGAAGTGCTTATCTGGAAGTGGGAGGGGACTGACTAGAAAGGAGGATTAGGGTCCTTTCGGGGAGAATATTGTGGTAAAGAGGGCTTAGGGGACAATCCTCAACTGGTTGGAGAGTTCCTTCTCTACCTTGGTAACTCTTGGGTGAGGGTTATTCAATGTACTATGGCAATACTGATTACAGAGAATTCCTTTGAAAAGCAATAGGGGATGCGGAGTGTGTAAATATGTATAAGATGTACCTGTATTTTGGAAATAAGCAAAGATCACTAAACAAGAAAAGCAAAGGCTATTTATTCTGAGTCTGACATAGCGAGTGAGGAAGTCAGTCAACATCACGCGCGTTTTAGCAGACTCAAGGCGGCAAGGGAGTGAGTGGTAACACTTTATGGTGGGAGACAGAGGCTTCTGTTTCCCTGATGAGAGGCAGTTGCCACAGGGCAGCTGTAGGCAGATTAACTAGAAGCTGGGCATCCTGTGTGCTTTGTCAGCAGTGCATACTGGCTTTCTTTGGTTGGTCCTATTTTGGAAGCAGGGACAAAAATCAGGGAAGTTGTCAGTTATTGAGCAAGTGGTAGCCATTTTGAGCTGATTGTTACAGAAGTTATTGTTTAGCTTGCTGGATTGTCATGAGATAGAAATTTGGCTTCCTGTAAATTTGACTTAAAGCAGGCTGGCTTTCTGGGTTGTTTATTATAGATCAGGGGGTTGGTTTCTTGGGCAGGTGTGGGTGAAAGTTCTATTTTTATACTGTGATCAGGTCATTGTCCATTTGTATATGCAATCTCTCAGGATTCATCAATCAGACTGATTAATGAAGAGGTAGAGGGCAAACACATTCATCACCGTTAATTGCTTAAGAGGACAAAAACTAAAAGGGCTTAAAAGAACATTACATGAAAGTGCTAAGCAAGGGGGACTGGTGGTTAAGGGAACATCCAGAGAAAAATATATCTACACTAAGAAAATCTAATCTGTTAAAATCAGGGTACACAGAATACCAAGATGGGTGGGTATGTCCTGGAACTCCTTCCACCCAGGTGAGGTTTTGAAAGTTGGGACTGAAAGTCCAGGTACTTGACTATTATTTCTTTCTTTTTATTCTTTCTTTCAATTTGAAAAAATTTGAGATAAAATGCACATAACATAAAATTCACCATTTTAACCACTTTGAAGTGTATAATTCAGTGGCTTTTAGTGTATTTACAATGTTGTACAACCATCACTATAATCTACTAAAACATTTCCATCATACCAAAGAGAAATATGGTACCTGTTAGCAGTCAGTCCCAATCCCCCCTCTACTGCCCCTCGCAGTCAGTAACCTGCGTTCAGTCTCTATGGATTTGCCTCTTCTAAACATTTCATATAAATGAGATCATATTACATGTGGCCTTTAGCTCCTGGCTTCTTCCATTTAGCATAATGTTTTTCAAGATTCACCCGTGTTGTAGCACCTGTCATTCTTTCTATGGCTGAGTCATATCCCATTGTAGAAATGGCTCACATTTTGTTCATCCATTCATCAGTCAGTGGGCCCTTGGGTTGTTTCCACTTTTTGGCTATTATGAATAATAATTTTATAAATATTTGTCAACAGGTCTTTGTGTAAACACCTGTTTTCAATTTTCCTGGGTATATCTCTAAGAGTAGAATTGCTAGGTCATATGGTAACTTTATGTCTAATTTTTCTGGAGTAACTGCCAAACTGTTTTCCAAAGTGGCTGTAGCATTTTACATTACCACCAGCGATGCTGGCTATTGTTTCTTGTGACAGACTACCACCAACTGAAGGGAAGGAAACCTGCAGCAGACACTAGCCTATGCAAAGCAGCTTCACAGCCACCTTCCACGGAGAATCTGCTCGGAATCCTGCTATTGGCTCAGCTGCCTGATTCTTTCACCTAGGATGGGGCCCAAAAGGACCAGAGGAAAGATCACACGCACTTTCCCACCCTCCCTTCCCTATCATTTCAGGTTTCATTTTTGGTAAATAGAGGTGTATATATTTTTTTCTTCATTTTGTTTCATTTGTTGGGGAAGGAGGAGGAGAATGAATAACTTTTTAAAAGTCAGGAGACTCTGCCTTTTAAAAATTTAGCCCCTAAGGAACCTTGGTACAAAACTGTCAACAGAGGAAGAAATCGACAACTTTAATCTTGTTCTTTGAAAGTTAAACCTAGTGTATACTTGTTCCATTTCTCTGAACCCAAATGCAAGATTTATTGGAACATTTAGCCACTGATTTCCAACCTCCTAAATTATAGCTGTCCTCAAAAAGATATTCTGCAACCACTGCAGATGGCAGATTCTGCCCATGTTTCTACAGATCTGCCAAGAAAGCTCAACTTGCTATTGATTGTAAATTGCTTTCACGAGGAAATGGGTAATGGAAATCTATCATCCAGTCCAGTCACTTTTCTTGGAGTTAGAATTTAGAGCATTTTGGAAGTGACCTTGGAATCTAGCCATTTATCTCTGTTCAAGTCTTTTTCAAATTTTTGTACTGTTTTTCTTTAAAATAACTGTACAATATTTTTCTCCTCAAAGGGTCTTTAGAATCTTAGAAGCCCCACCCTCACCAAATCAAGCAATCCAGCTGAAATCCCACTGTCTGCTTCTCAGGGCTAAGAAGTCCAAAAAATTATAGGAAAAGAAATAGAAACTGGATACCAAGAATGTGAATACCTAGAATGAGACCAATAATATATTTCACATTTTATATATGTTATTACATTTAATTTTCATAATGACCCTATAACAAAGGTCCTTTTATCTTTTTATTACAAATATAGAAATGGGCTTAAAGAGGTTAATTCCCCAGCATCATGTGTGTAAGTAAAGCCCTGGCCAATGGGGCTCAGTTGGTTGCAGCACTGTCCCACGGACCAAAAGGTCACGGGTTCCAACCCCATAAGGACACATGCCTGAGTTGCAGGTTCGGTCCCCCGTCAGGGTGCATGCAAGAAGCAACTGATCGATGTTTCTCTCACATTGATGTTTCTCTCCCTCTCTCTCTCCCTCCCTTCCCCTCTAAGCATGTCCTCAGGTGAGGATAAGAAAAAAAAGTAAAGAACTTGGGCTTTAGAGTTAGTATAGCATAATAGTTAATGGTCAATACTTTGCAGATCACCTGGAGTCAAATCCTAACTCTACTGCTTACTGGGAAACCAACTATTTTCTAAGCCTTGCTTCCTCCACAGTAAAATGCAGACAACTGTAATATCTGTCTCACACGGTTGGGGCTGTGAGCATTAAATGAGATAATGCTTGTACATCTGTAAGCTAATATGTCATACTTTCTGAATTATGTGTGATTTGGGGGTTGCCGGTAGCATTTGCCTTCTTAATGAGTGAAGAGCTATGATTCTCACCTACTTTTCCAGCTACGAGATGAAGACATGGGAAGTATCCTCATCCTATGTTAAACCAAAAAGCAAAAGTAGAAATTCCCAAACTATAAAAAAAAATCACTACTCAATCACAACTGAATAAATGATGAAGATGTGACACAATTTTTGATGAGACTCTGATGAAGTGAGGTCCAGAGGTCTTTTTTTCATAGGGAATATTATATTTCTTAATTTCTTAAAACACAGATGTGGCACCGCCTAATCATTAAGACTGTGTGAGACCAGCCTGTAAACCAGCAGTGGCCACTGCACCAACCTGCAAAGCGTGAGTACGTAACTGGAAGAGCTCTAATGGTTCAGGCAAAGACAAGTTAATCCACAGCTGCAGACATGCCCAGAATGCTTCCAAGGTAAGGATCGCTACATCCTAGCCCCAAGAGGCATTAGTGCCTCAGCCGGCCTGGACTGTATATAACATTATAACATATCGTGTCCTTCTAAGATAAATGACTGTTTTTCCCACATCCCAAAAGGAGTTAATATTTAATCAGGAAGTTTTCTTTGGCAAGTTTTCTTGGTTCAACTTTCATCTCCTTAAGTCACTAGGTCTCAGAGATGAGTCTCTGAGTCTCATCTGTTAATAGGATAAAACACCTACTGAATATAGGGTGGTTATAAGAATTAAAAGAGATCATGCACATAAAGTACTTAGCAGAATGTATTAAGAACTCAGTATATGGTAGCTATAATTATTATGCCCACTCTGGAAAACAGGAAAGAACAGAAAAGTGTAAGAAGAAAAAAGTCAGCAATAACTTCCCCTCCCAAAGGCAACTACAGTTAACTTTAGTCAGTCATCTTTTTCCTACATGCAGTTTGTGTTCCTGGAGATCCGGCATACCATACAAACTATATGCATTCTGTTTTTGTTTTCTTAATGTGGCTTATTAATATAAATTAGATATTTCCTCACACTATTAACAACTAGGAAGTTGTCTATGTCTTCTAACAAAATAGTTTTTCCTAATTATGAAGTCCTTGGGAATGACATAGTCCTGCCTACCCCATCTTCCTGCTTCTTTGAGATCTGATCTCCTGGCCTTGGGAATCCTGAAATCTGTCACCATCAACACTTGGGACCACTGCAAAGAATCTCCTATATGCTTACAGGGTGTTGAGTGCGTAGGCTCAAAAAAAAAAAAAACCCCAAAGGCAAATGCTCTGCAGTTTACAATATAAGGCGGTGCAGAAAGCCTCACATTCCACAACCATCTGTTCAACTGCCTCTCAAATTTTTCTCCCACACAGTACAACAGAGGCTGCTAAAACACCGAAAACAAACCCCCAAACCTGCTCATCTGATGTAAGCTGATGCTCAAGCTCCTTTCTAAGCACCTTTTCTAATACCTTCTCTTCAAAGGAAAAACAAGATGTATTACTGAGCTTAAATATTTTTAAAAGCTGCCAGGATATTAATGTTCAGTCTGGCTCTCAGCATTTGAATTGCCCCAACTGTACTGTCCATTCTGACCCACCCCTTATTCTTCTTGATATCATTTCCGAGTTGTTTTTTTTTTTTTAGGGAATATAATTATCTATCTAATTGTGGAGCTGAAAATTGACCTCTAGACATAGAATTAGTGAAAATCAAATACAAATTACATTTAAAGATAATCATCTATAACATTTATTTTGACCAATTATCTGGTTTGGGGGGCACTGTGTAACCAGTTGGTTATTATTGTCCCTAATATTGTTGATCTTCCATAAACAGGTCTCCAGAAGATGAATGGCCATGTGACTGACTATGCAGAGAGGACATTAAAATGAAATGAAAAACAGAAGACTAAGGTTTCTGAAAGGTCTAAGATTCTGGATCCATCAGCAATGAGCTGTATGACCTCAAGGAGCACAAATTCTCTGAGCCTCCTTCCCCACCTAAAAAAGAGGAATAATAATCTATGTCCATTTTGTCAGCCTTATGGAATTTTTACTCAGAAAAAATTAAATTACACATGTAAAAGTAATTTGCAGCTTGTAAAGAGCTATACAAATGTAAGGGAGGAAGTAATTTGCTTTTAAATAAAAAGGCAGGGCCCTGGCTGGTGTGGCTCAGTGGACTGAATGCTGGCCTGCGAACCCAAGTGTTGCTGGTTCAATTCCCAGTCAGAGCACATGCCTCGGTTGCAGGCCAGGTCCCCAGTAGGGGGCGTGTGACAGGTGACCACACATTGATGTTTCTCTCCCTCACTTTCTTCCTTCCTTCCCCTCTCTCTAAAAATAAATAACATCTTTAAAAAATAAATGAAAAGACAGGGAAAGAAAAGATGACCTCAAATACATCCTAATTGCCTTTTGAATTTTTATCTATACAGTCAACGACCGCCCTAAAATTCTGAAAACAGGTGATTCTGAATAATTCCGCCCTTGGCTGTCCAGTTTTCCTCCACACATGCATCATGCTAATTAAAGGATTGGCTGTCTTCATGCCGTGTTAGAGGAACCCCAAGTGTTAGAACAGAACAGACTGGCATGCTATCTCAAGGAATTTACACCAGCTAAGGAGGAACTGAGGAAAGTTAAGGAATTAGAGGTAGGAAGGGTTAGGATCATTGAGATTATAAGAATTTAAAACCAGGAAAGAGGTATGAACAGCTTAGAATTTAGAGAAATGTTAGGAGATGGTTTTCCCAAAGAGGGAGGCCATTCTTCAAACCCCTAGGCAAGAGACTTCCGTGCAGCTATTATATTCAACTCCTCTAGAGCCTGACATTTGATTACATTTAAAATTCATCTTTTGCTTCCCTTTTTCTTCCTCCCCCATACACCACGTGTTCCCGCCCCAACCACCTATTTCTCCCTCCTTTGATTTATTTCCATTCCAATCCCTGTGACGTCTAGGTCCAGTTTCGCAGTGTTTTCCTTAACCTCTCCTGGCCTGGCTCCCCTGGTGTCCTCCTCCCACCCTCGGCATCATGCATGCACATTCCTCTTTGGAAAAATCACACCTCATTCTTGCGGAGAAGCTGTGGAAAATTATTCAAAACTGTATTACTTTCTAAAATAGAAAGATAAGAGCTTTAAATTCCAAGCTGTTTCCCTAGGAGAGAGGACATGGCCGGGAGAAGCGATGGGAGTTCCAAACCCGCTCAGACTTGGTCACTGGTGGTGGTGACAGGATGCTTCTCATTCCATGTGGGCAGGATCCGCTGGCCAGAGGCATTCAGTCAATGCAGGTGGGGAAGGGGAGGCGGGAAACAGGCAGATAGAAACTTACAAAATGGAAAGAGGAAGACGTAAAATAAAAGGAGTTACTGAAGGAAGGGGAATAGTCAAAAACAAAGAAAGATGGGGGAAATGGAGCAAGGAATAAAGTAAACAGGGGGAAAAGGAGAGTAAAGGGGGAAGGGCGAGGACTGAAGACAGAAATGGAAACAAACCAGGAGGAAGAAAACAGAACCAGTCGGGGCGGGGTAAGAAGAATGGGGCCGGGTGGGGAGCGGGGAGGCAGAGCACAGGAGAGAACATGTGGAATGAGAGGAACGGGGAGAGGAAGGGAGCAGGAGACTGCCATGCCTAGCCTTGGTCTATATGTTTACTTCCTTACACTGTCACTGGTAGCTGCCTTATCTATTTTCACCTCTGGCAAGAGACGCCCTCCGATGTGGGTGCCGGGGCCACCGATGAGGGACACCACGCCGTTGCAGTCCACTGTGCTGTTGCGCTTCACACTGCGCCGCAGGCTGGGGAAGATGCGCGAGGAGCGGCTGCCCTGGCTGTAGCCGCTGTAGCCGCTGTAGCTGCTGCGGCGCTCGCGGGCCCGGATCGGGATGAACAGCGAGTCGCGGCGGCCCTCGCTCTCCTCCACCGTGCTGTGCTCGTCGTCCGCAAACTCGTTCTCCGATCCCGGGTCCCGGAACCGCCCGGGCCCCCTGAAGCTGAAGATGCTGCTCTTGCTGTTGTGGCGGGATAGGAATGGGGAGCCTGGAATGCTGAGTAATGACTGTAGAAAAAGAGAGAGAGATTGGCAGGTTATAAGACGGGAAGCTGACCCCTTAGAGCCTGAGCAAAGGCTGCAAACTTCCCTACCCTGGTCCCATCCTTGCATTTGTTGTCGGAGCACAAGTGTTTCTAGAAAACACTCGGGATGCAGAGTTGTTTCTGCTGTTCAACACCCATTATTACTCACGTCTCCTTGTCCCATTCCCATGAGATATGCCTGTTTTTGACCAGTTAACCACTCAAAAATTTTACTCATTGTTCACTGAAGCACTGAAACAATGCTTTTGTCTTATGGTCTATACAGCCAAAGCACTGGGACACACATCTGTGTGTGTATTTTTCACACTACGGGCTCACATGCAGTGTGCCTTTAATTTTATCGATTACCTCTGAATACTTTTCTGCAAAAAAAACCATAAACTGTACTTTTAAAAATTTAAATTTTCCTGTGATGAATCTCTAAGAAGTTTTTTAAAAAACTCTGCTGAATTGAGTTTTTATTATTCTTATTAACACAATTGATCAAAATATACAAATACAGCCTTGGCTGGTGTGCCTCAATGGATTGAGTGCCCACCTGAGAATCAAAAGGTGGCCAGTGGGATTCCCAGTCAGGGCACATGCCTGGGTTGCAGGCCAGGTCCCCAGTAGGGGAAGCGTGAGAGGGAACCACACATTGATACTTCTCTTCCTCTCTTTCTCCCTTCCTTCCCCTCTCTAAAAGTGAATAAATAAAATCTTATAAAAAAGATATACAAATATATTATATGTTTAATAAGTAATTACTAAGCTTAAAAACTTATTAAAATGTATCTCTTAATGAGATGGATGAGATTTTTCTTTTTCAATTGGTGTTTAAATGACTGTAGATAGTATGACTTATTATTAGAATGAGACATGGCTCAACATCAATTCCCCTACCCCCTTTTAAATATTTGATTTTTATGCACTGAGAAACCTCATTAATGTAAACAGAGTCTTGAAACAGAATTTTGTTACAGTAATGTCACTCAATTCTTGAACTTCTGCCCAATTATATGCCAAAACCACTTAGTAAGCTATCAGCATTAGGTCCTCTTTTCAATTTTGTTTAAAGCGAAGAACTGAAAACCACCCAACTTGTCAAAAGATTTATTACCTAGATATGAGAATTATTCCATGTCTTGATTTCTATGGATATCAAAAAAGCTTTATTTATTATTTACTAATATTATATGTGTTACTCTTATACAGGTTACTCTTTTACTTAAAAGTCACTTTATTTAACCCAATAGAAAAGGTTGGAATAATTAAAATATTGCTAATTTCTATATATCTATGCTAACAATTTTTTTAATGAAGTGATTTTATCTTATCACATGCTTTAAAGATATTTTCATCAAAACCACAAAGCCACAGATTTGGCTCATTTAATTTATTAAAATGTCTAATGACCTCACTACAGAAGCAACTGGCCAAATCAGACTTATGTCTCTTTTTGAAGGAAAGAGCATGTCCTCAGGTAGGGCAAGGGAGAGTAATGGGGGAAAAATGAGGACAACTGTAATTGAGCAATAATAAAAAAATTAAAAAATAGCCCTCGCTGGTGTGGCTCAGTGAATTGAGCACCAGCCTGTGTACCAAAGGGTTGCTGGTTCAGTTCCTAGTCAGGGCACATGCCTGGGTTGCGGGCCAGGTCCCCAGCGTGTAGGACATGCAAGAGGCAACCATACATTGATGTTTCTCTCCCTCTCTTTCTCCCTCCCTTCCCCTCTGTCTAAAAATAAATAAATAAAAGCTTAAAAATAAAATAAGATGTGAAATTAGAAAAATGACCTCATTTTTCATTTTTATAAATGTATTAATATGTATCCCAGTGATAACCATCTAGCTCCTGAACTTAAAGCATCTCAATATCCTTGACTAAACTACATTTCACACTTAACAGAAAAGTGTAAGAGGTAAAGTTAGAAAGTCTTACAATGGATTTACGTTACCTATATTAAAGGAAACTTTGTAGACATTAATATTCCCAATTGTCCAATTTCCAACTGACCCTCAAAATTTTTATTCCTTAGGGTAATGCACTACACAAGCACTGGGATGACAGGGAGGTACATGCCTTCCTTTGGTAAAGTGGGAGGAGCTGATCATGAAGAGGGAAGTAGAAAAGAACTGGTGTGATTTTGGGCCCCAGTGCTAACCTTGGGCATAGGGATAAGTACATTAAATATCTAGGAATCATGTTTCTTAAAGCTAACTGTGCTTGGAAAGCCTTCAAGTGTCCCAAGGAATTGCACCCCACTTCGAGGACTACTGCTTTAAGAGAAAGAAAGTTGACAAACAACTAACTTTGGACAATCTTCCTTGCTTCCCTGAGATATTTGGTTTTGCCCAATTATGACTTTGAAGAAATGTTCAAAATAATTTTTAACTATATGAGATTTTTGCCTTAGACTTTAGGCCTTCATCTTCTTGTAAATGATTCTACTTTGGAAGTTCTTTGTGGGCTGGGATTCTGCCAACACAGTGCATATAAGTGTTAAATAACCTTTTAAAATAAACTTTTGACCTATGTGTCTGTTCTTATGACATACCAGACTGTTTTGATTACTATATCCTTGGTAATATAGTTTGATGTCAGGTATGGTGATCCACCTACTTTGTTCTTCTTTCTTAAAATTGCTGCGGCTATTTGGGGTCATTTATGGTTCCACATAAATTTTTGAAATGTTTGTTCTATCTCTGTGAAATAAGTCATTAATATTTTAATAGAGATTGTGTTGAATCTATAAATTGCTTTGGGTAGTATGGACATTTTGATGATGTTAATTCTTCCAATCTATAAACACAGTACATGCTTCCATTTATTTATGTCTTCCTTAATTTTTTTCTTCAGTGTTGTATAGTTTTCTGAATATAGCTACATGCAAAAAAATGAAAACTTGACCACCAACTTAAACCATACGCAAAAATAAACTCAAGATGGATTAAAGACTTAAATATAAGTCATGATACCACAATAGTCCTAGAGCAGGAAAATCTTAGATAGTCTACACAGCAATATTTTCACCAGTATGTCCCTGAGAGCAAGGGACATAAAGGAAAGAATAAAAAAATGGGACCTCATCAAATTAAAAAGCTTCTGCATGGCTAAAGAAAACATCAGCAAAATGAAAAAGAGAACCCATATAGGAAAATATATTTGCCAATGATATTTCAGACAAGGGTTTGATCTCCAAAATATTTAAAGAACTCACACAACTCCACTCCAGGAAGACAAACAACCCAATTACAAATGGTTAAAGGACCAGAACAGACAGTTCTCCTAGGAGGACATACAGAGGGCCTAGAGACATATGAAAGGATGCTCAGCATCACTAGCCATCGGAGAGATGCAAATGAAAACCACAATGAGATACCACTTCATACCAGTCAGAATGGTCATTGCAAACAAATCAACAAAAAAGTGCTGGAGAGGTTGTGGAGAAAAGGGAACCCAAGTGCACTGTTGGTGGGAATGCAGACTGGTGCAGCCACTGTGGAAAACAGTATGGAATTTCCTCAAAAAACGAAAGATGGAACTGCCTTTTGACCCAGCAATTCTACTGCTAGGATTATACCCTAAGAATCCTGAAACACTAATTCAAAAGAACCTATGCACCCCAATGTTAATAGCAGCACAGTTTACAATAGCCAAGTGCTGGAAGCAACCTAGCTGCCTGCCCATCAGTAAATGAGTGGATCAAAAAACTGTGGTACATCTACACCACAGAATTCTACGCAGCAGAAAGAAAGAAGGAGCTCCTACCCTTCGCCACAGCATGGATGGAACTAGAGAGCATTATGCTAAGTGAAGTAAGTCAGGTGGTGAAAGACAAATACTGTATGATCTCACCTATAAGTGGAACCTACTCAACAAAACAAACAAGCAAGCAAAATATAACCAGAGACATTGAAATTAAGAACAACTTGGGCTGGGATGGTAGTAAAAGACAGAAAACTGTACAAGAACAACAATTAAAAATAAAAATAAATTTAAAAAAAGAACAATCTGACCGTAACCAGAGGGGAAGGGGGAGGGAGATAACGGGGCAAAAGAAGGGAAAGGGTTGTCAAGGAACATGTATGTATAAAGGACCCATGGACAAAGCTAAAGGGGGGAAGTGGTGGAAGGAAAATGGAGACAACTGTACTTGAAAAACAATAAAATAATAAAAATATATAAAATGATATTTTTGATGATAATCCTGGAAGGGCTGTAAGGCTCCTCTGTAATATTTCCACCCATTATCTTTTTGTTACCTATAACTCCATTTCTAGTTCTAGACTCAAAATGCTTCCAGTTCTAATCTCTTTCTATAATGAAGCCCCTGTGGCCCGATGGGTACATTTTCTTTGGATATTTCTAGTTCCACCACACTCTACTCTCATTTGTATTTCCCTTGTTATGCAGTCTTTTCCTGCTGTGGCTCAAAGCAACTCACAAAATCCTGAGATGATAAATGAATTTGATCACTGGGGGCCACATCAAGAAAACTAAACCACAGATTATTTGATAATAAACATCACTGTTAAATACACACCACATGCAACATTTCTGACAATTTTCCTAATCATTTGGATTTGTTTTGCTCCTTTGCCCCAACCCTGAACCAGAGAAGGGAAGCTGCATTGGTCAGATTCCAGAAGGTATGTTCACAAGGTCTCATTCATGAGTGGATAGTGTCACTGTGTGTTAAAAGGGCACACACACGGCCAGTTCTTACACTTCCTTCCTCCGTGTTGTTGGATTAGTAAAGGGATCAAGGCCTTCTCCAACTTACTGGTTGCTATTCCTCTTCTCACATTTATTTCATTTTTTAAAATTATTGTTATTATTTAAAAATTTTTATTTTAGAGAGAGGGAAGGGAGGGAGAAGGAGAGGGAAGGAAACATTGATGTGAGAGAGAAACGTCAATTGGCTGTCTTTCATACACGCCACAGCTGGGGACAGAACCTGCAACCTGGGCATAGGCCCTGACGGGGAACTGAACTGGTGACCTTTTACTTTGTGGGACAATGCTCAACCGAGTGAGCCACACCAGCTGGGACCCTCTTCTCACATTTATATTTAGACACCCTCTCTGATTCACTCCTCTGAACCAGTTCTCCTGCTTGGATTCACAGAAGAGTGCTGAGTGAAAGACCTGCTACTGGTTTGCAACGAGACAAGTAGAAAGGTGGAGAGAAGCATTTAGAAACTCTTACAAGTAGATGGTCACAACATCCAAGAATGTGATCATTTTTCTAGAAATTCATTGTTATTTTATTTTACAATAGTATCAGTTCATGAAAACTTGGGGAAAATAGAAACTGGTCCTTCACCACAGATAGTTTGAGAAACACTTTTCTAAACAATGTGGCTGGCCAGAAGGTATCTTAAAATGTACCTGTGATTTTCTTTTAATGAGGTAAGGTAAGGTGACAGGTACAGAGACAACTGCCTTTGAAAAGAAGAGTTTATTACTGATAGTTCCTGAGAGAAGGGGGCATGCAGGGCCTCATGGGGAGGTTCTAGGACTGGTACGAGGCAGAAAGGGCGTGGGGGAAAGCATGGCACAGTCTTGACTGCAGTTTACTACGGAAGGAATGATGGGTCAGGCAGAGTTGGCACCTTTCAGCAAGTTTAGGATTGGATAGTTTAAGTAATTCCAGGTGGGCTCTGGGCCATCCAAGTGGTCCCAGTTGGCCAGTAGCTGGCTCGGGAGCGATTTAGGGCAGGGGAAATAATGACTTTGTGTGGGAGAGTTAGATAAAAGGAAAAGGTTGGGGAATAAGGCTTTTGAATTGCTTGATTTACATATGAAAGGCACACTTCCAGGCAAGCAGCCCGCTAATTCCAGGAATTGAGTTAGCGCTGGGAGGGGCAGTCCCTTCCCTGCCAGCAAAGCTCCTAAAATGCCACAGCATCCTAAAATACAGAGAATACAAACACGATTGAGATAGTAAGACCCCAAGATTGGGTTTAGGGAAGATAGGAAGTATCCTTGAGTTCTACCCACATGTTTAGTTCAGCTTAACATAGAACACTGAGAGCTTCAAAGCATAAACTTACATGTTAATAAATTGTGCCTTGGGCATATTTGGTGTATCTGCCTTGATGGCCTCACTGGACAGAAATATGGCCAGGACAAGATGGGACACAGACGCTCCTGGGCTCTTTAACCAAATCCTGTGACCACCTTTAACATCATCACTCCATGCCCTAAGAAAGGCAGTGAAGATCCTTTGAGGTTTGATCCTAACTTACTGTCTCCACTTCCGTTCTCCAGTGTCCGGCAGCTTCTTCCTCTATCAACTTTCTTCATCTCTCCACACCACTGAGCCCCTCTTTCAGATTACCACGCTCTACTTTTTACTACAGTTCTTTAAATACATGCTTTATCTCTTTTCTTTAACCAACATCGTGCACACATTTTCTCCTTAAGGGCACACTGTCTGATCAATCTTTATTTCTCCTGGAGTTCTTTGTACATTGTAGGTACAGCATTTAATTTAATTAACATGTATTTAGATTACATACTGTAAATTAGCCACCCACTTCAGCACTGTCCACACCTGCACTGCATCACTACTTCCCTGCTGATGGCAACTTTCCCTGGACTGAATGCTGGGTGCTAACACGCCCTGATACATCAGATCTCCATGTTAGCAAAGAAGTATGATTTACTTGACAAATGATCATTAAATATCTATTGCGTGCTAAGTGATATGGATACAGAGATGAACAAGACATACAATAGGGTCCCTAACCTCTTGAAACTTGTAGCCTCATAGGAAATAGTACATACTATATGAGAGCTAATACACCAGACTACAAGGGGGGAACCCCCCCCAAAATAGAATTATCTTCAGAGGGTGGGGCCCCCTGTAGTACAGGCTTCTGCTGCTAGGTGAATGTTCTAGGAACCCATCTGTATCAGTGTGCCAGCTGGTGTTGTCGTGAGAGGCTGTGTTCAAGTTCGGTGAATTTTTTTTGAAGACTCTTTCAACACATTTGCCCATTTTGTGATGGGTGATTTATGAGTGCTGAGTGTTCCACAGTTTTTGACCAAAAAATGGTATAACCCCGTGCCTCACTCTCCCTATTCACCAGATCTTACTCTGAGCGATGTTTTTTGTTTTCCCAATTAAAAAAATCCTCAAAAGGAAATGTTTTGCTGGTGGGGAAGAGGTGAAACAAATGGCAGCAGCACTAAAACGCATCAAAATCAACAAGTTCAAAAATTATTTTGAGCAGTGGAAAGTCTCAATGGGTGCATTGCATCAAATGGCGAACACTTTGAAGGTGACTTAAGTATAAACATGTAAGCATAAATATGCAATTTTTTATAAATAAATTCTGATTTTTGGGGGTCCCCCTTTGTATTCTTAACTGATAAGAAAGTGATAAGGAAGATAGTGATCAAGTCAGTAACTTGGGACCACTTAGAAATCAGGATCCTGAGACAGCACACACTAAAAGGAAATGCTTTATCTATCATTCTTTAATTCCTTATTCCATTATTGGCAGCAGAGTTGACTGCAATACATGCAGAAGGAAAAACGATGACTTGTTCTGCTGCTCCTTGTACCCTGTATACAATGTCTAGTCCATTCCCCGAGGTGATGCCCCAGTCCCCTCCCCACTCTCAACTTCCCTGGACTGGAGGGGTCAGATGACTCAGAACCCATGGCTTTATTACCCTGGGATCGAGATGGTTTATGAGATAGGTAGGCCTTATTCTCTGTTTCCAAAATCTTTCTTGTCAACCAACCAGGAGCTTCTGGTCCTTTTCAGGCCGTCACATAACAGCTAACTAAAAATACCACCTTAGGTCTAGGTGTTTGTTTGAGAGACGGCTCTGGGGTGCTCTTAACAGCCTCACATTTCACAGAAAATGTAACTCAGGATTTCAGGGCATCCGCATGAGCTGCCTGCTGGCATGAGGCTTAATAATGACTGAGATATTTAAACTGTGATAAATTGGAGATTTAAATCTCCATTTTCTATTTCCATGCCATATTTCACTTTTTCTTTCCACTATAGCAGTGGTTCTTAAAGTGTAGTCTGGGAACTCCCGGGGGTCCCTGTGACCCTTTTAGGGGAGGGGCTCACAAGGTCAAAACTGTTTCATAATAATACTAACACATTTGCCTTTATCACTCTCGCTTTCTCATGAGCATACAGTGGATGCTGCGAGCCTTACAGTTTTGGCAAGATTTCGTATTCTTTTCTGATGAGATTGGTGGTGATGATAATCCATGTGATTTTTAAATATTGCGTGTCAGTGCTTGGGAGACCCGAATCACTTAGTGAGCCAGTAGTTCCAATATAACCAATGCGTGATGCTACAAATGATTAACGAGTTGGCGATCCTGGTGAAAAACACCACAAGAGACTTTAATGTGTAGGAGTAGCACGTTACTGACACAGTTTCAGATTCTACATTGTAACTAGCCCTCAAAACTACTGCTGCCCAGTTCAGGAATAGCAGCAAAGAAGAATATTCACAATTATCTTAAAAGGTTATTAAAATAGTCCTCCTTTCCTAACTACACTTGTAGAAAACCAGATTTTCTTCAGATACGTCAACAACGAAAAATATCACAACAGAGTGAATACAGAAGCATGTATGATATTCCAGTTGTTAAACCAGAGATTAAAGAGATTTGCAAAAATGTAAGTGGTAGTACTTTTTCCCACTATTTTTTTTTGTTTTACAAAAGTTAATTTTTACAAAAATATGTGTAATTTGTATTAAATGTATAATCAGTTTATCATTATTTTAAAATAAATCAGTAAATATTTTTAAATTTCTTAATTTAACTTCTAATATGATAAAAGCCCATTTTAAAAAGCTCTTTAGGGTTCTCAATAATTTTTAAAAACACGAAGGGGTCCTAATACCAAAAAGGAGAGAAATGCTGCAATACAGTAATTAAAATACTTTGCAAAAGTGGGCTCAACCTACTATTTGTAGTGTCCTAAGCCCTAAAAACACTGCAGTAATTTTTTAGGGAAACGGGTAGGAGACAGGCTGGGCAGACGTCTCCAGAGGATGTCAGAAGATCTGGCAGTAAAGGACACTGACGTACACTTGAACTGTGCTGTGGGACAACTGAAGCCACAACGGGGGTCTCTTTGGTGAGCCCCCAGGAGAGACGACCATGCACGTGTGGAGGTGAGTGAGGAGTGGATGGCTACAGGCTGTAGTGATCAGGGGCACTTGCTGGGCAGTGGGAGGGACCTGGTTCAAATCCTGACTCACATTTACTAGCAACATAACGTTAGACAAGTTTGTTAACCTCTCCAGGCCTCAGCTTCCTCAGTCATTCTTCCAGATAAAATCAGAGACACTGCAGGAGAGTCCTGGAACAAAGACTATTACTGCGGGCAGGACTTCCAATCAAGTCCTGGCAGTCAGCCGTGGCCTCTAGAAATCTATTAACACAATTTTTTTCAGATGAGGAAATAAGAGGAAGTGAATATTTTCATGCAAAGCAGGACATCTCAGAAGCCCAGATTTACGTTCTGAGCCATGGAGCAATCAGTGCAACTCTGTGCTAAAGTGTTTAGATTATCAAAGACCGTTTATTAGCAATGTGTTAACTGTACTAAGGTATTCATTAACCAGGTCAGTGACAGTTCCAAAGACAAGAGCTGGATTACAGCAGGGCTGCAATCATACTTTTCCCCCAAAAGAGGCTGAACTAGGAGAAAGGTGAGGAGAAGGTGGGTGAGACAGATGGGTCCAGGCCATGAAGAAGTCCCAGATGGGTTAAATCAGTTTTATAAAGTCCTTAATTTATTTGTCTAACAAATATCTGAATGCCAGCCATGTGCAAAGAAGCAGACCTTGACTTTAGGACTTTGAGAAGAGGATATGAACATAAGAAAAAAATAATGCCCCAGACAGTAAAGAGGTATGCATAAAATATAATGAAAAGAGGAAACAATTTCCAGTTGGGTGTGGAATGGGGGAGGTCAGGGAAGGTTTCTTGAGAGAAGAATGAGTATGATGTAGACATTCAGCGATGGGAAAATAGGACATCTGAGAGTGTTTCTGGAGCAAAACAGGGTAGAGAACAAATGTCATATGAGAAGCCTCTAGAAGTGCATCCGGTTTAAGAATAGGGTGCTCGAGGGGACACAGTGACTGGAAACTGGACAGGCAGGCTGCATCCAGGGGAAGGGGAAGTGCTATAAATTCCATGCTAAAGGGTTGGGGCTTCATTAGCAAATAGGGTAAATCTGATTAGGGGAATTCTCCCTCCCATTTTTCTTAAAAACTATTCTAAACTGTCAACATTTTCTTTAAAATCCCTACTCAGCATCTCATTTCCTTCAATTAGATTTTAAATTTCCACATTATTAAAAACTAGAGATGGTCAGGTATCATCTTCTTCAACTTCGTACTCTCTATAAACATATCCATGCCCACCCTTCCCTATTTTCTCAATGTTTTGGGGGACAAGGTGCCCCTTTCCTGTTAGAGACTACATCTTCCAAGACTGTGCTTTATTTTCTATTCTACCCCATATTCTACCTCCATCTCACCTTCTTCTGGGTTCCTCCCTGCCCCCAGATTATAAAAATGCTTGTTTTCATCCATATTCTGTAAACAAGCTTGAGTGAGAAGTCTACACTCATTCTTCCCACTTCCCAACCAATATGGCATCCATCCTTACCCGGTATGGAAACGTGTCTTTAAAGTTCTCAATGACGTAGATCATCAAAATCAACAAATATTTCCAATTCTGATCTCACAAAGCATCTCTGTTAAATTCCAATCTATTAATCACTCCCCAGCCTTCTCTAACCCTTGCATTCTCTCAGCTTCACTGAACTCTTGGCTATCAGCCCCTCAAATGACCACTCATTTACTTTCCTTCATGAGCTCCATCTCCGATGCCCACCGAACACCAGTGGCTGTGTCCTTGGCCCATTGTTCTTTCACTGGACACAATAACCTTAAGTAATCTCATCAAGTTTCATGATTTCAATAATCACTTCTCAGTTCAGGACCTCTTCTGTGAGCTATCAATTCACTGTACCTGTGTCGAAAAGACCTCTCTACTTGACTATTCAGCAAATAATTCAGCTTGGTATATCCAAACTGGAATATGCTTTTCTTCAAATGCTCTTTCTTCAGTCTAACTGCTCCCTCACCAACACACACACACACACACACACACACACACACACACGCACACGCACAATTCAGCTAATTGCAATTTGTCCTTTATCTTCCCCAGAAAATCTTGGCTGAACCTAGAGGTTGGCATAGATCTGTGCCCTCCAAAACAACCCAGTATATCTCAACTATGAAATAATGCTATCGATGCTATTATAGAAGTAATTTTTAAATGTATCTGGCTGTTCCACTACACTGTAAGCTCTCTAGGACAGGGATGGCATTTTAATCATCTTTTAATCTTTAGGACCTAGCAATCCATGGTAGGCACTCCATAACTGCTTGATGATGAATGATAAAAGGAAGCAATCTGCTGATAGTTTATAAAACATAGGGGAGAGGGAGAAGGACCAGAGGAAATGAACTAAAGTGGGTAACTGCAGAAGAACAAAATAATACAAAAATCTGAACAAAGGCAGGATTAATAAGAATAGGAAGAAGGGGATGGACACAAGAGATTTTGCTATGATAAAATGAACAGAACTAGCAAAAGAAGGAACTGGGAAGCAAGAGGTACAAAAAAGAGAGACATGAATCATCCCTGGGAAACGAGAGAATACAATGGAATTGTATGGTATACAATGCCATAACCAATAACTGTGATCTAGTCTATACCTTACAAACTTTTCAGTGTTTCTTTAAAATGGGTAATTAAATGGCCTAAGAATTAGATTTTGGTGGTGTTCTTTGAAATCCAAAAATATCTTTTATGTGATGATATTTATAGCAATAGAATTCTCAGCAATTGTCCATAAGTCCTCCCACTCTTTTTCTCTTAGTTTCTCCATTTATCAAAGTTGGGTAAATTTATCAGCATGACACTATATATCTAGAATAATTACTAGAACTGGGCACCCTCAAATAAGGTGACCTAAAGAGTTTTATCTCTTTTTAAAAAATCTACAGTTGTTTGTGCTAAGTTCTGATGTTTAGATGCTAAGAGGAGAAAAGTTCTTGCTAATGTTTTAGAATATAGGCATGCTGGTTAGACAGACTTTATTGCCAAAGCAAGTCTGCCACAGGTCATCACATCTACCAAGGGCTGGCTTTAGCGCAGAGGATGGTCCTGATATGCGGGGAATATTTAGTTCTTCCTAGAGAAAAACAATATGGAGCATGGAAAGGCAGGTCTGAAGATGCAGGGATGGGTCTGGAAAATGTACAGCCAAAGGGGAACAAGAGAATCAAGTGAGATTAGGAACACCAGAATTTCTTAGGCTATTTGACCCAGTGCAAAGAGTTTACCTGATTCATGATGGAAAATTTCCTCCCTATTCTGTTGTCTGGCAGCCGAAAGCCTTTCCTCCTCATACCATCTTCTGACTCCGACTTAAACACCTTCTCAGGATCCCCTTTCTCCTCTCCTTCAGAGAGTTCCTTTTGCTTCCTCTTCTTTCTCCTGTTACGTCTTTCCTTAGCACTCTTGGAACTGAGTTTAGAAATTTCAGATGAGCTCCGAGGGGAACCTCCCCCTTCTTCACCCTCTTCCTCTATGGCATCTTCAGAGACAGTTCCTGCTGACGTGGCCATCGCAGCAGCCTAGGAGAGGAGCCACAGAGCAACAGACCAGATCAGGAGTGATTATCCCACGTCACCCCAAGTCAAGCAATTAGTGCTGATCAGTTCCTCGCCCTCAGACAGGGAAAGGAGGGAATAAAGGAGGAAGGAGAACCAGCTAGTCAGGAGACTGCGGCCAGGGCCCGGCCATCTCCACTTTCTAGTTGAATCTGTATTGTGGCGCACAGCACTAAGTAATCAGAGCAGAACCCAGTGGTGAGACCTTTGGGGTTTATTCTCTTGAGTATCTCAGATAAAAACCTGGCTGCCTTCTTTGAACCACACTAACTTTTCTGGACAACCCTGAAAATGAATGCTAAGAACTACTTAGGACATACATTACAGGAAATGAAACTATATTATACACATGGGCCTGATGATGTAAAAATACATGTATATTTGGATAAGGATTAGAAAGTAAAATGTTAGGGTGGTAGATTATAAATTTGTTTTTCAAACTTTAGTATCTTACCTATATCTTATTTTTAATTACAATTGATACTTTTTTTAAGACCACAGAGAATCTCTGAAGGAGATCCTAATGTTTTCCTCAATGAAAAGGTTACGCTTACATGAAGCTCTGTATAAACCGCTCCGGCCACTGTTTTTTCTCCCCAGCTATCATGACAATTGAACGCAGAACAGTTGAGAATTCAACCGAAGAATATATTAACAAACAATTTGGCCATTAAGACAAATGGAATATTGAACCAACCATGTGCAGTTGTTAATTAGGTATTTTGATCAGATCAATAACTTTTATTTGACAATATGCTCAGAAGAGAGCAACTGGAGTAGCAATTCGATGGGGGCTTATTCACAGTGACCTGGCAGGCAGGACTACTGCAAAGAACTAATCACCTACCTGTGCCTCTTCCTGTTGCTTCTTAAGTTGCTCCAACATTGCTTTGAATTCAGCCTCTTTTTGCTCTGCCTCCTCTAGTGTTGCCTGGTTCTGCTCTTCATAAGCCATGGCCACCACAGCCAAGATCAAGTTCACCAGATAGAAGGAACCCACAAAGATGACTAAGACGAAGAAGATCATGTACGTTTTCCCAGCAGCTCGTAAGGTCTGCAGCGATAAAGACCATTTTCTGAGTCACTTGAATCAAATATACCAGGCTGAAAACGACTCGTGGGCCATTCAAAACGACTACTGCATTTTGAATGGGACAGTCTCTCATCACGTGGCACCCCTTCACATTGCAAAGCACTCACTTCATGTGCCCAAAGGCTGAGGGCTTCCCATATCCTCGACTCACAGGAAATATCAGTAGTATCTCCCATTCACTGTGGCAAAATAAGTCCTTTTCCATTTCCAAATACTCCTAATATATTCCTTTCATAGAAAAATGCTTGATTCTTTTAAAGGAAAAAATTCTCTGGGCTTAGAATTATATTAGACTTTGTCAGTTGGTTCTAAAACAAGTATAAGGAAAAGAATATAAGATTTTAGCTTGTTTATCTACTGGCCCTTAAAGAGAATCAACAGATAAATTCCATCTCTGGGACAGGGTCCAAGTCACAGTAAGTCCCCATCTTGAGTGACAACCTTCCTTCTTCTTTTGTAATAGCATGTGTTTTTGAAGAGGGATATGACATAAAGGATGATGGGAAAAAAGAAAAAGGCAGAGGAGCCCAGAACTATACTTTCACTAGCAGTGAGCAAATAGACATTGAAGAACAGTTGGGTTTTGGGTTATGAGTATGTGACCCACCATCACTTAGTTTTCATCTTTAGTATTTTCAACTATAAATATTTAATGAAATTTTACATTAGTCATAAATATTTCATAAGAAACATTCAAACCTGAGGGAACTCTAGGCTGTCCAACAGAAAGTAAGAACTCCTTAGGGGATCTCATTAGATGCTTCCTTTAAAGAGGTTTCTTCACGCCTGAGGGGACATGTTTCTCATTGTCAAACTAAATGGCATCATCTAATGCCAAAGTTGGATAGAAAACAATGAATCAGGATAAAATTTCTAAGCTGGAAGACCCTCTGCAATCAGCTACACTAACCTCTCCACCACAACAAGCAAAGTTAGACGACTTGCCCAGAGTCACCCATGCAGCCCAATGGAATGGTGTTGACCATTTAAAAAAATTGGTCACAACCTGAACAAGTCCAAACATGTTACAAATCTCAAAAATGTTGATATATTTAGACTCAAGGTCCTTTTGGATAGAAATCTAATTTTTATAATGTCTAGCATAATGCCTATCATGCTATGTTGAATTAATAGTTCTTAAAAAGACGCCCTAAGCCCCCAAACCCCAAAGCAGAAATACTGCCGATGGTTTGGTGAAACGATCGAAAGCAGGTAGAGACAGCAGGTTTACAGGCCCGGCAAGAGGCTGCGGACCTCTATAGCTACACACAACTGAGCATTAGAGAAACAGGGACAAGAGATGAAAGAATTCACTTAATGTTGTAACCAGAGAAACACCATACTAAGATGCCTGTATAACGTCTTCACAAAAAGTCTCTTACACAGAAGGTGCCCAACCACACATTTCCTCATGCAAATTCTATCACCAAAGAAAAAGAGGTAGCACTTGAAAAAGAGGTACTACATACCAACTGATACAAGTTTTCCCAATAGTCCTGAGTCATAAGGCGAAACAATGCCAAGAAGGCCCAGCTGAAAGTGTCAAAGCTTGTGTAACCATAGTTGGGGTTCCTTCCTGCTTTCATACATTGGTATCCTTCTGGGCATTGCCTGAAGAAAGAAAGAGAAGTTCAGGGCTTTTCACCACAATCCTACTGCATCAGCTGCAAGTCATCTCTATCTCACCTTGGAGATAAGAAACAATCATCTTAGAGCCAGGCCAACAAATGGGAATGAAGAAGAAGGAAGAGGAGGAGGAAGAAGAGGAGGAGGAGGAGGAGGAGGAGGAGGAGGAGAAAGAGAAGGTGAAGAGGAAAAGAGGAAAGAAACAAAGTAGCCAAGTCAATTTTTAAAGAAAATACCTTAGATTCAATATGTTAGATCCAATTAGAGTCTACTACATTAGCACAAAGAAAAGTGAAAATATTGCCATCTTTATCTGAAACATTATTTTAAGGGAGGAGAATAAAATTAGGTGAGCTACTTACCCAGCATCAGAACTGTTCCCACAGAGTAGAGGTTCTAGCATGCCAGGAACTGTGTAAAAATTTGCTAGAAAAGTTTGAAGAGGCAGGAAATGAATAAGGCAGATTTAAGTGAATGAGAGAATAAGGTTACATGGTTCCTAACTAGTCCCAGCAGAAATAGTTATTGATTTTAGTTCATATAAATCTTTTCTGACAGCCATGAATCCTGATAAACATTCTTTCCCACCGTTTTGCTATATATATTTAAAAATTAGAAGTGCTACCATGAAGCCCTTAATGCAATGTCCTTTTCACAGACATTTCCTACTGGTACTTCAGATCTGTATGCCAGGTTCTAGTACTTGAATCAAAGGGGCCTAAGAGAGTTTTCTGATTCTTCACCCCTTTATACAACTTTACCCTTCTACCATATAACTTCCCTTAAACGCAGATAAACTAGAAATCCTCACTGATCACTAGTTACCGTGTCTTATATTAAATTGGAAGGCATGTTTCCCTTAACTCTGTGTCTCTGAAACCCCCTTTGCAACATTTTCTTATGGCTACTTACCTGCCTTTATTTCCTCAAGAGTGACTAACAGTGATATTAACTCTTTCCCATTACTTTATAGAAGTACTACTACACCAACTGTTCCTTAGTGTAAGACCCAAGTGCTTTGGTTCCTGAAATGAAATTATTAAAACTCCTTAACTGTAATAGGATCAAATGGTGCCTTAGAGATTACCTGACTCCCTACACCAGACTGATTACTGAGGTCTTGTACAACAAAATTAGGAAAGCTGGTGAGGTATATTCTGGACCAAATGTTTAAATATCTCCAGTAACCCAGCTGGGGGGAAAAAGGATTTCTATCAAGCTCCTAAGCCTGATTTTCAAAGCAAAAGTTTAGGGGTACATGTGACAAAGCTGTAACATTTCATTTTAGGTTTTAAAGCGAGAGAAGGGGGTGGGAAAGGGCTGACATTTGAGAGCTTCTGAACACAGCCCTACCTCGGAGAAAGGGAGCAACCCCACAAGGCTACTCTCAGCAGCACTGGCATCCCTTTCCGGGCCAACTACTTTTTAAAGCCCAGTGACAGCTTCTGACCATGTAAACTAGAGACACAGTTTTCTTTCTCCTCTTGCAGAGAAGGGGCCACCTACTTTTATTGTTGATATATTCTTCCCAATCAAAGCCTCTGGTGCCATTTTCAAGATAGCTCTCATTGAAGTTTATGGGCCACACAACACACTTGTTTCGCAGGTTCCCCATGAACAGCTGCAGCCCGATCAAGGCGAAAACACTCAGGCAGAACACTGTCAGGATCATCACATCCGACAGCTTCTTCACGGACTGAATTAGGGCACCCACAATGGTCTTCAGGCCTGAGGAGATAGAATCCCCAGAATCAGAGTCACCCCATAGCCCTCCCCACCTCCCCTGGGCCCCTTTTTGCTACTGGCTTCTATTCCCCCCCCACAGCAACACCCTTGAAACAAGGCCCCTTTATCTCTATACCATGAGAATAACAATGGGTCAGCAACACTATCAATGTTCCCAGAAGTATCCATCTTTAAGCCACTAATTTTTATAAAGAAGAAAAAAGTTCCTTCTCCAACTTGTGACTTTTCTTCCTGGAAGTGCTTTCCTGTCTCTGACTGCTTCTCAGCTCCTGCAGGAGCTGAACTTTTACTTGTCTCAGGGCCTTCATATTATGTGCTAGTCCCTCTGCCCGGAAGCTCCTTTCACGCCCCTTCTCCTCCATGTCTAACTCTTATTTATCCTCTGGTCTCAGCTTAAATACCAACTCCCCTAGACAGCCTTTCCTGACTTTACAACTCTTTTGCCTCCCCCATTATTATTAATATTTTAACAGCACCTCACAGTTTCCTCCGTGGCATTTATCATGGTTTTAACTAACTATGTGAGTCTTGCTCACAGCTGTACCTATAGTTCCTAGCCCACAGCAGGTAGTCAGTAAATATTAGCCGAATAAACCCAGGAACTGAGGAGGCTTCCAGGTTGGAAAAAACTACTAGAAATTTAAAAACCAAAAATAAGTGAGAAGGCACAATAATATTTTCCCAAGAGCTCTGGAAATGCCAATGTGTTGAAAAGGTTAATTATTATCAATTGAGTATTTATAGTTTGTCTTTCCATTTAAAAATACACCTTTTCTGCATCATATACATCCTCTACAACTGACCTTAAGCTGTCCTAGATTGAAAACAAAATAAAAATAATATATAACCTCTTGAATTTGAGGTTTAAATGCAAGCCACTGGTTCTAATTTGAACCTGCAGGTAGGTTTCTTAACTGTACCGGGAAAGGGCAATGATGGGAGACACAGAAAAACGCGGCTGCGGGTTCACGGTGTCTGGGTCGACGCTGAGTCCACCTGGCTCTCCTGGGCATTCCCAGACACCAGAGCACCCACAGGGCGTGGCCAGCAAAGCGCTGAGCACTCCCGGGTGCCAATGCACCAGGACGGGTGGGAGGTGGACAAGAAGCCGTGACACATGAGCCTCGAGAGGGATCTCATCTCTAATCTACTTCTGAAGGCAAGAATATTGGGTGGAAATACAAGGGAAATCTCTGTCCTGGCTTTGAAGTGTGAGGCTGGGTATAAAATTACTAATTTTAACCAAGTTATATCACTTACTTATATGACCTAAGCAATACATTTAACCTCCAGGAATATCAGATTTTTCATTATTAAAATGGGGGTAATTATGGTTGAATATCATAGAACTGATTTGAAGATTAAGCATGATTCATACAAACACTTAACACAGCCCTTGGTACATAATACATGACTCAAATGTTAAGCAGTTTTGTCTGAACCTTGGTTTATTCATCTATAAAAAAGTATTTATACTACCAACCTCAGTGGGTTGTTGTGAGGTTTAAATTAAGATAATAAATGCAAAAATATCAACTATATTACCTGGTACTTGACACTTGTCAGCTCTCCCTCCTCAAGGAGATGACTGGGATAATGACAATGACCATCTAATGGGTGATATGAACATGACTCTGCTTTTGCCAGCAACTACCTAAAATTTTCAAAGTTGAGTCAAATGGAATTTTCTATCTGAGTCCAACAGTAGTGATGGGCCTGGAACAAAGCAGGCACTTAATATATCTTCATTGAAAGAGTAAATGAATGAGAAACTCTCTTTTCTCCCCCACAGAAATCCTGAAAGGGATCAAAGAGAAGTGAGGCCAAGAGTTAGACTGTAGAGATGCCCCGTGCACCGGGCCCTGCACTTTCCTGCCCTGCGCTTTCTCACAGAGCGGGCCGTCCATGTTGCCACCAGAGAGATTAGAAGGGCTTGCCTGGGCTCCAGGGAACAGGGCATTTCTAACCGGATTCCTTTCTCCTCACAGGGCTGTGCAAAAACAACAGCACACAGGGGACCAGAAAGCAGGAATTCAGGCCCTGGCTCAGTCACGATTTGTGACCCACCATATTTCAGAAGAAATTTAAAGTCACCTTTCAGTCTCATTTTCTCACGCACAGAGTGCGGTTAAACACAGGGATACATGGCAGTGGGCAGCGGAGGAGAAGCTGAAGAGTCTTCTCTAGAAGTCTTTTAAAATACGACATATATTTGTTTGAGATTAAGTAGTCAAAATTTCTATCCATCTTCTATTCCTGCAGCCCTGGGAAATTGTGCCATATAACAGCACTAAGTTAGAAGGTTCGGGTGGTATAAAATAGAAGGCAGCCATAAAGTAAAAATCGTTCCAGTGTTATGGAACTTCTTTCCACAAGCTTCTGAGGGATGGAAAAGGCCTTCATTACATTTGGCTGGGCTGGGGCAAGTCAATAATTCAATTCTAAGCTCCTAAAATTATATAGTTTTCAGAGTCAAAGACTGATTTAAAAAAAGAATAACTGGAGAGGTCAGTGAAGAGTGGTTGTAAAGTTTCCTTTCCTGGACTTCTTTATGGAGTGTTTATATACCTGTTTTTCCTGAATGGTCAGACAACTACCCATCCGAATACCAGATGATCTTTCCTTTTTCTATTTTAAATAAATTGAGAAATAAGCTGTAAGCTGCCATTTGTACAGGTAACAAGTGTATAGTAATGCAAAACAGTCAAACCAATGCTTTTGTCATATAAATAGATACATTGGAAAAGTATACTTTTAGCTGGAGTCTAATCTGCTTTTCCCAGGTGGGGAGCACCCCCAGACAGTTCCGTCCCAGCCCACGTAGTAGGAAATTCCTGGCTCAAACTAGCCCCTGTTACACAAGGGTGGGCTCCCAGAAACCTTGTTGTAGGAAGTGAACTCTCTTACTAGCTTACAGACAACAGAGTAGACGTCTGACTTAAATTCAGATCCTTTCCTCCAGGGCAAGAGACAGTTCGGTAGTCTTTGCATGTGGTAGGAATGATAATATATAAATTTTGGAGCTAAGCAGTAGCCATATTCTGTCACGATAGCAGGGTGCATCTGAGAAGCAAAGGCAGTTAGTGTGCTAAGAGGTGGAATAAGGAAATAGACACATGGAGGGAAGAGAGAGGAAGACAAAGCGCTTCCTGGGGTCTGGGGCTCTCCGGATCTACATTCTGGTTTCACTGGCTTCCAAAAGCCCAAAACACTGCAGCCATTAGATTCCTTGAAGTTCTCCTGTACCCTGCAACCAGAGATGCTCAGCTAACACACCGACCGTACACAGAACTGTCACTTTCCTGGGGATGGACCTGAGCAGTCGCAGTCAGCTGGTTTAATAGCTCTTCTTCACAAACCAGACATCACTGCTAAAGAAGTCTGTAAACATGAGTCCAGAAAGGTTAAAAAATTAAAATGTGTATTTGGAAATCTAAGACTTAGATCAACTCCTTGGAGAGAGATCCTTCAGCTTTAGCTTTCAAGAAGTTTAAAGTTGAAACTTAGGGCTGGAAATTATATTCAGCTACTTATACTTCAGAGGGGCTCAAAGAAACAAATCTTAATTAAGCATGAATAAGCACTAAATAACATTAACAATGGCCATCTATAAAGTTTACTCTCCAAGATTCTCATCCAGATCATTAGGAGAAAATTAGAGGAAAATACAGGAAGAAAAAAGGTGATGTGGATCAATGTTTGCAGGTCCAGGCTAACACTCGATCACCCAGCAATAGTAAATATAAATGGCCACTGGACTATACACAGCCCTCAACCAAGACACGTCTTCCTTCCATTGGGGTTCATAGCTGTAAACAACCATGTGCGTAGCCATCGATGCCAGTTTATGGAGTTGACACCATCAATGCATTTCTTAAACTCAGGTCTTGTCAGCAGTGGCTGCCACGTACCAGTAAATGCAACCGAGTAAAAGTGCTCCCTGCTACCACCAACACCGGTCAGTCAGTAAGGGCAAGAAACTGCTGGTAGAATTTCTAACAGGATAATGTTCAGGAATGGAGAAAGGCACTGCTGTGTCGGTGAAGACCAGCTGTCTTGCTTCTTCCACTGGCTCATAACTTCACATACCAGACAGAACAAGCAAGAGACTGAAAACGAATTATCCCAAACAGAGCAGAATGCTCCTTCAAATGACTCCTACACAACAGAGTGTGCAACAGAAGCCACGTGGGGGCAAATTGGACAGCAAGAACTCTTGGAAAAGGCTAACATTAACTAGCATGGGGATGTCTGAGCAGAGCAGTGAATACAATTGCCATAGATCAAGGAAAGACAGCTGGACCCAGTGTACAGAAAGGTCAACTACTTGAGAGGAAGTCAGATATTTAACGAATTTTGAGAAGCTGGGGAAGGCCTACAATCTCTTAGACAAATGAATAAAGCCTGATTATATGCTACGTCCAGGGAAATCGCCATGCACACTGGGATCAAAACCTTCCACCATGGTGGTGATGCCATATTATAGATACAGTAAATTTGTATTTCCTAGTATGTGGCTCAGGTTGAGAAATCTAACTGGTCTGAAGGAACATGAGCTAAAACTCCCACGAAATTAACATTGGAACTGGCATCAAGTGCAGTGGCAAGCTGTACTCACCCCAGAGGTAAGAAAAGTTCCCCAATTTCCAAAGTCTGGTTTCGTCCAGACAAATGCAAGGAGTAAAGCCATGCAGGTCAACTTTCCTGCTGCAGATTAATTCCTCACAAGGATAGTTCTGTTTTTTAAAAAAGACTTTACTTATTTGTTTTTAGAGAGAGGGGAAGGGAAGGAGAAAGGGAGGGAGAGAAGCGTCAGTCAGTTGCCTCTCACATGCCCCCAAATGGGGACCTGGCCTGCAACCCAGGCATATGACCAGACCGGGAATTGAACCGGTGACCTTTTGGTTTGTGGGACAATGCCCAACCCACTGAGCCATACCGGTCAGAGCCACAGGATAGTTTCTGAAGATCTTCAGAGTAAGAGTAATTTGGGAGAGACTTGGAGGCCACAGATTTATTTTCTCAAGACTAGATTCAAGTTACAAAGTCTGACAAAAACTGAACCAGCCCTCAAAGGTAGGTCAAGTGGCATCCTATGAATCTTGTGTTTTTCCACTTAGGACCACTATGTTAAACTTTGGTTAAATTTTAGTTATCTTTTCTGAGAAAGCAATGTGCACAAAGGAGAAATACAAAACCAAGTAGATTAATAAGTAGAATATTTTAAAAGAAACAATGAACCTGAATATAGTCTTAAAACACTCTCTACCTCCCTTCACTAGAAACTGTTGTATCCATAGTGTATACATTTATTCTTAAGTGCAAATATTGGGGTGGGAAGGAAAAGGCCTGTCATTCTCCCTGCTTCCTACCTGATGCCACAGGTAAAGAGAGAAAGTAACAAAAATGAAAGCAGAGAAATAAAACAAACCAAGGGAAAAATAATCAAGAAATCTCAACTCTAAAGAGAACAAAATGATATTAAATCAATGCTGACAAACAGAGAAGACATAGTGCTTTGGGGGAACCATTTAAATGATGGAAATGAAAAGGAACTGGTAAATGAAGTCCTCCTGGCTGGTTTTATTCACACCATTAAGTGATGTTACCCAAGAAAAACCCGAGACACCTGCTTTGAGATCACCACCTTACAGCTGGGTCTGGCAGTCAGAACATGCAGAAGATGAAATTTCTAACAAAGTCACTTGGATGTTCATTTTTGTACCCAGATTCTAGATAAATACAAAGTAAAAACTAAGTTTTAAGACATACAAATTTTTATACAAAATACTTCAATGTCAAGTTGAATCTGGCAAATTACAGACCAAAGAAAATTTAGAAGGTACAAAGAGCCAACTCACTCCTAAACTGTTCCCACAAGGTCCCCACACAAGGTGAATGTGACAGATCCATGGCTCTCAGAGCCTAAACACATTTCTAGTAAGACATGCTCTGCTCTTTGGTTCAATTTGTTGATTTAGCCCTGGCTGGTATGGCTCAGTGGATTGAGTGCCAGCCTGCAAACCACAAGGTCACTGGTTCGATTCCCAGTCAGGGCACATGCCTGGATTGCGGGCCAAGTCCCCAGTTGGGGGCTGACAAGAAACAACCGATGTATCTCTCACAATCAATGTTTCTCTCCCTCTCTTTCTCCCTCCCTTCCCCTCTCTAAGAATAAATAAAATCTTTAAAAAAAGAAAAAGAAAATTTAGAAAGGATCTCCTTCTGAAGTTTTAGCATAGAGTTTATGTGCATTGTTCTCTAAGTGAAGTCCTCTGAAGCCAAATGGAAACCATGAACGACACATACGCAGGTCTTGAGTTAGCAAATACAAAGGGTGAGAAGGTGGGTTTGGCCTTTTCTAAGCTAAAAGGCAGATCTAAATTACAGCTTCTCTTATACAAAAGGCTGGAGCTCACTGATGCACTGTACTCTCCAACCCTCTGGAAATCCTAGCAGCCCTGAAACATTCAGAGTATCTACCAAAGATGCTAAGAGGGAGGACAGCATCAACCCAGGTAAGCTGAGTGAGTGCTTCTAAGAAAGAGAAGACGCTCATAAAGGAAGTTAAGGCCCAGGAGAGCTTTGTGAGATCTTACAGGCCCTACGTCAGTTCTGTTGTTGATCTCACTTCTGTTTGTGGCAACTTTGGCAAAAACCTGTATTCAAACGGGGAAGAGGAGAAGGCAAAGAGAGCAACAACTTCGCTGAAGTGATCCGTGACAAAACTTGGTATGGAAAACAACAGTTTTTACAAAGAGGGAACTATATCTCAGCTCTGCGGCAGTGGAGATGAAATGACTTAGATTTCCAGTCAAGAGATGGGCCAGATCTACTGACTCATGTGCTGGTGCTCCCACCTTGGAAGGAAACCTGGGTAACAGGCAGGTAGGAACAGGACCACAGCCCTCTGTGGGAGGAGGCACAATTGGCAAGTTCAGATTTTTATATGGGATGATAGAAGTCTCTCACGAGGGAGACATCATTTACCAGACAAGGAAGTACTCTGATTTCTCTTACTAATTCTATGTAGAATGGGGGACAAAAAGAATTTAGAATTAAGTCATACTTTAATTCAAAATATTGGTTATACCATTCACTGACAATGAACTGGCATTGGCTTTATTATCCCCTATAAGTCACTTTCCATCCCAGTTAAGCCCCCAAAGCCAGCTCATCTGGGGTGCTTCTAGAAATAGGAATCCAAAAATCTATTTCAAACTGTGCAGCTGATGTCTAAATCTTGATACAAACCCTATCTTTGGGTTTAAGCTTCTTCTTCATAATAATAACTGCGACGACTACAATCACGCGTGGAGCACGCAATGGGCCAGGACCTGTGTGTGAAGCACCAGAGTATTAAGGATGAACAAAGTGACATCAGTCAAGAGCTATCTTGCAGTGATGCTGTCGTCAGAAGTTAACCATATAGCACAAAGACAGGAGCTAAAAGCTGGACCAGAGATAGCAGCTGCTGCCCTAGTTAGTGAACAGAACACAGCTTTCCAATTTAATTCTAGAAGAGAAGTTTTGAGATCATAAGAACATAAAGAGACAGATGCCTTGTGGAGTACGCTGGGGGAAGCGAACAGAAAACATAGGATCATATTTAAAAGGAGGCCAGAGGAGGAAAGAGACTAAAGGAAAAATAAAAGTAAAGACTTGGTGCTCCAGATGCCTTAGAAACTAAGACAAGGCACACCTAAAGAGTGAATGAGCTGTGTGAGGCTGCCTGGAGAGTGAGCTGGACTTTCTGTCAAATGGGTTTAAAATGACTAGGAACTAAACTTTGATAAGTCAGGGTTGTAGTTTTTTGCCAAGAAGGACATACTCCAACTGACACCCAAACTCTGGTTGTAAAAGAGCAAAGCTGCCATTGCTTAAATTAAAGGAATTCATTTTTAGGAAGGCTCATTACTAGACAAATTCATGGCCCAAATCTATAAATGGAGAAATTGGGATTTATCTTCCTTGGGGTTCTTGTTAAGCCACATTCTAAGTCCGTCCTCTCTAGGAGTCAACCTTTATGTTTCCTTCTGATACCTCCTGTTTAGATAATATTAAAAGGTGGGAAAGAGAAATGCTTCTGAGTCAGCCACAAGCGGAGGAACCGTGTGCTACCAGGAATGGGATGCCTCGGTTCTTCATGTCCGTGCTTTTACAAACGTGCAGTGGAAAGTCCGGTCTCTTCTGTGAAAACCCACGAACACAACTGAAGTCCAATCAGCGACAACACAATCTCGGCTTCTGACATGTTACTGCCAGTATGTCCTAGCCCAAGACTAATGAAAATTTCTTTCCTACTAGATTATCAAGACTGGTCTTTAAAAAGACAGTTCAGTATTACCAGGTAGCAAACTGGTCTTTAAAAAGATAGCTCAGTATTACTAGGTAGCAAGGATTTAAACTAAATTAAGGGATCTTAACCTGGGGTCCACAGGTGGGCTTCAGGGGGGTCTGTGAACTTTGATCCGATTCTCAAAAGGATCCAAAACCTTCAAAAGGTTAAGAACTACCTGGGCTAGGTCAACCAGGACCAAAAAAGAAAAAGGAAAACATTTTAAAGAGATTGTCAATCAACTACCTTTCAACCACCCACTGATTCCTTTTTCTCCCTTCTCAAATTTCTGTACTTTTTGTTTGCCCATACCTTCAGGTGAATTTTAACTTACCTTTGATTTTTTTAAAAACAGCACCTGCATAAGCTTTCATTGGGATTTATGTTTGAGAACGGTCTCTGAATATATGCACAGTAGATGTCGACTGGTTCTTATTAGTGGAACAGACAGCAATAGAATAATTACTGGTAAACAGTAATTTTTAAGGTTCAGTTACCTAACCCAAAAGCTCTTAAATTTGTCTGTAATACTGGACTAGTTAACTGGGTAGGTCTCTTACGTGATTAAATAATTTCATTAACATTCCATTAACACAGTAACAATAAAAGTACAATTCTTTGAGTAACATTCCATCAGTAAACCATGCAATAGGAAGCCTAGAAATCACAAGCAATGGAATGATGGCAAATGTTAAAATTACTGTAATTCCATGAGGCCAGAAAGCAAATGACTTATATTCAAAGAGACAGCTTAGCTCTGCGACAATTTTTTTCAGATACTGTAAGATCCAAGTGATTCTTAAGCACGTGCTTTTTCAAAAGCATGGATGGAATGGGGGTTGCATGCCTGGCAAGCACCGTCGGAGAAAGTGCCTGAGGACCAAAGGCCCTTCCAGAGGATGTCTCCCAGTAAAAACATGCGCAATGCAAGGCCGTATCATCTGTGCTGACATGGCTTTAGGACATGGTGGACAAAATGAAAGGAGGGGAGAGAGACGATGAGGCAAAGTCAGTCATGTGTTTAAATTTTCTCACCTGGAATTACAGAGATAGTTTTCAAAGCTCGGAGAACCCTGAATGTTCTCAGCGCTGAGACATTGCCCAGGTCCACAAACTCTGTCACATATCTGTAGTAAGGGAGGTCACACACAGACACAAATGACAAACACAGATACAAACACAAACACCAAAGAAAAAAAAACAAAACCACAACAAAACAAAAAGTACAATACGTCACGTCAAGGCCCTAACCCAACACCTAACACCAAACCCGGGCCATCTTACCTGGGATTACCGAAATAGTTTTCAAAGCCCTCAGTACCCTGAAAGTGCGCAGAGCTGAAACATTGCCTAGGTTTACAAACTCTGTTATATACCTGCAGAATCAAACCAAAGTTAACTTGTAATGGTGCCGTTGGGCGAGGGTTTGAGAATGGGGGGGAAGAAAGGGTCTTATACACAAGCTATGATTTCATTTTTCCCTTGAAAAAAGAAAAGTTTCAAAATATAAACATTTAAGAAACACATTGATAAAACCTGGGCAAGAAGAATTTAAAAGCATATTTGAAAGAACTGATACAACCAGCAGATTCCTGGGGCTTACTCGCAATCAGCACTGTGATGTGCAGGTCGGAATCAGAACGACCGCTCTGGGGCCGTTCGCTTTTTTTAATGAAAAGGACGGCTGAGAGGTATCAGAGGCTTATGTCCCCAAGTTTTGTGAACAATTTCTTAGGAAAAGGAGACAAGTTTCTCTAGCAGGAGCCCCACAAAAACATATCCATTAAAATAACTCCTTAGCTGACAAAGGCAAAAATGTTTAAATGCCTGTACACACGACTTAGCCAAAAGTCATATGCGTGTCTTTGTGGTCACGCCTACAGATGAAGCTTCAGCCTGCGACGTAGAAAAGTGGGGCTCAGGAAACTCCAAATCATCAGAGCAAATATGACGCTAAATGCCCATTTTATCACCAGCTCTGTGCCAAGCAAGGGCACTTAAATTTCAAGTGAACACCAATATGTTCATTTTCTTAATGCTGGAAAGCTAGAAATTGCCTTAATATAACAGAAAGTCAGAGTTCCAGTTTCAAATATTCAATGCACATCATTCACTCACATTTTGTAGCTCAAATACATCATTCGCTCTGATGCTCAGACCCATACGCACACTCAACCTCTTACACACCTGCATGCACACACCCAAACCCACATACAGTCTATACAACACCCTTACCCCTACCCAACCTCCGAGTGCTTTCCCAGCCTGGAAATAAACATCCTAAAGTCTGCTACAACTCGTCTGTCATTAGCTAAGTTTCCCAGAGATTCATTTTCATTGTTACAACAGAAATTACCAAGAGCAACTAGTATACCAATGTGGAGTTACACTGCTCTCTAGCAATAGTTTGAAGTACTGGTCAGCAATTCTTTAGAAGCAATCAGTTTGGAGACCTTCACTCATGTTTTGATTCTAAAATGTGCTCTGAAGTCTGCAACAGCTGGCCAGCCTCATGAAATTACAAGAAAATGGATTTTCAGTTTAAGATATATGCCTATGAAATTTCAAGTCTTCACCGAGGCCCCCTAGTGATAAATGTGCAAACCTTGGTCAATGTTACGAGGAGGCAGGAAATATGAGCGAGTGTCACTGGGAAATCACCTCCTACTTCCTCCCCAGCTGTAAAGCCTCTGCTTACCTCCTCCCACATACCCTGCTGTCACTGCCTGAACAAAAGGCCCTCACAAGCAAGAATCACAGTCATAAACCCATCCAGCCTTGCATGGTTATCCACCAACCTCCATGCAACTGTGCTCACACACTTCCACTGTCACACTAACACCCAGGAGTACAACCACCCACAACTGCACCCAGAGCACCAACAAAAGTGAGCAGAGAACTTACGCCATCATGATGACACTGAAATCTAACCAGTTCCATGGATCCCGTAAAAAGGTAAAGCCATCTATGCAGAAACCTCTCGCAATGATTTTCACTAGTGATTCAAACGTATAAATCCCTGTGAACGTGTACCTGTGAAAGAAATGGATAGCTTGAGGTAATTCCCGAACAGAGAGAAACTTTATGCGAATCTTCTAAGGTAACACCTGCCTGAAGTGTGGCTTTGACCAACAGAAACGAAACAGAAAGGGCACGGCCAATGCAGCGCAATGGAAGTAAGGGGGGAAAAGGATGCTTACTGAAACGCACACACTGAGAACTCTGGAATCTTGTTTTGGGTCCTGACAGGTATTACAGAGAAATACCTCTGCACTGCCTTCTAGTACGTGATCATTTCAAACCAGGGGAGGCAGCCCCAGAGTTATTTTTAACTGTAGACAAGTCAAAACGAAGGGAAAAGTAATGATGGAGAAGAAGGCAGCACTGTCAGGACTGAGGGCAGAAGACAGTGATGTGGCAACAAGCCAAAAGCACCTGCTGGCACAGGAAGAGATGGAGGTGAAGGGTGGGGACTTCCAGAGCCGACTCTCCCCCTTCGGAGATGACCGCTGGTAGTCCCCAAACCCCGTACGTATGTATCTTCACCCCACTCTGTGAAATAAAGAGTAGGCATAGCCGATTTTTTTCCTTGATGGATAAACTGTGACAAAGCAAGATTTGGTGACTAAAAGTGAACCAAACAAGCAGGCAAATAAACAAATGAGTTACTTACTCCACATTCTTCGACCACTCAGGAGGGTTACTAAAAGTCATGAACACACAGTTGGTCAAAATAGTGCACATAATGATCATGCTAAATACTGTAGAGAAGAGTCAAGGGAGAACACACAAACTCTTACTTTTTTCCCCTCAGAAAACAAGCATTTCACATTGGGCACCATGAGATCTAAATAACCTGAAGGAGGCAAAGCACAGAAGAGGAGGAAAAGATGAGGCGATGATGCACGCCAGTCACCACAGAGTTCCACCACGCGCATCCACGCCCGATGGAGCGCTGTGGGTAAGGACAGCGGAGAGCCCGCCCGCTTCCAGAAAGGCTGTCCTTATTCCTCTCCTCTGCATAAAACCTTTGCCCCTCTTGCAACTTTCACCTCAAGTGTGGAATAAACCCCTGAATAGGTTAAATTTAATCTGTATTACTCAGTGCTCATTTATTAAGTTAATTATCTTACATAACTAATTATTTGAAAATCTACATGTTATTAACGGTTCATTCCCCACCCCACCCCTCAGTCCTCCAAAGTGCTGAACTGCTCTTGGGGGGCACAGAAGTAGCCAATGTGTGCTGAAAATTCAGCACACATCCCAGTTTGGAAAACCTGTTGTGGCATGTTGGGTCAAGCTTTCAAAGACGTCCACGCCACCATACTCCTGAGAGTGAGGTAATGGGGCAAATCCCTCTGATCATTCTGAAAGTGCCCAGGAATGTTTATGGAGAGTAAACCACTTTGTTCCCATTTCAGTTTCATCCATGACCTTTCCCAACTCATTCTGCTCTTGTCTACTGAGTAAAATTAAACTGTTTTAGGTCAGTATGAGTTACTCAAACACAAACTGTCACTTTAACAAGCACGGAAGCCGTATCTCATTTATTGCTAACTCACCCTCTGTTGCTAATGGCATTCACTATCTTCATTCTAACAGTGGACTTTTAAAAAGAAAAAGTACTTCATATAGCTGGATTTTTCCTCGGGGAATAACAACATGTTCTGGTTAGAAGAGAAAAAACACTCCATCTCCTGATCCAATAAAAAGGGAAGACGTCCATTGTGAATTATTTATTTCCTGGTAAACCTTCAGATTTCAGAACTATGTTGCCTATAAACCACAGATTTCACAAACAGGTTGCTAAATTCTTAGAGTTAACAGAACGTGGCGAAAGCTTGGCAAGCCAATTTACCAAGTTGCAACTGCTTGTTTCCTCATCCTACTTGGAAGATACAATATACATCGAGGCATGGGACTAAGTGCTGTCAAGTTAAACACCAGCCATGAGAGTCTGAAGTCACCATGCAAAGCTGCTACACCCGTCACATAATTTTTCATCTGTCATATGCTCACTATATTAATAAGATGTGAAACTCAGGCCACATGAATAAATTGGGCGTTTTCTGTTTCATGGGAGTAAAAATACCAGAAAAGATTTATAGCCATCATGCAAGCTAAACCTTTGTACCAGGGAGGCCATTTACCCTGAGAAACTATCTCAGATATATTCTAAGCTTGCTGTTCAAGAAATCAAAAGTATTCAAGGAAGGTCTCTAATTCATTCAACAACTTGTAATTCAAGAAGCAGTTTCTAAAATATTCTGATATTGAACTTTAATACATTAAAAACCTGAAAAACCTGCCTCAGGGTGAAATTACTAAAGTCTGAGCACTTTAAAAATAAGACTGTAGTAAAAGTCACCACTTAATTTAGTAAAAGGTCACCACTTAAATTAAGTGATGAAACAAAATTCCAAACCCCCATGATATCATCCCAAGAAAAAAGAATTTGCTGATGCCCACAACCCAGGATTTGGTAGATGTTCACTCCTAAACCTCTGACTGGTGGGACAGGCAGCTACACTATTGGTAAAATACTTAATATACAACTTAGTTGTCACAATTTAGAAATACACATTGGTGATCATGCAGTTGCTACATTCCACATTTGCAGAAAAGGATATGAATGTATCAAAATTTTAATAGCAATTCTTCTTATCAGGTTAAAAGGACTTAAAATGTACAAGGCAGGCGTGGCACTAAATCTGAAGAGAGTTTTCCCTCTGTTTAATACTACAAAGGTCTGTGGAAAAAGAAAAAGAGAAGTTATTAAAGCACTGGCATTAATCACACAAACCAACATTTTTCTAAGAAAGAAATAACTCAAATGTACTTATAATTTTTTACTTTCCATTTGGTTTCTAAGGCAAGAAACCTTAGGGCAATATACCTTTCTTTCCCTACCCTCCACCCACCTCAAGCCCTGTCCTAAATTACATTACAAATTGATGTCACTATTTGAGCAGTTTGACAGAATAAACTTATTTCTTTTGGAAGCAAAGCAGCTGAACTCTACCTAAACTATCTATGCCAGCTCTGGACAAGATACTAAAGTTCATTAATTTAGGATTCATTTACTCAACAAATGTTTACTGAGTGCCTACTATGTGCCAGGCAATGTCATAGGTGCTTGAGAAATATCAGTGAACAAGGCTAACCTGGTTGGGAAGCTTCTATTCCAAAGGGGAAGACAGACAATAAATAAAAGTATAACAAAACAGTAAATTACATCAAATGTGACATGTTCAATGGAAAAAGGAGGAAGGTCAAGGAAAGGGAGACCAGGAATGCCGGGATAAGGAGGTGGGTGAGGGGGAAGTGACGGTTTTAAAGGAGGTGGTCAGGGGAAGCCTACTGAGAAGAGAGGCTGGAGCAAAGACTTAAAGCAGGTGAGCAGAGTTCTGCATCCCACCAACATTTACCTACCAAGTCTGCTCCATCTGGCTTTTTAAGCGCCTCCATCGTCAGCCTTGCCAAAACCATTCAACCATGTTTCCCAGTACGAATCTTCCTGTCCTGTCAAACTGGTTCATGTTCCAGTAATTCATGACTTTGGCCTTTGCACACATGCTCATCTACCCAGAATACCCTTTCTTGTCTCATGAATTCAATTCGATTAAAATGGTCTTCAGTGCATTGTGCTAGGCTCCAGGGATACAAAATGGAGCAAAACTGTATTTTTAAGAAAGACGTATGTGTAAACTAGTAGTTATGATGCAGGGTAAATAACAAAAATATGTATAATGTATGATAAGCAGCACAAGAGATTTTTCCCCCCTTGGGTTGGGAATAAAAGGGAGAAGACTGAGCTGAAAGATGTCCACAAAGGAAGGTAGATAATATTTGGGTGGGTTTAAAAGGATAAGTACAGATGAAGACATATTAATTGGTCAGATAAAGGGGGAAGGAATGGCAAGGAAAGGGGACAGCATAGAGGGGACAAAAGCACAGCAGCATACGACTGTGGGTTGTTTTCAGGGAACTGACAAGTAATTCTGTGTTGGTGGAGGGCAAAATAGAGGAGGGGAGCAGCAGACTGTGAAGCTGAAGAGAGATGCAGGAACCTACTCCACTGAGAGTTCCTACGGAGACAGGCCAGGACATAGCCCTAGCATCTCACTGTGCGAGTGAAACAGCAAATGGTCAAACACTAGCCATTTTAAATAGTTTTCAAAAAATTTTAAAGCACACATGTACGTATTTTTAAAAAGAAACATAAAACTAAAAGTTCCATCTCATTACCCAAAGATAACCTTTGTTACTTAATATATCTTTTCAGAACTTTGCTTTGTAAATATAAACACACAGATATAGTTTTAAAGAGATTTCCCCTCTCTTTCAAATGGAATTGTACTATAAATACCATTCTACAGCTAACATTAAAAAAATGAACCTCCAGGACTTCCCACCAAGATGGAGGCATAGGTAGACACACTGTGCCTCCTCACACAACCAAAAGGACAACAAATTTAAAAACAAAAAACAAGCAGAACTGACAGAAAATAAAACTGTATGGAAGTCCAACAACCAAGGAGTTAAAGAAGACACATTCATCCAGACTGGTAGGAGGGACGGAGACAGGCACCTGGGCGGAGGGCACTCTCAGCAAGGCAGCAGCTGGAGGACCAGGCGGTCCCACATTCGTGTGCAGATAAAACGGGGTCAGGGGGACAACTGGGGAGCAAGACAGACCATGCAACCCAGAGCTCCAGTGCGGGAAATAAAGCCTCAAAGCTTCTGACTGAAAACTCCTGTGGGGGTTGAGGTGGCAGCAGAAGAAACTCCCAGCCTCACAGGAGAGTTCATTGGAGAAACCCACGGGGTTCCGGAACATACACAAACCCACCCACCTGGGAATCAGCACCAGAAGGGCCCAATTTGCTCATGGGAAGTGGGGGAAGTGACTGAAAACTGCCAGAGAGTGGAGCAAGTGGCACTGTTCCCTCTCAGACCCTCCCCCACGTACAGCGCCACAACTCAACCATGAGGGTTGCCCTGTCCTGGTGAACACCTAAGGTTCTGCCCCTTACTACTAACAGGCTCACTGAGACACACAAAAAATGGCCCAAATGAAAGAACGGATCAAAGATCCAGGAAATATACAACTAAGCGACGAAAGAGAAAGCCAACCTATCAGATGCACAGTTCAAAACACTGGTAATCAGGATGCTCTAGGAACTCACTGGGTACTTCAACAGCATAAAGAAGACCCAGGCAGCAATGAAGGTTGCATTATGTGAAATAAAGAAAAAGCTACAGGAAACCAACAGTGACAGGAAGGAAACCAGGGCTCAAATCAATGGTTTGGAGCAGAAGGGAGAAAGAAACATTCAACCAGAACAGAATGAAGAAACAAAAATTCAAAAAAAAAATGAGGAGAGGCTTAGGAACCTTAAGGACATCTTTAAACGTTCCAACATCCGCATAAGAGGGGTGCTAGAAGGAGAAGAAGACCAAGAAATTGAAAATTTACTTTAAAAAATAATGGAGAATTTTCCCAATCTGGCAAAGGAAATAGACTTCTAGGAAGTCCAGTAAGCTCAGAGTCCCAAAGAGGTTGAACTCAAAGAGGAACACACCAAGGCACATCATAATTTCATTAGCCAAGATTAAAGATAAGGAGAGAATCTTAAAAGCAGCAAGAAATAAGGGCACAGTCACCTACAAAGGAGTTCCCATAAGGCTATCAGCTGATTTCTCAAAATAAACCTTACAGGCAAAAGGGGCTGGAAAGAAGTATTCAAAGTCATGAAAGGCAAGGACCTACATCCAAGATTGCTCTATCCAGCAAAGCTGTCATTTAAAATGGAAGGGCAGATAAAGTGCTTCCCAGATGAGGTCACGTTAAAGGAGTTCATCATCACCAGCCCTTATTATATGAAATGTTAAAAGAACTTATCTAAGAAAAAGAAGATAAAAAATATAAGCAGTAAAATGACAAACTCACACCTATAAACAAACAAACAAACAAACAAAGCAAACAACAGAACAGGAACAGAATCACAGAAATGGAGATCACATGGAGGGTTATCAGTTGAGGAAGGGAAGGGTAGAGGGGGAAAAGGTATAGAGAATAAGTAGCATAAATGGTAGGTAGAAAATAGACAGGGGGAGGTTAAGAATAGTAAGGGAAATAGAGAAGCCAAAAAGCTTATATGTAATACCCATGGACATGAACTAAAGGGGGGGCTATGGGTGGGAGGTGAGGTGCAGGGCAGAGGGGAATAAGGGGGGGGAATGGGACAACTGTAATAGCATAATCGATAAAATATATTTTAAAAAAATGAACCTCCACAAAGAAAAGCCTAGGACCACATGGTTTCACTGATGAATTCTATCAAATGTTTAAAGGAGAAAATAACAATTCTTCATAAACTCTTCCAAAGAGTAGAAGAGAAGGTTACACTAACCAACTCATTGTATAAGGCCAGTATTACCTTGATACAAAACCAACAGAAATCACACAAAATGAAAACTGTAGACCAATATCCCTTATGAATATAGACACAAAAAGCCTCAACAAAATACCAGCCAACTGAATCCAGCAGCATGGAGAAAGGACTGTACATCATGACCAAGTGGGATTTATCCCAAAAATGTAAAGATGGTTTAACATGTGCAATCAATGTAACACAATAATATTAATAATATTATTATAAGGACAATAATCACACGATCATCTCAACAGATGGAGATAAAGCATTTGACAAAATCCAACACTCTCATAATAAGAACACTCACTAAAGTAGAAATAGAAGGGAACTTCCTTAACCTAATAAAAGGCATCTATGAAAAATCCACAGCTGGCATCATACTTAATATTAAAAGACTGACAACTTTCTCCCTAAGATCAGGAACAAGACAAAAATGTCCACTTTCCCCATTTCTATTCAACATTATAAAATGGATGTTCTAGATAAGGCAACTAAGCAAGTAAAACTACTTTTAGTTTCGAATGAAATGATCTTGTATACAGAAAACCCTAAGAAATATGTGTGTACACACAAAACTATTATAATTTGTTCATAAATAAATTCAACAATATTTTAAGATACAAAATCAATATACATCAATAATAAGTAATCCAAAAAATAAATTAAGAAAACTCCATTTACAATAGCATACAAATGAATAAAGTACCAAGGAATTAATTTTACAAAAGAAGTATGAGACATGACATAGAAAAGTATAAAACATCATTAAAAGAAGACCTAAATAAATGGGAAGACATCTTTTGCTCATGGATTGGAAGACTTATTAAGATGACAATACTCCCCAAAATAACCTATAGATTCCATGCAATCCCTATCAAAATTTCAACTGTCATTTTGGTCACAAATTAAAAAGCTGATTCTAAAATTTCATATAAAAATTTAAGGGAAGCAGGACAGCCAAAACATCTTGAAAAATAAGAACAAAGTTGAGGACTCACACTGCCTTATTTCAAAGCTTATTACAAGGCTATAATATTCAAGGCTGGTACTAACATAAAACTAGACATACAAATCAATAGAATAGAATTGAGAGGCCAGAAATAAATCCATATATTTAGAGTCAATTGACTTTTGACAAGAATACCAAGAAAACTCAAAGAGGAAAGAAGAGTCTCTTCAACAAATGGACAACTGGGTAACCACATGCAAAAGAATGAATTTAGGCCTCTACCTCACACCCTAAACAAAAATGAACTAAAAATGAATCAAAGACCTAAATGTAAGAGCTAAAACTACAAAACTAGTAGAAGAAAACAGATGTGATTAGACAAGTGTCAAAGATGTGATACCTAAAGCACAAACAACCAAAGAAAAAAATTAAATGAGACTTCATCAAACTTCAAAACTTATGCAACAAATGACTATCAAGAAAGTGAAAGGACAACCCACAGAATAGTAGAAAATATTTGCAATTTATGTATCTGATAAACATCTAGCAGCAGGAATAAACTCTTAAACCTCAACAATAAAAAGACAAATAAATCAAAGATGGAGGCGTAGGTAGATATACTGTGCCTCCTCCTCACACAACCAAAAGAGACAACAAATTTAAAAACAAAAATAACCAGGACTGTCAGAAAAATCAAACGTTGTGAAAGTCCAACAACCAAGGAGTTAAAGAAGAAACATTCATCCAGACTGGGTAGGAGGGGTGAAGACAGGCAGCTGGGCAGAGAGGACGTGTGGCAAGGCCATGGCTGGAAGACTGGGCAGGCAAAGTGGTTGTTGGTGGACTGGCAGGGCAAGGTGGCAGCTGGCAGACCAGGTGGTCTCACATTTGCATGCAGATAACTGGGAAGAACAACTGGGAAGTGACATAGACCATGCAACCCAGGGTTCCAGCTCTGGGAAAGAAAGCCTCAAAGCCTCTGACTGTAAAAACCTGTGGGGGTTGTGGTGGTGAGAGAAACTCCCAGCCTCACAGGAGAGTACACTGGAGAGACCCGCAGGATCCTAGAAGGTACACAAACCCACCTACCTGGGAATCAGCAACAGAAAGGCCCAATTTGCTTGTGGGTAGTGGGGGAAGTGACTGAAAGCCGTCCAAGAGCCCAGCAAGTGGCATTGTTCCCTCTTGGACCCCTCCCCCACATACAGCACCACAACACAGCTACATGGATTCCCCACCTTTGGCGAATACCTAAGGCTCTGCCCCTTACAACGTAACAGCTATGTTGAGACAAAAATAAAAAAATAAAAATACAGCCCTAATGAAAGAACAGATCAAAGCTCCAAAAATAAAACTAAGTGACAAGGAGATAGCCAACCTATCAGATGCACAGTTCAAAACACTGGTAATCAGGATGCTCACAGAATTGATTATGGTTGAAAAATAGAGGAAGAAGTAAAGGCTATGCAAAGTGAAATAAAGAAAAAGCTACAGGGAACCAACAGTAACAGGAAGGAAACCAGGGCTCAAATCAATGGTTTGGAGCTGAAGGAAAGAAACATTCAACCAGAAAAGAATGAAGAAACAAGAGTTCAAAAAAATGAGGAGAGGCTTAGTAACCTGAAGGACATCTTTAAACGTTCCAACATCTACATAATAGGGGTCCCAGAAGAAGAGGAGACCAAGAAATTGAAAACTTATTTTAAAAAATAGTGAAGGGGAATTTCTCTGATCTGGCAAAGGAAATAGACTTCCAGGAAGTCCAGGAAGCTCAAAGAGTCCCAAAGAAGTTGGACCCAAGGAAGCACACACCAAGGCACATCATAATTCCATTAGCCAAGATTAAAGATAAGGAGAGAATCTTAAAAGCAGCAAGAGAAAAGGAGAGAATTACCTATGAAGGAGTCCCCATAAGACTATAACTGATTTCTCAAAAGAAACCTTGCAGGCAAGAAGGAGCTGAAAAGAAGTATTCAAAATCGTGAAAGGCAAGGACCTACATCCAAGATTACTCTATCCAGCAAAGCTATCATTTAGAATGGAAGGGCAGATAAAGTGCTTCCCAGATGAGGTCAAGTTAAAGGAGTTCATCATCACCCAGCCCTTATTATATGAAATGTTAAAGGGACTTATCTAAGAAAAAGATAATAAAAAAATATGAATGGTAAAATGACAACAAACTCACAACTATCAACAACTGAACCTAAAAAAGTAAACAAACTAAGCAAACAATAGAACAGGAACAGAATCACAAAAATGGAGATCAAATGGAGGGTTATCAGCTGGGAGGTTGAGGGGAAAGAATAGGGGAAAAGGTACAGGGAATAAATGGTAGGCACAAAATAGACAGGAAGAGGTTAAGAATAGTAGAGGAAGTAGAGAAGCCAAAGAATTTATATGTATGATCCATGGACATGAACTAAGGGGGGAAGGATGTGGGTGGAGGTGTTGTGCAGAGCAGAGGGGAATAAAGGGGAGAAAATGGGACAACTGTAATAGCATAATCAATAAAATATATTTTTTAAAAAGGTACTTATCAGTTTGGAGATTTCAAGGGTTTTAGTTGTTTCCAGAAAGTGAGGGTGGGGTGGCAGCAAGGAGGGGAAAGGGTAGGAGTGATGGGGGGCAGAGACCAAATATGTATTTCTTGTTATATCACAGCCATGTTTAAAGAGTTCTAATAGGAGTACTAAGGGGAGCTTGTGGTGGAACCGCCTAAGCAGCCTGAGTGTGTCAGCACCACTAGGAGCAAAGCAGGTATTAGCCAGATGAAGGTACATTGAGGAAAATGTACCAAGCAAATGGAAGAGTATGTGCAAAGACTCAGAGGAAAGAGAGAAAGCTGGATGCTGGTCTAGAATTTAAAGCAGTTCAGCCTGGCTATAGAAGAATATAAAGTGAGGGAGCAGAAACAGATAATCAAAAAAGTTGATAAGATACAGATGACAGAAGGCCTGGAACACCTCTCTCTGGGATTTGCTCCTCATTCCATGGGCAAATGAATGACGTTTTAATGATTTTGCTTTAGATGTTCTCTTTATAAAGACTGTCTTTTTATTAAATATGATGACTATTTGAAAACATCTATAAATCTTTATAGATATAAAGCAAATATAGCTAAATATTAACAACTGTAAATGTTACTGAGGTTCTAAGTATACTGATGTTTATTATACTATCATTTGGGTAACATTTATGTATTTTTTTGGTAACAAAAAATTTAGGGAAAAAAAGAAATAATCCAATCTAAAAATGGGCAAAGGATTTGAACAGACATTTCTACAAAACAGATAATACAAAAGGCAAATAAACATATGAGAAGATGTTCAACATCATCAATCATTAGGAAAATGCAAATAAAATCACAATGAAATACTATTTCATACCCACTAGGATGGTTATAATATATCAAAAAGTGGAAAATAACAAGTAATGTCAAGGATATGAAGAACTTACAACCCTTACACACTACTGATAGGGAAGTGAACTGGTGCAACCACTTTGGAAAAATAGTTTGACAGTTCTTCAAAAGTTAAACATAGACCCTGGCTGGTGTGGCTCAGTGGATTGAGTGCCAGCTTGCAAACCAAAGGATCACAGGTTCGATTCCCAGTCAGGGCACCTGCCTGGGTTGTGGGCCAGGTCCCCGGTGGGGGGCGTGTAAGAGACAACCACATATTGATGTTTCTGTCCCTCTCCTCCTTCCCTTCCCCTCTCTAAAAATAAATAAATAAATAAATAACATCTTTTTAAAAAGTTAAACATAGAGTTGCATATAACTCAGCAATTCTATTCCTAGCTATATACTCAGTAGAATTGAAAACAGGTATTCACAGCAAAACTTATACATAAATATTCATAAAAGCATTATTCAGAATACCCCCAAAATGAAAATCACCCAAGTGTCTACCAACTGACAAATGGATAAACCAAATACAGTATATCCATATAATGGAATATTATTCAGTCTTAAAAAGGAATGAAATTCTGATGTATGCTACAATATATGCTAAATGAAATAAGCCAGACACCAAAGGACATATATTTTGTGATTCCATTTATATGAGGTATGTAAAATACGAAAATTCACAGAAATGAAGTAAAATAAAGTTTACTAGGGACTAGAGGCAGGGGGAATGGAGTTAATGTTTAATAGGTACAGAGTTTCTGTTTGGGATAGTGAAAAAGCTCTGGAAATGAACAGTAGCAATAATTGTACAACATGGTGAATATATTTAATACCAGTGAATTGTGCACTTAAAACGGTTGCAATGGTAAATTTTATGTTATGTATATTTGTCCATTAGTTGGCCTAAGAAATAACACCTTACCAACTGTGCTCTTTTCAGTACTACTCTCCAATACTTTTCCTCTTCTCCACAGAGGAAAACATTATTTTGAATTTGGACTGAGGTATACCACTTGAATTTTTTTTAATTTTAATTAATTAATTTTTTTTTAGAAAGGGGAAGGGAGGAAGAACAAGAAATAGAAGGTGAAGAGTAAATTACTTTTTAAAATCTTGTTGCCTGTTTTTTTTTTTTAAGGTAGGTTGATGATTTTGCAAAGGATTGCCTTTCTCACACCCCATACTGGGGACCCGGCCAGCAACCCAGGCACATGGCCTGAGCAGGAATCAAACCGGCAACTCTTCAGTTTTCAGGCCAGCACTCGACCCATTGAGCCACACCAGCCAGGGTATTTTAGTTCCCGGCTAGAAATGTATTATTTCCATTACCCTTTTAACCTCCTGAGGTCCCACTTTTCAAATGATATATTTTCAAGTATTCTGAGCTCTCCCTTTTCTGAACTCACTATATGGAGTTCATGTCTTTCATCGCTCTTCCAGCTTTTATTTATTTTCTCACCTTCCCTCTTCCCCTGAAACTACATGTTAACTTCTCATAGGGCAGAAGCCAATGTCACATTTCATCCCACAGTCCCAACACAACACCCAACCTGTGAGCTCCCAATAAACAGTTGCTGGCAAATTGTTTAAAAACTCCTTTTCTTTCATCCTCCATTCTCTCCTTTCTTAACCTGGCAGAGTCACGCCATTCTCTCCCTAACAGAAAAGCAGTGCTGGTATTCAGCCATACACATTCTGGAAACACTCAACACACCACCCCTAGTTTACTGGCTCTGGGGGGTTCTGCTGCTGAGAAAGCCTAATTCTAAAAGCAAGAGGAAAGAGTAGAGCTGAGGTCAGGCTACAACAGGTCAAGGGTCAAGCTATGACTCTTCCATATTTTGGCTTTCCAAAGAAACATGGAACCCAGGACTCTCCCGAAACTCTCTCTCCCTGAAGTACTTGTACTCCTCTGTGTTTCTATAGCAACTCCTTCTATGAAAATGCCAAGTCTTTTAAATAGCCTCCTCATTCAACCTCATTCTTGTGAAGTATGGGTGAAGGAAAGATTATTATCCTCTATGCATTTTACAAAAGCTCAGGAGAGGGACACTACCTATCAAAGGTCATGCAGCAAAGAGCAGTATATTATGCCAATTTTAGAGCCTCCTGACAGCTTCTACTGTGCCAGATTGAGAGGCTATTTAGTGGCAATATGATAGAGAATAAAACTGGTGTGGAGGATAAATTCTCTGGTGAATGAGAAATTTGAGCCCCTGGGTTCCACTACATAGAGCCCAACAATGAAAGAAGCACTGGCCTATGTCCCAGGACCTAAAAACCACCAAACCTTTGCAAAATCACCAACCTACCTTAAAAAAAAAAAAAAAAAAAAAAAAACACAGGCAACAAAATTTTAAAAAGTAATTTACTCTTCACCTTCTATTTCTCTTCTTTTTTAGTTTGTTCATGACAGAAAGATAGGTCTAGAAGTACAAATGAAGGTATTTCCTATCACAGACTCAGTGCTGGCATAGAGCAGGTGCTCAGTAAGTGCTGATTGGTTAATGAACAAATAAACGCTTGTATGTCTAAGGTGAAGAAAAAGGGAAGTCATTAGGAAATTAAAATTGTTAGACCTTGCCTAAAGAAAAAAAACTAGGAGATACCAAAGATTCTGAATAGCACAGTGATGAGTTGGTAAGAAAGGGAACAATGACCTTTCGGGAAACTAGGAATTTTGGGTGAATTACAGAAACTATGGTTTTGAGTTCTGGACTTCCGGTCAAGATGGAAGCACAGGTAAACATGCTTCATTCACCTCCACAGGGGACCGCAGAAAGAATTACAACTAGACTTCAAAACAAATAACCCCCAGAACTGGCAGAAAATCAAGCTATATGGAAATCTGACAACCAAGGATTTAAAGAAGCCACATTCATCCAGACAGGTAGGAAGGGCAGAGATGTGAGGAGAGGCCTGGAGGCCCCGTGGCAGAATGGGCAGTCCCACATTCACGTGTGGTAGATAAAAATTGGGAGGGATATCTTGGGAGCAAGTGATCCCAGTCCAGGTCTGACCACATAGCCCAGGGTTCCAGTGCTAGGAAGATTCATCCCCATAACTTCTGGCTGTAAAAATCAGTGGGGGTTGGGGTGGCGGAAGAAACTGCCAGATTTTCAGGAGACTCCTCTTAAAGGGCCTGAGAGGACTTAAAACATATGCAGACCCACCCGCTCTGGGATTCAGCCCCAGGGCAACAGTTGGAAGGGCACCAGTTGCACAGGGCAAGTGCCAGGCAAACCTCCAGAAGCCAGGCAGCAGCACTGTCTCCTCTCCAAGCTCTCCCCAGTGAAGCGGGTTACCCCACCCTGGTGATTAGCTAAGGCTCCACCCTACGCAATTTACATGAAATGTTAAAGGGACTTACTTAAGCAAAAGAAGATCAAAACTATGAATATTAAAATGGCAACAAATTCAAAACTATCAACAACTGAATCTAAAAAACAAACTAAGCAAACAACCAGAATAGAAACAGAATCATAGATATGGAGATCATTTGGATGAAATGGGGAAAGGTGCAGGGATTAAGAAGCATAAATTGGTAGGTACATAATAGACGGTGGGGGATGTTAAGAACAGCATAGGAAATGGAAAAGCCAAAGAACTTATATGCATGACCCATGCACATGAACTAAGGGGGGATTGCTGGAGGGAATGGGGGTACTAGGTGGAGGGGATGAGGAGGTGAAAAAAGCAGGACAACTGTAATAGCATAACCGATAAAATATATTTTTAAAAACTATGGTTTTGCTTGTAAAAAGGCTTCATTAAGGACATTTTGTGTGTGAAGTAGAAACTTCATAATTGTTAGGTACTAAATACTGCATATGGAATAAAAATAGTTTACCATCACTCCTTTCTAAATATTTACATCCAGTATCTTCATCAAGTATAAAAATAGACAAGTTCTTTTCTATTCAGAGAAATAAACATCTAGTCCACACCAACCCTCTATACTTTAAGTGGCAAGTTGCATCACAATAAAACATACATTACTGTAAAATAATTCAATTTACATATACTTATTTATATGCAGTTTTTTTTTTTGTAACTGAATCCTTTGCATAAAGCAAAATGGTGTTTAGACTGACACAAGCACTCAAAGCTTAGGAATCTCCCTTTTAATGCTAAAGCTTGCTGTGCTCGTATGAGAGATAGACTGGTATATGTCAGGATCAGCAAACTTCTCTTGTAAAGGGCCAGATAATAAATATTATAGGCCCTGTAGGCCAGATATTCAATAGTTTTCATTGCAACAACTCAACCTTGCTACTGCAGTGCAAAGGTAACCACAGACATGTAAACAAGTAAGAGTGGCTGTGTTCCAATAAAATGTTTTTATGGGCAAGGACATTTAAATTTCATATACCTTTCACACATCAGAAAATATTATACTTCTGATTTTTCCCCAACCATTTAAAAATGCAAAAACCCTCTTAGCTCATGGGCCACACAAAACAAATGGCAGAGCTGATCTGGCCCACGGGTCAGTGTTGGCGGTCCCTGGTTTACACTAATGCCAGTTCCTGAACTATGTCACACTAGCTGCATTAAGAATGATCTGAGTAGCTTTTAAAAAAAATGCAGATTCACAAGTGCCACCCCAGAGATTCTGATTAAATAAGGTACAGAGGAATCTGCTCACCAGGATTCAGGAACCACTAGCTCAACTCTCCAGTCATGCTGACCTAAACTCTTGGGCTCTCTCCTTCACCTGTTTTACCTAACTGCATGGACTGGGTGAGCCACTGCATCTCTCTGGACCTCATTTTCCTCATTGATAAAACAAAACAGAGGGCTGCCTGATGGGTGTGCCAAGGTCCCTTCCAGCTCTGACATCTATGATTCTACGATTCAGAAAATACACAGAAGCATACAAGATTAAGTGCAACAAAGCAGTAAACCATACTTTCAAGGAGAAACCCTATTATTATTTATTTTTTCATGTTACATCTTGGCAGAACTCTCCTGAACTGGTTATTTTGCTTCTTCAAGTGAAACTCTGTCAATTCCAGGGTCAGCGTGCTTGATACAATCATGACCACTATACTTATGTGGGCGGGGGTGGCACGGAGCAGCCCCATGGCAGAACTGCACCACAGGCTGCTTCTGCCCGTCCTACTTCCCCTATTTTTATCTCAGCAGAACAGTGAACATGGGAGAAGGAATGAATAGGGATGATTGGTGATGGGCTGACTTTTAAAAATAATACATACAAGAATTTTTAAGCCACACACATAGCTGATTAATCTTGATAATCATTGAACTGCTGGTGAGCATCCAGAAAAGGAGATTCACCCCTTTCAACACTGGGCTACAACACCAGATCCTTTCAAGCCCAGGAGCTGGGAAGGACAGCAAGCTTTGGATTCTTACAGAATGCTTCTTAAGCAATAATCACTTGGTACCTATAAAGTCCAATAATATTTTACCTAATCTGTCTTAAATTAGATCTTTGTGAAGTAAATAAGTTAAAAGGGAAACTGAAATTGGATTGTGGTTTACTGCCCAAGGGGAAATACCAGTTTATGACAACAGCCACTGAATGTGTTCGAGCAGAGGGCCCATTAAGAGCAATGGAACAGCTCTTAACGAGTTACAGCATGGAATATTAATAAATGTGTCATGCCTGCATAAAGTGAGCCTTCTGGAAAGCACAGGCTTTTCATTTCTAATTAGCAGTGTGGGCCTCGGAGCACACGGTGGAGGAGCAGTGCCTTTGCTGACTCAGGCTCGGGTGCATTCTCTTCGGGGTCCACATAAGGGGAGGGGCAATGTACAAGTTACAAGCACACTCACATACACACCAGGCAAATCCCAGCTTACTGCAAATGCAATACAATGAACACATGAAGCTGCCTTAGTACTGCAGCACAGCCAACTTATTAGCATCTCCCACACTTACCCCAGGATTGGATTAATTTTTTAAAACCATTCAAAGTATCAATTAAAATAATAAAGGGTACATAAATATGAAAAGATATTACAGAGAAGAGTATTCAGTGCAGGAGTGGAATATATCACAGAGCAGAAAGCTTCCTAGAGAAATGTTTCTTCTCTGGTCCCTGGTTTACTGTGAGACGCATGGTCCAGGAGTGGCTCTTCACTCAAACAAGTTCTCCCTCTCCTGAGAGGCCATCGTCTCAATCAGGGCAAAGTTACCTGCAGGTATCTAATGCCTTTCTGGCTAATAATGAAGACCTAGGGGCTCAGAGATTTTGATAATCTCAGAGGCAGCTGGGAACTAATATCATCTGAGTTTATCTGGCTATAAACGTTATTGACACTGACTTATAAGTGTCTCCCAGAGTTTGGAACCTAGATCTTAAATGTTTAACCTCTAGAACTGCCTAAGCCTCAAATTTTTAACTGACTCCTCTAGCCTTAAATTCATGCCTGCCTAAACCTGATACACACACACACACACACACACACACACACACACACACACACATTCCATCCAAACAGTATCCAGCTACATAACATGAAAAATAGACATTTATTGAAGAAGACACAAGATACAAGAAACATTGTACACAGGACAATGACGCCTCAGACCCCTTCAAAATAGGCAACTTGGGACCTCACTCAGTTCCCCCAGCTTTCTCTTCCACTGTTCAAAACACTCCACAAAATCCTTTCTTGGAATTACTGTCAGCTGACCTGTTGTATTTTCTCAAATCTCACTGATGGTCTGAAATCTGTTCCCTTTCAAAGGTGATTTTAGTTTTGGGAAAAGCCAGAAGTCGCAGGGCACCAAATCTGGGCTGTAGGGGGACTGAGTCACCTGGGTGATTTGATGTTTAACCAAAAATCTCTGTATGAGACATGACACATTGTTGTAATGAAGCTGCCAATCACCAGTTGCCCCTGGCTGAGGAAGTTTTCGTCATATTGCATCTCTCAACAGACGAAGAACATTGAGGTAATACTCCTTATTAAGTGTTTGGCCTGGAGGGGCATATTCATGATGGAGAACACCTTCCCAATCAAAAAACACAGTTAACATGGTCTTGATCTTGCTGCAACTTTGCTGCACCTTCTCAGGCATGGAGAATCAGGCAACTTCCATGGGGATGACTGGGCCTTCATTTCCAGATCATAGCTGCAGACCCACAATTCATCTTTGGTTATGACCTTCTTGAGGAAATCTGGCTCATTGGTAGTGGTTTGAATCAAGTCAACTGCAGTGAGATGTATGTTCCTTCTGTTCTGGTAGCAGAACAGAATGAATTTTGACATGTTGTGTGCCAAGATCCTGCATCAAATTCTCGGGCACAGTAGTTTTTGGAATACGCCGATCAGCTTCTAGTTCTCACACTGTCATTCACTGATCTTCACTGACTGCAGCCTGCACACGTTCAAGAATCTCAGGTGTTCTGCTTCTTGCAAGCCTTCCAGAATGTGGATCACTTTCAACAGATTCTCAACCACCTTTGAGGCATTTGTGCCACACCTTTACTTGTGCTGCACTCATTGCACCATCCCCGAAAGCCTTCTGAACCATCCCAATAGTTTCCACAGAGGAATGGTCAAGCTTAACGCTAAATCTGATGCAGATTTGTTGCTCTACTTGCTCAGTCATTTTGAATGTGATGGCCACACTGTACACATGTACACTGTACTCAATGACATCTACCGCCCCCACTGACTAGTACAGCGAAGTCGTCACTGTTCACACATGCACATTCCAGTCCACTCTCCTTGGCTGCCAGGTTACATTGATGTCACACAAACCATTCTTGTTATATTAACAATGGCTGGACTTTTCTAGACAGAACTTGTGTGTGTGTGTGTGTGTGTGCATGTGCGTGTGTGTATGACCTTATGCTCCTAGACCTATGTACTTCTTCAGAACCAGGCAACTGGCCAGTTATAATAGCCACTGGCTCTTTCCTGCTTAACTATAAATTCTTAATTCTGGTGCAGTTTACCAGGGGCAAAACCTTTCTGCCTATTGGTTTGAACGTGAGTGTACAGCGAAGCAGTCTTTTACCCAATAACAACATAAATGTAGCTGATCTGAAGAATAGCTACAGCAGGGATAACAGTAGTAGCCAGTTGCCCACTGATCAAAAGATATTTGGCATTCACTTCTGGGTACCTATCTATACAGACAACATGGCAGGCAACCAAAAAAGAAGTCCTTCCCAATATTCTCTGTTTTAATAAAGGAAAATATAATCCTGAATCTAAACACACTCAACTTCAGACTGGAAAGCTGTTCAGAAATAAATGATCTGTACTGTCAAAACAACTACACATGTTGAACAGAGCCCTGACCTTTTTTAAAAATTATATTTTATTGTTCATGCTGTTACAGTTGTTCCAATTTTTTCCCCTTTGATCCCCTCTACCCAGTCTCCCTAAACTCCCTCAGACAATCCCCACACCGCTGTCCATGTCCATGGGTCATGCATATATGTTCTTTGGCTACTCCATTCCCTATGCTATGCTTTACATCCCCATGGCTATTCTGTAACTACCTATTCGTACTTTTTAATCCCTTCACATTTTTCACCTATCCCCCTCCCATCTGGCAACCATCAAAATGTTCTCTATATCTGATTCTGTTTCTCTTCTACTTGTCCATTTATTTTGTTTTAGAGTCAATTGTTAATAGATATGTGTTTATTGCCATTTTATTGATCATGTTTTGATCTTCTTAAAGAAGACCCTTTACCATTTCATATAATTTTGGCTTGGTGGTGATGACCTCCTTTAGCTTTTTCATGTCTGGGAAGCATGTTAGTTGTCCTTTGATCCTAAATGATAGCTTTGCTGGATGGAGTAATCTAGGTTATAGGTCCTTGGTTTTCATCACTTTGAAAACTTCTTGCCAGCACCTTCTTGCTTGCAAAGTTTCTTTTGAGAAATCAGTTGACAGTCTTATGGGAACTCCCTTATAGGTAACTAACTGCTTGTCTCTTGCTGCTTTTAAGAGTCTCTTTTGTCTTTAACCCTTGGCATTTTAATTATGATATGTCTTCATATGGATCTCTTTGGGTCTATCTTTTTTGGGAGTCTTTGTGCTTCCTGCTTTTGTATGTCTATTTCCTTTACCACATTAGGGAAGTTTTCTGTCATTATTTTTCCAAATAGGCTTCAAATTTCTTGTTCTCTCTCTTCTCCTTCCAGCACACTCATGATATAAATGTTGGTACACCTGAAGTTTTGTCCCAGAGGCTCCTTGCATTATTCTCATTTTTTTTTGGATTCTTTTTTCTTCTTGCTGTTCTGATGGGTTGCTTTTTGCTTCCTGTTGTTCCAAATCGCTGATTTCATTCCCAGCTTCATCCACTCTACTGTTGTTTCCCTGTAAATTGTTCTTTATTTCAATTAGTGTATCCTTCATTTCTGACTGGATCTTTTTCATGCCATTGAGGTTTTCACTAAGTTCATTGAGCATCCATACAACCAGTGTTTTGAATTCTGCATCTAGTAGACTGCTTGTCTCCATTTTGTTTAGATATTTTTCTGGAGTTTTGTTCTTTCTTTCATTTGGGCCATATTTCTTTGTCCCCTAATTTTGCCAGCCTCCTTGTGTTTGTTTCTACATATTAGGTTAAACTGCTACATCTACCAGGCTTGGTAGGGTGGCCTAATATAGTAGGCATCCTGTAGGGTCCAGTGGCACAGCTTTCCCTACTGCCCAAGTGGGTACTCAAGGTGTGCCCACTGTGTGGGCTGTGTACATCCTCCTGTTGCAGTTGAGCCTTGATTGCCACTGCCTGTGTTCTGTCCAGGCTCATACAGCATAAACCAGGAAGCAATCTTGGAAGTGCCCAGGAGAGGCCAAGCTGTGAACCAAGACTGGCTGCTGCTAGTGCCAGCCTGGGGCATCTTAGTGAGAGGTATGAGGCTTGCTGGAGCCAGATGCTGCTTGCTTAAGAGAATTTAGGAAAATCTGAAGCATAGGCCAAGACAAACAGTGGTATGGAACAGCCACTTGAAACAGTTCTGGTGTGCCCAAAAGTTGGGTGGGGCTGGGCCTCAGGAAATCATCAGGGTGTGGCAAACAGCGTGAACCAGGTTGATGGAGTCTCAGATATAGCACCTGCCTGCCAGCTCTGTGGGAAAGGGCTCAGAAAAGGAACAACCACCTCTGCCAGCACATCTGGGAGAATGCTGCCCCCCAGCTCTCACCCTGGTGCTAGACGATTCAGTTCCTCCCTGTATTTCTCTGGTGCCTTTCAATCTGCTGCCCCCCAGCACTGAAACTCAGAGGGAGTGAATCCGAGTAAGTCTGTGCACAGGACCTTTAAGAGGAACTGCCCAGGATTCCAGCAGTTTCTGTTTTTCACAGCCTCAATCCCCACTGGTTTTTACCGCCAGAAGTTATGGAGACTTGTTTTCTTAGCACTGGAACCCTGCACTGGTGTGGCTGGGACCACTAGTTCCTCAGCTGTGAGATCCCTTCTGATTTTTATCTGCCACACATGGGTTTGGGACCAGACTGTTCTGTGTCTCCACCCCTTCTACCAGTCTTGATGTGGTTTCTTCTTTAATTCCGTAGTTGGAGGACTTCCATTCAGCTCAACTTCTCACAGTTCTGAATGATAATTGATCTATAGCTTATTTGTAATTTTAATGTGGTTGTGTGAGGAGGTGAGCCAGGTTCACCTATGATGCCATCTTGGCCAGGAGTCCTGGTACCTTTCTTAATGCTAATCTGCTTAGTGCGTCCCTCAAGCAAAATCAAAATGGCAGTCTCAGCGTATCCCAGGAAAGGCTCCAGCAAAGGCACACCTGGTCTGAATTTCCAGAGTGCCTGTGTTCCCAGCTATCCTCAGGAATACTAAATGGAGAAGGACAAGTGGACACAGGCAATGTTTTTCCCTTAGGCTTGTACTTCTGTTTGAACTATAGGAAAATTTAGAGTACTTATCTTCCAAGTCTCTATTCCACTACACTGAAGTTTGAGCAAGAAAGATATCCAAATCCTGTATTTATGTTTCATTTCTTTAAGTCATTGATAATTGTACCCATGAGTCTATTTGGAGAAATAATAGCATTTAACACATATTAAGCATTTACTCAGTGGCAGACACCTTATCAGATGCGTTATACAATAACCGCCTCACAGCAACTATTCCATGAGTTAAGTACTATTCTACAGATGACGAAATTGAGGCAGGAAGGCTTAAGTAACCTGCCTAAAACTACAAAGTTATTAAGTGGTGAAACTTAGAACTGAACTAAGGCAATGTAATTCCAAAGCCTAAACTTTTAATTCATACCATATTGCAGTTTTAAAAAGTATTTATCAAATCTAAATCCTCACTTTACAGACAAGAAACCAAGCACAGAGTGCTGTGCCCAAGCTAAGGACACAGCTGGTGAGCAGGAGTAGGAGAGTTACCAGGGGCCCTGTGACCTGGGGCCTAGCCCTGGACTCTTCCACCTCACCAGGTCATCTGATCGTCTCCACAGATCAGCCTAGGAATCTCTTTTACTCAATCCCTTCAACTCTGGGGAAAAAGTGAAGTCCTTGCATATTCCTCAGAGATCACATGTCCCTTCTCTGGTGTTTTCCCCTGATTTAAGCTCAATGAAGATAATACTAGCACCACACCTGTCTTGGCTTTACAGTTTTCCAGGTGCTCCTGCATACACTTACTCATTTGGTTTGACCTTGTAACCCCATGCCCTCCAACCCACATTCGAAGCACCTGACACCCTTCCTGCCCGCCTCCTGCTCACAGGAAGCCATACTTGGCAGAGCAGCAGCCCTGTGCACCTGCCTCAGTGCTGAGCCAGCATGGTGCTGCTCCCCAAGGCAGGGCAGCTCTGAACCTCCTACATAGCCACTCTTCCTCACTGTCCTTCCATATGAGTTTGCCTTTGAACTTCCCCTTTACCCTTTTAGGGTGCACAGACTGCAGCTGCTCTAGGGAGGAACAAAATACAGGAATTATGTAAAGCATATTAACTCCTCAATTCACTGTATTCACATTCTAGAGTCCAATGTCACTCTCCTCTCTCTTACAAATCAGCAGAGCAGGGTGGTTTAGAGGCCACAAGACCTGGATTCAGGGCCCAACTCTGTTACTTATTAGCTATCATGATCTCAGGCAACTTATGTTGCTATGGTTCAGATATCTCAATGATAAAACAGCAATAATGACCGACAGATAGTACCTACTTATCAGGCGGTTATGATAATTAAATAAACATTCACAAAAAGTCCTTAATACAGTGTCTGGCACAGAATAAGCACTCAGTAACTGATTACGATGATGCAACTGTTACCACAGACTACTTCTGATCTTTGGCTCCAAATATGGGGTGCCCATTAAGAGACTCTAAGGCCAATATTCACATTGGGTAGTATTCACACACTTGATATAAGCCAGTAGAACACTTGTGCATAAGCTAGACCAAGAATCCAGAGTCAATGGAAGGCACCCGTATAGCTGCGCTGCCTCAGAATGGGCCCTAGAGGTTTTTCAGACCTGAGAACTCTGAAGTGAGAGATAATAAAAGCTGCTTAGTATGCACACGTTGGGATCCAACCTGCCTCTCTAGCTTCATCTCCTGTCTTACCAAACTACAACCCAGCTCCAGTCACAAGTGGACTCACTATTTAAACAAGTCAACTTTTTTTTTTTAGTCCTTACCCAAGGACATGCTTACTGATTTTAGAGAGGGAAACGGAGGGAGAGATAGATGGAGAGAAACATCGATGTGAGAGAGAAATATCAATCGGTTGCCTTCTCATACACGCCCCGTCTAGGGACTGAATCCGCAACCTAGGCATGTGCCCTGACCAGGAATCACACCCACGACCTTTCAGTGCACAGGACAACACTCCAACCAACTGAGCCACACAGGCCAGGCGAAACAACTCAACTTCTCATGTTTCTGTGCCTTTGCATGTACTGTTCTTTATACATGAATTACTCTTTGTTCTCTTCTCCAACAAGTGAATATTTTTCTACCAGATTTTAAGACTTTAAGGTCCAGCTCAAATATTACCTCCACTCTGAAGATAGCCCCATTCAACTCTCTCAAACAGAATTATCCTCTTACTGTGTGCATCCCCACAAAATTTTGTACTTACTTCTTTTAGAGCAGTATTGTCATTTTGTGTTCACGTGTCAATATCTCTCACTGGACCCTGAGATCCTTAAAGGCAGTGGTATATCCTCTAACTATTGTGACTTTCTCAGCTTAACAAGCGGAGTACATAATATGATGTCCATCTGGCCCAAGGTAAACAGTTCATACATGTTTGTGGAATATATAACTCTCTTAGACATGAGGAAATGATATAGCTAAAATCAACTAACAACTCTATGCAAGTTTCTGCTAGATGTATAATTAAAACTATATCATCACCTTTTCCATCCTTTTTTAAAAAAGATTTTATTTATTTTATTTTTAGAGAGGGGAAGGGAGGGAGAAAGAGAGAGCAAGAGATCAATGTGTGGTTGCCTCTCACGTGGCCCCTACTGGGGACCTGGCCTGCAACCCAGGCATGTGCCCTAGACTGGGAATCAAACCTGCAACCCATTGGTTTGCAGCCCACATTCAATCCACTGAGCCTTGCCAGCCAGGGCACCTTTTCCATCCTTTAGCTCATTTGATAACTTGATAACTCTTTCCATAATAAAAATTCATTAATTTTAGTTCAAAAGTCTTCTAATCTTTTCTATGTCTTAAATAACATGCTGAAGATACGGTATCTCTGAATGCAGTAAATGAACTAAAAAAACAAATGAACTAAAAAAAAAAAAAAAAACCCTCAACAAGCTAACTCATGTTGAAGCATTGTAAAACAACAGAAAATTATCTAAAAATGGCAGTAGAAAACAAAAAGTCATTCTGCAACATACTCTAATGGAGACGGTATGGCAGAAAGACCATGAGTGTTGAATTTACACATCCCTGGAACTGAAACCTGGCTCTACCACACACTAGTTGAGGGAATTTGAATTAAGTAAACGAACATTTCTGAGCCATAATTTTTTCCTACATGTAAAAATGTGCAACATTCTACTGAGAGCTCTCTAATATTGGTGATCCTCCGGGACTGCAGAAAATTGGGGTGTCAATAATGATATCTAAATGTGGGTGGTATCATCAACTAAAATAGCAGATGAAAGAAGATAAGTAGGTTTGAGGAGAGAAAATGAGTTCCGTTTTGAACACACTGAGTTACCTGCAGGAAATCCAGATAGAGATTCCAGACAAGGTGCTGAATAATTAAGGAGTATTCTAGGTTGAAGATACAGACTCAAGAGTACTGAGAGAATGGATGAGATCACCCAGGGAGAAAGCGTGTGTCAAATAAGAGGAACACAGAGCAAGGAATGAAGCTGGGGGAATAGTAACATTTAAGGGAAAGGGGAAGAAAATGAAAGAAAAGAGATGAACAGTCTAAGATATAGGGAGAAGTAGGCCAAGGAAACAAAAAGCTGCAAGAATCACAGAGGAATTTATGCTCTCAAATGCAGCACAGCGGTTCAGTGAGATAAGAACAGAAAGTAAATGTCTGTTAGGCTTGAAAGTTCGAAATCATACAGGATCTAATCTCGAGAATGTCAGTAAAGAGGTAAGGATGCAGAGTCAGGCTGCAAGGATGGAGGATCAGGTGGGAGATGTGTAGGGGGTGATGGTGAGTAAAGGCTGCTCTTTAAAAGTTTCAGCGGCGTGAAGAGAGATTATATTAGTTGAGGATCTGAGGTCAAGTGAGGGTTCATTAGGATGGGAGAGGATATTTTCAAGCTGAGGGGAAGAACCAATATGAGAGGGAAAGATTGAAAGTGTAGACAAGAGAGGGCACAACTGAGAGAGTGAAGTTCTAGAGAAGGCAGGAAGGCATTGATGGGGTCAAAAGCACAGGGAGAGGGATGGACCTCGAACAGCCGATGGGACACCTCATCCTCTGAAACTGAAGGAATCATTGATTCAAACTTGATTCAATAGACCAAACTTTGTTACCTCAACAAAATGTCTGGAATAGAAGTGCCTCTTTAGAGCTTGTATCAAATTCTACCACTATTTAGAATCAGAGTTAGGAGAATTGCCATATAATGGGGCAATCCTAATCCTAAATAGTGACAAACAGGGTTATATGTAAAGAATTTACAACTCATGTGAACTTGGAAGCAATTAGTAAGAGAAGCATCCCTCTATATTACAACAATACAATCTTAATTCTTCTTGATTAAAAAAGGAATTTAAAATATAGTTAATTTCAAATATTATCAGAACACTTCTCTTGGCAATTTATTTTTCTGATATATCTTCTCAAACACAGGAAACAAAAAAAATAAACAAATGGGACTACATCAAACTGCAAAGTTTTTGTGCAGCAAAGAAAACTATCAACAAAATGAAAAGACAACCTACTGAATGGAAGGCAGTATTTGCCAATGATACATCTGATCGGGGGTTAATATCCAAAATTTATAAAGAACTCAGACAACTCAGCACCAGAAAACCAAACTATCCAATTAAAAAATGGGCAGAGGCCCTGGCTGAGTGGCTCAGTTAGTTGGAGCATCATCCTGTAGCAAAAGGTTGCAGGCTCAATCCCTGGTCAGGGCACATAAGGGAGACAACTGGTTAATGTTTCTCTCTCATATTGATGTTTTTTTCTCTTTCTCTCTCTCCTCTCTCTAAAATGAATAAACATATCCTTGGGTAAGGAATTTTTAAAAAGTGGGAAGAGGACCTAAATAGGCACTTCCCCACAGAGGACATATACATGGCCAATAGACATATGAAAAGATGCTCCATGTCACTAATCATCAGAGAAATGCAAATTAAATGAGATATCACCTAACACCTGTCAGAATGGTTATCATTAATAAATCAATAAACAACAGTGTTGGCGAAAATGTGCAAAAAAGGGAACTCTCATGCATTTTGGTGGGAATGCAGATTGGTGCAGCCACTGTGGAAAACAGTAAGGAGGTTCCTCAAAAAATGAAAAAAGAAACTGCCTTATGTATGACCCAGCAATTCCACTTCTGGATGTATATCTGAAGAAACCCAAAACACTAATTTGAAAGAATATATGTACCCCTATCTTCATTGCAGCATTATTTATAATAACCAAGATATCAAAGCAACCAAGGTGTCCATCAATAGATGGGTGGATAAAAAAAGCTGTGGTACACACATACAATGGAATATTAATTGACCATAAAGAGGAATGAACTCTTACCATTTGCAATAGTAGGAAATAACTAGAGGGTATTATGCTAAGTGAAACTGGTCAGTCAGAGAAAGACAAATACCATATGATTTCACTTATAATGGAATCTAAAGAACAAAATAGAAATAGACTCATAGATACAAAGAACAGACTAATGGATGCAGAGGGGAGGAGGTTGCAGGGTTGGGTGAAAAGGTGAAGGGATTAAGAAGAACAAATTGGGCCTTTCACAGTACGGCTCAGTTGGCTGGAGCATCTGTTGGCAGGTTTGACACCCAGTCCAGGCACATACAATCCCCAGGTGCGTACAGGGGGCAACCAATCGATGTTTCTCGCATCAGTGTTTCTCTCTCTCCCTTTCTCTCTCTAAAAGCAATGAAAAAATGTCCCTAGGTGAGGATATAAAAAAAGTACAAATTGGTAGTTACAAAATAGTCATAGGGACATAAAGTACAGCAAGGGAATATAGTCAATAATATTGTAGTAAATGTGTGTGGTGCCAGGTAGATACTGGAAATACCAGAGGGACCACTTTGTAAAGTAGATGATTGTCTAACCACTCTGCTATACATCTGAAACTAATACAAAGATAATACCAAATGTAAATTGTAATTAAAAAATAAAATTTAAATTAAAAAAATATTGTCAGAAGACAATCATTATTATTGTAATCCTGAAACACCCTTCAACATTTAAATGTTATTATTAAATAATCCATTCAACAGGTCAGCTTTTAGAGTAAGATTTCACAACCCACAACCTGGAGAAACCATCAGAGACTAGTTCCTAAAATTACCAATTGGTGAAATGTTATGGCTGAGGTGATCAGCTAGTAACACACGTCCTAGAATTCAAGTAAAAGTTGCCTCTTATACACTGTGGCTCACAAGTTTGGAATCACAACTTAGTACTTGCACAAAGACAAGAAGACCCCTAAGGTTCTTTTCTGGAGAAAATTCAAGGCTTCTCTGCAAGTACCCCTATAGCTCACACTGATGCTAAAATGTATTGGACTCCTGCCTATCTAGAAACCCAAGATGGGCAAACTCTCAACAGTGACAATGCTGGCTTTTAAACACCTCAGAATATCTGCATCATAGGTCCTTTTAAAGCTTATAATTTAGTACTAGCTAGAGGCCTAAGATACCAATATCTGGATAGACATAGAGCCTTTGGTCATAGATCCTTATTCTGGATTCTCCAAGTTTAGTCTCTACTCAGAGCACCACACACTAAAGTAACTGAACCATGTTATCTTCATTGATGCACTTAGCATTCTTTGTAATGATTTTATTTCTTTGTTTATTATCTATCTCCCCAAAAAACTAAGCTCCAAGAGTATATAGAACTTGTCGGTTTTATTCTGAAGGACATGGAACAGAGGCTGGGCACACAGAAAATGCTGAACAGCAGTTTATTAAATAAATGACTGAATGCTCAACTCTCCTGTATCCTACACAGTAACAAAATCCTCAACGCTAATGGACAGCGTCCACTTCCACCATTATAGTTCAACCCTTGTTACTTCACAGCTGGTCTCTCCATGCCACTTCTCTTTCCCACTGGTCCACCCTTCATATCCCTGCCACATTCACCACTCTGAGACATAGCTTTGATCACATATCCTTACTCCCATTTGAAAATCTTCAGTAGTTCTCTATAGCTTATCAAGTAAACACCAAAGATCTTAGTCTAACACTGTAAGTCCTCCGTGATTTGGCTCCATCTCTCCCTTCCCGGCCTCGTCTCCCACTGCTCCTTAGTCATGTCCCTACATTCCAATCAAATCATACTACCCAGCTTTTTCTTAGTTGTCCTATGTCCTTGTCTCTGAGCCTTTTTTCATATTGTTCTTTCTGCTAGAATGTTCCAGTCTATTGCTCTTCTCTAAAATCCAAGGCATAATTCAAATACCACTCTTACTTAGAAGTAAGTAAGGCCAGTAGTTCTGGGCCCTCTTGTCAGAAGTGGTATCGTATTACACACTAACATGTTATACGCTACTCAAGGGTAAAGGAAGGACTTTATTAATCTTTCTCCCCACCCCAAGAGAACCCAATGCCCCCAATGCCTCACACACAAGAAATACTCAAGAAGTATTTGTTGGACTTCCGGCCTAGATGGAGGCGTAGGCGGACACACTGTCCTCCTCTCACAACCAAGATTAAGGACAACAAAAATATAGAACCCCCTCCCCCCCAAAAGAAAACCCCAACCAGAACAAATAGAGGATTGAATTGTACGGAAGTCCGACAACGATTCACCCAGACCGTTAAGAGGGGCAGAGTCCGTGGCTGGCGGAGAGGGGTCACAGAGGGAAGAAGCAGTAGCTGGTGGTCCCAGGGCACAGGCAGCGGTCAGGCGGTGGTTACCAAGCTCAATGAGGCAGCGAGCAGACCAAGCGAGGCACACAAGGTGGCTGACCACGGTCACACGTTCACGCGCAGATAAGCCAGGCGAAAACGGGCAGGGAGACGAACTGCGCAGTGCAGGGCCCCAGCTCCGGGAAATAGAGCCTAAAGGGCACCAATTGAGAACACCTGTGGGGGTTGGAGTGCCGGCAGAGAGTCCCAGCCTCACAGGAGAGTTCGTTGGAGAGACCTGTGAGATCCTAGAAGGTACATGAGCCCACCCAAACAGAAATCAGTGCCAGAAGGGCCCAATTTGCGTGGGGAAAGTGGCAGAAAGGACTGGAATCCGAGAGAGAAAGCGGAGCAGGCGCCATTGTTCCCTCTTGGACCCCGCCCCCACATCCAGCGTCACAACCCAGCGACTGGGTTGCCCCGCCCTGGTGAACACTTAGGGCTCTGCCCCTCACTATGTAACAGCCATGACCAGACAAAAAACAAAAAAATAAAAAACAAAAAAAACAACAACAACAACAAAAAAAACAAGGATGGCTCAAATGGGTGAGTAGATTGGGGCCCCAAAGCTAATTCATGTAAGCGACCAAGAGATAGCCAATCAGATGCACAGCTCAAAGCACTGGTGATTAGGAAGCTCACAGAATTGGTTGATTTTGGTTGCAAATTAGAGGAACAAATGGAGGCTACAATAAGTGAAATGAAGAAAAATGCACAGGGAACCAATAGAGATGGGAGGAAAACTGGGACTCAAATCAATGGAGTGGACCAGAAGGAAGAAAGAACAACAAACAGAAAAGAAGGAAGAAACAAGAATTCAAAAAAATGAGGAGAGGCTTAGGAACATCCAGGATATCTTTAAACGTCCCAACATCCGAATTATATGGGGACCAGAAGGGGAAGAGGAAGAGCAACAAGTGGAAAACTTATTTGAACAAATAATAAAGGAGAACTTCTCCAATCTGGCAAAGGAAATAGACTTCCAGGAAGTCCAGGAAGCTCAGAGAGTCCCAAAGAAGGTGGACCCAAGGAGGAACACACCAAGGCACATCATAATTCCATTAGCCAAGATTCAAATGAAGGAGAGAATTCTAGAAGCAGCAAGGGATAAGGGGACAGTCACCTACAAAGGAGTTCCCATCAGACTGTCAGCTGATTTATCAAAAGAGACCTTACAAGCAAGAAGGGGCTAGAAAGAAGTATTCCAAGTCATGAAAGTCAAGGACCTACATCCAAGATTGCTCTATCCAGCAAAGCTGTCATTTAGAATGGAAGGGAAGATAAAGTGCTTCTCAGATAAGGTCAAGTTCAAGGAGTTCATCATCACCAAGCCCTCATTATATGAAATGTTAAAGGGACTTATCTAAGAAAAAGAAGATAAAAAATATGAACAGTAAAAAGACAGCAAACTCACAGAAATTAACAACCACACCTAAAACAAAAGCAAACTAAGCAAACAAGTAGAACAGGAGCAGAAACACAGAAATGGAGATCACATGGAGGGTCAGCAACAAGGGAGTGGGAGGAGGAGAGAGGGGAAAAGGTACAGAGAATAAGTAGCATAGACAGTGGGTAGAATATAGGGGGAGGGCAAGAATAGTGTGGGAAATGTAGAAGTTAAAGAACTTATGACACATGGACATGAACTAAGGGGGGAGTGTTGGGAGGGGGTGTGTAGGGTGGAGGGGAATGATGGGGGAGAAATGGGACAACTGTAATAGCATAATCAATAAAATATAATTTTTAAAAAAGAAGTATTTGTTGAATAAATGGATCCCAATTTATTATGAGGCACCCCAAGCTGGTGTATATTCCACATCAGCTTCCCTCATTTCCTTTATAGTCAGTTAATACAGCTTGGCTCATGCAGCCAAGAAAAAAACCAAAATACTTAACAAAGACAGACACAACAGGACAACTTCAAACACTCGGGAAGTGACATCCTTTGTATGATATATGTGTGACACCAATAAATCAAGAAGAGATTCAAGCACTAGATAGAGGCTGTTCCCTAACGACCTTTTATAAAGTCTCTTCTAGTTCTAAGGTTCTACAAGAGCAGTGATAAGACTGATAACAACACTTAACAATAGTCATCTAGCCCTCTGAAAATATCTCTAAAACATTAGGGGACCTAGTTCCTGATCTATTATACTTCCTCAGAACTTAAAGGAAACTATAATTCTTCGGGAAAAGAAAAGATATATTGGTAATCAGTCTTTTTCTTTCTAGAGTTCAATCCATTTTTGTAGATGGAAACACTTTTCACCATAATGTCACCTTTTCTATTCAAAGCATTTACAAAAGCAGTGTTTTCATAGGTATTATCTCATAAGATTAATTCATTTGTTCAACAAATATCAATTGAGCACTTACTATAGGGGCAGGCACTGCTCCAGCAGATGAGTATATAAGAGGATGAATAATAAACAAATAAATATATTATGCACCTATGGAGAGAGATGAAGCAGGACTGGGGCAATAGGCTGTTCTTTGTTATATAGAGTCATCAAGAAATGATCTTCACCACAACCCGGTGAGATACGTGGGATATTAGCTATAAGCATAATCTTAATTTTCTGGACTGTGGGAACTGAAACCCTGAATAGATAGTTAGGTGACAAGCCCAAGATCACCTAGAATTAGATGTGGATGGGATCAGAAACAAGATTTCCCAACTCTTGGCCTATTTTGCTAAGGCTATAAAAGAGGAATCTGACTTAGGAATGTTCAATTAAATTCCTTTCCCTCTAGACAACGACACCTGGAGAACGGAAAGAAACCCCAAACACGCACATCAGTAATCCATCACTCTGAAAATGAGCTACCTTCCACGGGCTCACAAGTATTTGCGTCAATTCCATTGGTGAATAAAATAACGAAAACACCATTTTATTTTCTTACATTGTTGAAAAAAATTTTAACAAAAACAGAACAAAATTTTAGAATATGAAATTTTTATTTAAAACAAAGCAGCATCTAAGTTTATCATGCAAAAGTAGGCAACACAACTCTGCACTAACACTTCAGGTCACACCTGGTGAATGTAAACTATCCTTTGACAGTCTCTGCTCTGTGCACCTGGTGAAAGTGTGTGAAAACAGATTCTGCAAGGATTTTCTGCCAAAGCTCATGGGACTCTCTCTTTCTCACTTAGTTCTTCATTTGAGGAGGATCTTAACACTGATATTAGTGGTGGAAGGAGAAAAATGGAAGCATTGCTGGGAACAGGAGGCCCTGCCCCAATCAACCCTAAGTTAACCCACAGTTAAAGCTAAAACCCACTTCTTTTCAGAGATAGAACTTATCAGGTAAGTTCTTAATGCATTATAGAAATTCAGAAGAAGAAATTAGTTCTGGTATAGGAGAAACAATTTAGGCTACAATAAAAAAAGAGGCCTCAGTCCTGGACCTGGAGGAACAGGAGTGTCAAAGGGTGGAGTTAAAGGACAGAGTGCTTTCCAGGAGGAGCTGGAGAGCGCACAGCAGGGGACACCGACGGGCTCTACTTCGTGGCTTGCCACTGCTAAAGCATACATAGCATGTGGCAGGCATATGTGTGAAATACAGTTAGAAAGATGTAGATATAAGTCCAACTGTATCTTGCATGTATTACAGATAAGAAAGTTGAAGTCCGAGAATGTGAGTGATTTGGCTAAGGGCAAACAAGAGACAAAGGTAGAACTGAAACAAAGGTTTTTATTTTCCTTGTTAGGTGCCCTTTTCACCAAGCCATCCTGCTGGTAGGCTGGGGATTGAGGCAGGTGGGGGGTAATTTTCCTTTAAAAAGTAAGAATATGTGAAGAAGTAAGCAAACTTTCTCCTGATTACAAGTCTAGCAGAAGAGTTGTAGCAGTGTCGATACTGAGCCCAAGTCTCTGGAATAACTCATCTTCAGGAGCTCCTTCACTTCAGAACATACAACACTGGAACTAAATCTAATGTCATCCTTTCCTGCAGAAGCACTGTACTTCTTAGGACCCATCCTAAGAAGCGTTCATAAACCCCAGGGATTATCAGGGATGTGAATAGAAAAGCAGGGATTTTTTTTTTTTTTGGTCTCTATATTTGCCTGCCTAGCTTCAGAAGAACAGAGCCAAGTGAAGCTGAGCATCAATTAATTAAAAAACTAGAAACGTAGGGAACTAGAAATATGTTGTAATGGACTAAGAGTTAGGAGGTATGGGTTCCAGTCCTGGCTCTTTGACTAAGGTACTTCACACCACATTAAATCTATATAATGAGGAGGCTAAACAAGAAAATCTCTAAGGCAACCATATTCTAATTTTCTATGATTTTAGGAAGCCTTCAATTTGCAGGAAAAGATACACATGAAAAGTTGAGGGCAAACTGAACTCTGGGAAACCATATATAATTTTTTAATGCAATAGGAATGGGGGCTATTTACAGGCTCAGTCAATTCTGTAATTTGAATTTTTACCTATGGGAGTTTCTGAGAAGAGGGTGTACTGATGAAACAAAGAGAAGACACACATCAATGATCAGTTTGAAGAAACAGGAAGAGGAGAAAGAGCCTTCTTTCCACTTCACAGACTATTTTGCTGCCATAAGACAGTTATTAAGAATATATGTGGCCATTTAAAATTCAACAAGTTACTATTAAGCATTGGAGAGTACTTTCGGTAGTGAAGATAGAGACACACTTTCAGCAATTGAGGAAAAGTCCTTGATTTGATTTTCTAAAAAAGTGTGGGAAGGGGAGAAATGCATTGAGAATTTACATTGATAAAACTTAAGATTCTATTATATATTATGAAAGAAGGGAAAACAAATAACAAAATTAAGGCTTCAACAGATTTAAGAAAATAGTAGAAAGAAAACCAAAAATAAAGGTACACAGGACAGTCCAATTTCCTTAGAATACCGGCTTGTTTTTGCTTGCACACACAGAGAAACTCTGGAAGATACTGTAACAGTGGTTACCTGTGCAGGGAGACAGGAAGTGGGCAGATGAGGTGTAAAAAGGAGACTTTTTACTGAATACATTTTTTGGGGGTTATCTTTTTTACTGAATTTTTAACTATGTAAATATATTACCTATTTTTTAAATTAAATAAATAAAAAAAATTGTAATGGTCCTCCAATTCAACTGTTTGCAGGTAATGAGTGAAAAACAAGCCAAAAAGGGGAGACAACAGGACAAAGCACCACACCGAGAGGCAACGCCAATGCTGTAGCACTGGGAGGTCTGAGGAAATCCACAGAGAGATGATCCGGGTCTTTCAGGTGAAATGCAACATGCACAATACTGTTGCGGACCTCGAGAGTTTATTTTATTACGATAACTCAAACCAGCATCAGCTGGTACAAGAATATCTTGAAAATGTGACACACAAATTTTAAAGCTCTGTGTGCCTGGAGAGTATGAAATCCGCAATGGGATGAAACCAGAACTTGACTAGTAGGAAACCAGCTTTCTTTCACCCTCTAAAATAAAGAGGGAAGGAAATGAGAAACAAGTTTCTATGAGAGTAACAAAAATTATTAATCAATTAGAAAATAAGACTATGAAAAAAAGATAAAGAAATCTACTTGCATCATTTAGCAAAGAAATTCTGTTTTGCAAGAATTATTTAAGGCAGCCCTTGAAAAACAATAGAAGGGAATGTCCTCTTAAAGCCATTTCTACCCTTGGGATATTTTGATTTGTGGTTTAATTCCCAGTGTGCTTCCTTGGAGGGGAGACCTTGCTAATTTGGCCTCATGAAAGGCCTAGTTAGTAAGAAGTAATGCCAGTGGAGATTCGCAAGTAAATCTGAGCAACTTATTTTTAATCAACTTACTTAAAGTTCTTGTCATGGATGTTAGTTTGTTTGCTTTATAATAATCATTGTTATGTATTTATGACCTTTTCTGCGTGGTGATATAGTATGGTAGAATATTTTATAATTTTTAAAAAGAACTACAAAAAAACCCCAACCCAACAATTAAAGCTATTCTTTTCCACGTATGGTAAAGCCAAAGGCTAAAGTCAGACTGTCTGTCAATAAAAGCCAGTCCCCTATGAAACGGCCATCAATACCTGACCTACCTAAGGAACGATACCAAGCAGGACCAGAAACCCATCCTCTGTGGGTCTTCACTCCCAAGCCAGGGCTACGGAAATCTGAAACATTAGGGATTATTTCCAGGGCAGGAACCACGGGAAGGCATGGAAAGGAACCCTGGGCTCTGACAACAAATAGCTCTATATATTTTTCATATATTAAGTCAGGTTTAAGAAAGAAAAGTTAATTTGTATTTGAGTTAGAAAAGTAAACAATTCAAAACACTAAAGGGGCTTTAGCCACCTGAAAGGCAAGGGTGCAAAGGGCTTTACCTGTCTGCTTATTGCTATAAGAGTATCACACTTTCTGAAGAAGTTACACTAACTGGCCAAATTTATCTAAATATGCACAATCTGAACCCTGCAATTTGTCATTTCTTTATAGTTCTAATAAGACCATGGATGCAAAGGTAGGAAAGAGGAAGAAAATACATTTCAAAATTTTACAGTGAATAAAATATTTTCCTAAAAACAGTCGAAGTTTCTATGTTCCCTTATTCACTCATCCGCAAAGTTAAACTTTGCCTCCTCCCTCACTCACCTAAGGCCCAGGTAAAAAAGACTTAAAAAAAGGGAAGAGTAAATGGGAAATCAATGACAGTTTATGAAAACTACTTAGCCTCAGAACTTGATATCTGACAAAATTCTTAAAAATTCCATCCAACTTCTCAGTTTCTAGATGAGAAAATTTAGGCCTATGGAGGTGAAGTGACTTGCAAAAGGACATGAACTAGTTTTAGGAAGTTTTTCCCTTCATTTTTACTTTTTTTCCCCCATAGATTATTTGTTGTAGCTTAAAAAATACATACACTAGCAGTGCAGAAGCTTTTTATTTTGATGAAGTCCCATTTGTTTATTCTTTCCTTTATGTCCCTTGCTTTAGGGGACATATCAGTGAAAATGTTGCCCCATGGAATATCTGAGATTTTCCTGCCCATGTTTCCCTCTAGGACTTTATGGTATTATGACTTATATTTAAGTCTTTGATCCATCTTGAGTTTATTTTTGTGTATGGTGTTAAACTGTACACAGTCAAGTTTTTTTCTTTTTTCTTTTGCATGTAGCTGTCCAGATCTCCCAATACCATTTGTTGAAGAGGCTATTTTTACTCCATTTTATGCCCCTTTGTCGAATATTAATTGGCCATAGCCACTTGGGTTTATTTCTGGGTTTTCTATTCTGTTCCATAGATCCATGTGTCTGTTCTTATGCCAGTACCAGGCTATTTTGATTATCATGGCCTTATAATATAATTTCATGTCAGGTATGGTGATCCCTCCTACTTTGTACTTCTTCTCAAAATTCTCAAAATTGCTGCAGCTATTTCGGGTTATTTATGGCTCCACATAAATTTTTGAAATGTTTGTTCTATCTCTGTGAAATAAGTCATTGGTATTTTAATAGGAATTGCGTTGAATCTATAAATTGCTTTGGGTAGTATGGACATTTTGATGTCAATTCTTCCAATCCATGAACACAGTATGTGCTTCCATATATTTGTGTCTTCCTTAATTTCTTTCTTCAGTGTTGTGTAGTTTTCTGAGTATAGCTACATGCAAAAAAATGAAAACTTGACCACCAACTTACACCATACACAAAAGTAAATGCAAGATGGATTAAAGACTTAAATATAAGTTGTGATACTATAATAGTCCTAGAGGAGAATATAGGCAGGAAAATCTGAGATATTCCACGCAACAATATTTTCACCAGTATGTCTCCAAGAGCAAGGGACATAAAGAAAAGAATAAACAAGTGGGACCTCATCAAATTAAAAAGCCTCTGCATAGCTAAAAAAAAAAAAAAAAATCAGCGAAATGAAAAGAGAACCAACTGTATGGGAAAATATATTTGCCAATGATATCTTAGACAAGGGTTTGATCTCCAAAATATTTAAAGAACTCACACAACTCCACTCCAGGAAGACAAACAATCCAATTAACTAATGGGCAAAGGACCTGAACAGACACTACTCCAATGAGGACATACAGAGGGCGAAGAGACATGAAAGGATGCTCAGCATCACTAGCCATCAGAGAGATGCAAATTAAAACCACAATGAGATACCACTTCACACCAGTCAGAATGGCCATTGCAAACAAATCAACAACAATTAAGTGCTGGAGAGGTTGTGGAGAAAACAGAGCCCTAGTACACTGTTGGTGGGAATGCAGACTGGTGCAGCCGCTATAGAAAACAGCATGAGATTTCCTCAAAAAAACTAAAAATGGAGCTGCCTTTTGATCTAGCAATTCCAGTGCTGGGATTATATCCTATGAATCCTGAAACACTAATTCCAAAGAACCTATGCACCCCTATGTTCATAGCAGCACCATTTATAATAGCCAACTGTTGGAATCAACCTAAGTACCCATCAGTTAATGAGTGGATCAAAAAACTGTGGTACATTTACACGATGGAATACTACGCAGCAGAAAGGAAGAAGGAGCTCCTACCCTTCACCACAGCATGGATAGAACTGGAGAGCATTATGCTAAATGAAATAAGCCAGACGGTGAAAGACAAATACCATATGATCTGACTTATAAGTTGAACCTACTCAACAAAACAAACAAGCAAGCAAAATATAACCAGAGACATTGAAATAAAGAACTAACAATAATCGGGGTGGGGGGCAGATAATGAAAGAAAGAAGGGAAAGGGTCCTTAAAGAACATGTTTAAAGGACCCATGCATGGACAAAGCCAAGGGGATAAGGATGGAGGGTGGTAGGTGGGGGAGGGTGGTAGGTTGTGGTGGGTGGGGCAGGGGAAAGTGGTGGCAGGAAAATGGAAACAACTGTATTCAAACAACAATAAAAGAGAAAAAGAAATACATAGACTAAAAAAGAAAAACGCAGTGTCTGGCACAAATAACACCCCTTTTTATTACAAAATCTTTTATTACAAAATCATAAGTATATAATTCTGTAACACAACAATATCACACTCAAGCACACCATATGACATTTTAGGTGAAATGTTCAAATTAAAACTATAAATGATTACACTCATATTATTAGCCTACCAACCACACTCAAACAGGCGTTACTTCTGCCAGACCCTGTATAAATAAATAGTAAATATGGTGAATTACGGTAGAGTCAAGATTCCTTACTTCCAGTCTACTGTTCTTTATATTATATCATGTTTTGTTCCTTAAATTTTCTAAATTTCCCAATGGAAGATATAAGGTACTGATCCCACTTTTTCCTACCGTGTAGCTGTTCTGAACTATGGCAGAAGTACATGGGTAAAGGCCCATTTTGTACAGACAATGTCTTAACTGCTTGTGCCATCCTGAACTAAAAATGCCTCCACAGCCCTTGGCTGGTATGGCTCAGTGGACTGAGTGCCAGCCTGTGAACCAAAAGGTCGTTGGTTCGATTCCCAGGCAGGGAACATGCCTGGGTTGCAGGCTGATCAATGTTTCTCTCACAAATTGTTGTTTGTCTCCCTCTCTTTCTCCCTCCCTTCTCCTCTCTCTAAAAATAAATAAATAAAATCTTTTAAAAAAATTTTAAAAATACTTCCACAACTATAACTAAATCAAGACATCCATTGGCCTCGTCTTACTTCTGTCCCATTATTAAGCCAAAGAAACTGAAATTTCTTCTAAAATGTAAATACTGAAAGGCAACTTAGTCAAAGGCAGTTTATAAGGCAGTTTGTTAAACTTTGTATTTATAAATATGTAATTACACAAATTACCCTTATTTGGAAACACCCATCAATTTAATTCTTTAACTGACATCTGCTAAATGAGGCATCCCTTAAAATGGTGTCCACTGTCAGTCCTCACTGTTCAACGGCTAATTATTTGGCTGCTGGATTATCCAGGGGGCTTCGTTTCTCCACTTGTTGCCTTGTTTTGTAAGATAATCATGAGAAAGAAATTCAAGGTTTGGTCAAATATTTGTTAGGGAAATTTGAAATTCAACCAAATGAAATTGGTATTTCTTTTACTTATGCTCCTTACTAGGAGGAATAACAGGACAGACTCTAATGCCAAAATCGGTGCTGGCTCATCTCAGACAACCGTAACAAGGCCAAAGACCCAGAGTCTCCTCACTGGCCTGGTTTGGCTTCCTCTGTTCTCTTCCTGTGCCCAATAGCAATGCTCCAATGTCAAAAACAGGGCTGGACGGAGCACACATCCATCACCTCCACTGTATCAACAACAGGCTCTGTTAATGTCACAATACCAATATCATCTTTATATTTAAAGACAGAATTTCGAATGAGTGAGATTTTACAGGGCTATACCATCTTTTACTATGTCATCTTTCTTGAACCCTATTAAATAGTTCCATTTCATATATGCCCCCTTTTTCTGATCTGGCCAGGAGCCAAAATCATAAGTCTTATTAATAGAGAGTTGAGAAGTACCACAACCCACAAATGACCCTTGGCTGCAATTAAACTGAAAAAAATAATCCCCATAAGCCAGAACTGACACAAAAGGTTAACTATTCATCCAAACTTTGGCAAAGAGACAGTTCTTGCTCCCTCATCTCCCCTAAGCCTGTTAGGAAAGGGGTATCTCAAGCTGCTCCTCCTCCTCCTGCAACTCACTTTCTGCGTCAAATAGTATGGGTCAAAGTCCTCCAGGGGAACTGCAACCAGGCCTTGTGGGATGTCCCCATAGATGAAAGGCAAACTCTTCCCTGCCTCCAGGTCGCTGTTTGGCTTGGGCTTGCTGTCCTCATCGTCCTCCCGATGACTGCCATCGGCCTTTGGTGGTTTCTTAAGCTTGCTCTCAGCAATGCGCCTCTCGATGTTTGCCAGAGACTCAGGGGTGAAAGGCTTGAAACTATCAGGGCCTGGTGGTGCGAGCAGCCGCGCTGCCATCTTCTCATCCTGCAGCAGCTTCGTTAGTTATGCTGCGTCCAGGACAGGTCAGCTCTGAAAGAAAAAAACAACACAGACAGCATTAATCAATCACTGCTCAAAAAAGAGGCCAGACTAAACCATCTCACTCAACCTTTATTCACAACCTTTGCGACACATAGTTTCTTCCATGACACAGTTATTTTTCTCAACAGAAAAATCCGTGGCATGAATGGAATAGGTCATGTTCATTACCACCCCTCAAGGGAATGAGCAGCCACAAGATCAAAAGATGGGAGTCTCCTGAATGCTAGTATTTATTATTTACTTAGATGCAACTCACTGTTAGGAACCACATACAACTACAAAGATAATTCTAGACCCTCAAGGAACTTCTATTCTAAACTGATAAGGCATATTCATCACTACCCAGTGGTGCATGTTAGCTTTGGGCTCCTTATATGCTCAAGTCACCTTCCTCTCCTACAGCTCCACTCCCCAAAGAAATACTCTAACTTCCAAGGACAACACAAGGGTGCACTGTCAGTCTTTTCAAATTTCTGCTTCTGAAAGCACTAAACCTTTCCAAACTTCGGAGGCACAAAATATAGATAAAATAGCTTCCATCTGCTTTGGCTCTTCCGTTTCAAGATATTTTTCAATTCACCAAGTTGTGTAAAATCCATCCAGTATAAAAGCCCAGAAATACCTTCTTTTATGACCAAGCAACTGCCAGGGAGAAACGCAGAACACTTTTCTCTGTGGAGAGGGCAGACACTGCTCTACGTACCTCCCACGCAGCAGCAAGGAAAAGCAAAGGGGAGAGGAATTTTTGAGGACTTCCTCTGTGCAGCAGCCCTGCAGCCCTGCAGAGGGGACATTGGAAAGGCCTGCATGCAGCCTGAGAGGGGCTCAAACCAGGAAGGGCTAGAAGTGAAAACAGAGTCACAGACCACAATTCCCTTCTAAAAAGAAAAAATGAAGTAGTGCCATAACAGCAAATGATTTCTGAACATGGTATTTGAAAGGCCATTTTCTTATGTTTAAACAGAGTCCTGGGTAATTTAAATCCATCCCTTGAGACAAAGGACCCCCTAATGTCAAAAGCAACAGCGTTCGGTTACTGCCACAAAAGGACCCTGGCCCATGAGTCTAACCATGAAAGCTTTAGGGTGTCACTGGCAGTTCTCTGGTGCTTCTGTGCTGCTCTTTCCTTCAGTTTGGTGAGTTCCACAAAGGCAATCTGGAAAATTTATTTTAAAAGGCTAGCAATTGTTCTTTCCCTCCTACTTAGCCCTCAGGGTCCACTTCAAGGCAAGTATCCATAAAACCCAGCTCCTCAAGAGAACAGTAGTAGCAGAGTTAACTCTAAATAATTTGGGAGTGAAATACCCAAGGGCTCCTTTTATAAATACACCCGCAGAGATCCCAGATTTCTCTAGTGCTGGCGACTGCTAAGTGTTGCAAAGGCAGTAGGTAGTGTCCACATGCAGGCCACCCTGCTTCCTCACTTACAGCACAGGACTAATGAGGCCAGAGCCACAAGTCTGCCCCCTCACAGACGTGTTGGCTTCATGCTGTGCCAAAAAAAACCCCCACTATCCTACCTGTGGTATGGTCAAAAAAACCCTTTTCACATATGAAGCATGACATTTTAGAGCTGCGGGGGATTTACAGATCCAATCCATTTCAGTTTACAGATTTGGAAGCTTGGGGTCCTAAGAGATTGGACAACCTGCCCAAAGTCACAGGGCCAGGATCAAAAGCACAACCAAAGAGCTCTGACCCCTCACACACACTTCCTTTATTAGGACAACTATCAGTCACTCCCACCCTACTCTCCCAGTACTCCCCACCAGGAATCGTCTGCATCACTGAAAAAAAATCACATGAAAGGACAGTGGCTTCACCGATCTAAGGCTTTACTCAGAATGTTTTACCCAAGCAAGAATGCCTTCTTCCTCATTCCTTTCCTCTTATCGATCCTTGAGTTACCCCCCATAAATCCTCATTCCTCCAACAGAGCCTTTCCACCAGCTCCGGCCTTTACTAACTTTTCCCCTTGTGAGCTCCTGCAGATTTATCATGATCTTAGCTAACATTTGTCATGTACTTACTATGTTTCAGGCATTGTTCCAAGCACCTTGCTTGTATTAGCTCATTTAATCTGCCCAACAAATTATAAGCTAGATATTATTAAATTATCCCTATTTAACAGACGAGGAAACAGAGGCACAGAGATCTAATGTAGCTGAAAGTTACAAGCCAGATTTTCTAGCTTCATTTTGACATAGGAATCAAAACATCCTATTCACATTTCTTTTGGCTCTTAATTATTGTTGAATTGCACCATATAAATTCCCAGAGGTCATGGATGGTGTCTTAAACTTCTGTGTCCCTTCCACAGAGAAAAGGATTATGCTTGGAACCAAAAATTAGTCCACATCCCTGCGACTCCATAGTTCCCACAGCCACACTCATTCTCAACCGAGACTCCCTCAGTTCCTACTTAGAGGACAAAGAATACGGCAAGAGGAAGTTACCGAAGATGCTGACAAACTCCTGTGACCTGATTACACACACCAGAGTTCTTCACAGGTAAAGCTGTCCAAGGCTAAGTCCTCTGCCTGTGCTTCTAAATCCTGTTTCTTCCCTCTGCCAAGACTACATTCCCCGCTCTTCATGACATTCTCAGTCTTTCCTTTACCTCTCCTATTTCTGTATCTTCTCCCTTTACATCCTCACTCCCCACCCCCACTCTGTCTTGGTTTGGCTTAAATGATCCTGATTCTGTTCTGTTATCCTGGTTCCGTCCACAACCACAATCTCCTCTTCCCCACCACCTCTTTTCTTTCCCAGGGCTGACCTTCTGCAATCCCTGTTACACTTTCTTTCAGGGACCTCATCTACTCAAAATAATCTGTACCTCGGCGACTTTCGGATTTGTATCTGAAGATCCCTGGCTGCTCTTCTGAGCCACACAATTGCTGTCACCACTTCAGAATTAAGCACCAAAAACCACACGTTTTTACTTACCAACCCAGTTCCTCCTCCTGGCTTTCTTAATTCTGTTATTGGGACCATCATTTTCCCAGCCATGTAAGCATGTAAACTCAGTCATCTTTGCCCTGTCATCCCTTTGCTGTCCTTGCCCAGTCACCAGCCTTATTAATTCTTCCTTCCGAGTTTCCATTTAAAATAGCATCATCACCCAATAAGTCAATCAGAGAAAGACAAATAGCGTACGAGTTCATTTATATGTGCACTCTAAAGAATGAAATAAATAAACAAACAAAACTGAAACAGACTCACTGATACAGAGAACAGACTGATGGTTGCCAGAGGGGAAGGGGGTTGGGGGCTGGATGAAAAAGGTGAAAGGATTGAGAAATACAGATTGGTAGTTACAAAACAGTCATGGAGATGTAAAGTACAGCATAGGGCATGCAGTCAGTAATATTGTGATAACTGTGTGTGGTGCTGGGTAGGTACTGGAAACATCAGGGAGATCACTCTGTAAAGTATATGACAGCCTAACCACTATGCTGTACATCTGAAACTAATATAAAATAACACTGAATGTCAATTGTAATTTAAAACAATTTTAAAAGACATTAGTCAAAAGAAAAAAAAACCAGCATTACGCTAATTTAGGTCACATGCAATAGTCGCCCACTTGCGGACCAGTCCTCAGTCCACCAGGCACATCTCCAAAGATCTGTTTCCTTAAAACTCTGCTTCCTTTACGTCACTTCCCTCCCTCAAGCCTCCTAGAGTTATATCACTGAATTCCAACATCTTCCATTTCGCTGCCAGCAAGGCCTTTTACTTAGACATTCTTTTCTTACTGCTTCCCTGCAAGAACAGGTACTCTAGTTACAGAAACTGTTTTGGTTTTGGTTTCAGAAGTGGTTGTTTTTTTAAGGTAGAACATAATACAAGTGAACAGGTCTCCAGTGCACAGACTGGGTATTTTGTACACATGTACACACACCTGTGTAACCACTACTCAGCTCCAGCTGTACACTCATTGCCAGCACTCCGGAGGCTCTCTCCAGCTCCCTTATCAATAACTACCAGCCCTCCTACTCTCCCAGCGAAGGTTAACAGTTTGCCTGTTCTTGAACTTCATATAAGTAGACTATCAGTATACTCTTCAGGGTCTGGCTTCTTTCACTCAACATTATTTCTGTGAGACTGATCTTTGTTGTGTGTATAGCATGGACCACATTTTTTAATTGCTGTGTAGTATTTCATGTATGAATATAGCACAATGTATCCATTCTACCTGACAAACATTTAGGATGTTTATCACTTCAGGCTGTGATGAATAAAGCTAAGAACCTTTCGTACATATCTTTTGGTGGCCACATGTGTTCATTTCTCCTCAGCAGGCAGGCCGGAGCGGAACGCTGGGGTCAGAACGGGGCATGTGTTTAGTGTCGGTGACACTCCCACCAGCAGTGCAGAGGGTTCCAGTTGCCCCACATCCTCACCATCACTGGGAAATGCCAGTCTTCTTCATTGTACCCAATTGTAGTGGAAATACACACATACAGTGGTATCTCATAGTTTTTTTTTCTTTAAGATTTTATTTATTTCCGGAGAGAGGGAAAGGGAGGGAGAGAAACATCGATGTGTGAGAGAAACATCAACTGGTTGCCTCTCACGCCCTGACCGGGGACCAGGCCCACAACCCAGGCACGTGCCCTGACGGGAATCAGCTGGCGACCTTTTGCTTTGCAGATGATGCCCAATCAACTGAGCAACACTGGTCAGGGCACATAGTTCTTTGTTTTTTTTGTTTAAGCAATTCACTGAGGGGAAATTTATATAACATAAAATTAACCATTTCAAAGTGAACAATTCAGTGGCAATTAGTACACTCACAATGTAGTGCAATTACCACCTCTATCTAGTTCCAAAACATTTCCATTACTTCAAAGTAAAACCCTTTACCCATTAATCAGTTTTTCTCCATTTGTCTCCTCATCTCCCCCTTCCCTGCATCCCTAGCCCCTGGCAACCAACAGTTTGTGTTCTGTTTCTCTGATTTATCTGTTCTGGATCATCACAGAAAAGGAATCATACTTTATGTAACATTTTGTGTCTCACTTCTTTCACTTAGCATGTGAGGTCTGTCCAGGAAGTATCCAGCCATGCACTATGAAAAATAGAGACATTAATTGAAGAAGATACAAGAAACATTGTGCAGAGAACAATGACCTCAGTCCCCTTCAAAGTAGGCACCCGGGGACCTCACACAGTTCTCCCAATTGCCATAAGCTGTCCTGTTGTATTTTCCTGAGTCTCATCAACAGTCAAAAATCTCTTCCCTCTCAAAGGTGGTTTTAGTTTTGGGAAAAGCCAGAAGTCACAGGGTGCCAAATCTGGACTGTAAAGGGGTGAGTCACCTGTATGATTTGATGTTTTGCCAAAAAACTCCGCATGAGACGTGGTGCATGAGCAAGTGTGTTGTTGTGATGAAGCTGCCAATCACCAGTTGCCCATAGCTGTGGCCTTCTGAATCATCCGAATAGTTTCCACAGAAGAATGTTCAAGCTTAACCCAAAATTTGATGCAGATTTGTTGCTCTATTTGCTCAGTCATTTTGAAGGCAATGGCCAAACAGTACACATGCTCACTCAACAGCATCTACCACCCACTGACTAGTACAGTGAAGTCATCATTGTTCACTCACGTGCATTCTACTCTTTTTGGCTGCCAGGTTACATCAATGTCATGCAAAATATTCTCATTATATTAACAATGGCTGGACTTTTTCCAGTCAGACTTCGTAACGTCTTTGAAGTTCATCTACATTGCAGGATATATCTGTACTTCACTCCTTGCTATGGATGAATAAGGTGAAGTGTGAACTACTATCTCACTGTGGTTTTGATTTGCATTCTTCTAATGACAATGATGTTGAGGAATTTTTCAAGTTTTCGTTGGCTCACTATAATTTTAATTTGCTTTTCTCTGACAATATTGAGCACCTTTCATATCTTTATTGGCCATTTAGATATTCATCCTTGTGAAATGCTACTTTAAGTCTTTGCCCACTTTTTTATTTGGCCATCTGCATTTTCTTATTGATTTGTGGGACTTCTTTGTATATTCTCCATACAGTCATTTGTCATGCATATTTCAAACATTTTTTCTCCTTTCTAATTTCTTAATGGTGTCTTTTGATAAACTACAGTTCTCAGTTGTACTTAACCCAATCTATCAACCTTCATTTTCCCTTCTTCTTTTTTTTTGTTCTAGAAATCTTTGCCTATCCTAAGGTCATGCAGCTATTAGACTATGTTTTCTTCCACAGCTTTATCATTCTACCTTTCTTATTTAGATTTCAAGTCATTTGGAATTGATTTTTATACATCCTGTGAGATAGTAGTCAAGGTTAATACTTTTTCTATGGGGATATCCAATTGACTCAGCCTCACTTAATAAAAAATCTGGTCACTGTTATTTTCATTGACTCCTAAATATACTTTCATTTTCTTGTTTTAAATCTCCTGAAGTCTCTCTTTCTTACCTAAATTCTATTCATTCATTAAAACCAGCTTAAATTCCTCTTCCTTCTAAGGAAATGGTCTTGCAAAAAGTAAAAATAAACTTTTTAGAACTTTTACTGTACAGTTAAGTAAAATTATCAGTAAATTAAATAAGACAGGCTATGTTACCTCACTGCTAATTAGTGACAGACACAGAGATAGGGCATACAGTTCTTGGCCTCCAATATAATGCTCTTTTCACTATACCACAGTCTCTTAGATAATTCATCTTGTCCATCACTCCACTACTGTCTCAGCTTTCTTCTTACTGCAGTGCAAAGATGAGACAGCCAGCCTAGGTAATGAGATAATAGTAAAACAGACTTTTAACCCTAAAAGTTCCAAAAGAAATTGTACTAGATTCAAAGCTAGGGACAAAAGATGATCAAAACTCTCTCTCTTTAGTCATCCAGGAGGGTTAAGACCTTCAAATGCCAGCTGTAGCCTGGACACACACAAATAAAAATGAATTTAAATTAAGGGGAAACAGAGGAAGAGGAAAAGAAAACTGGTAATGAAGTGAGGTTATAACAGGGATGAAGGAAGAAAGACATCTAGGCAGAATTGTTCAAGCAAACACTTTAGACAAGGGTACACGAGAAAGAATGTTATGAGGAGGATCAAATAGCAAGCAGTATTAAAACTTGTCCCAGACTTCAATAAGAACAAAATTGAAAAACTTAATTTCTGACATCAGAAGTTACTACAAAGATATAGTAACTAAGTAGTGTGATCAGACATAAAGACAGATATATAGACAAATGGAATAGATTAGGGAGCCCAGAAACACACCCTCACACATACAGTCAAATGATTTTCAACAAGGGTGCTAAGACCATTCAATGGGGGAAGGGCAATCTTTTCAACAAATGGTGCTGTGAAAACTGATTATCTACAGCAAAAGAATGAAGCTGGAGATCCAAGATGGCAGAGAAGTGGAAGCTACACTAACCTCCTCCCAAGACCAACCTGGAATTACAACTAAATTGTAGAGAAATCATCCTGAATAACCAACTGAACACTAGCTGGAGAGAAGCCTTATAACCACAGACAGAAGAAACCACTTCACCACCACGTGTCTGGCAGGAAGTGCAGAAGAGACACGAGAGGACTGGCTGGGCTCCCACAGGTGGCAGTTGAAATGCTAGAGGAATATTTCAGCAGCCAGGGGGGTTCCCCCTGAGAAGTGTAGGGTCTAAACCCCAACCTGGGCTCCCCTACCTACAGCACCAGAGATGCAAAGGAACCCAGATAACAACCAGCTGTGAAAAGCAGCAGGGTTTCTGACTGCTAGGGAGAGACAGCTGGAGATAGACACAGAGAGCCTCTTAAACGGTCAATGCACAAAATTTTATTTTCAGCCACTTATGCTGGGCTGTGGCAAAGGGGGAGCGGAGTGGACTGGAGACACTTGAGGAGAGGCTAGGGATGGTGGCTTTGGGGAGAGAACTGAGGGAGCAGCCACCAGGATCCTGGTGCTGACTCCTCCCCCATACTGAAGGAGCCATCTTGCTCAGGCAGAGCACTCCTCCAAGTGGCATCAGCCTGAGGGGAAGCAATAGCCCTGCACACAGGAGTTACTCTGCCCCACCCTGTGGTGGGTAAGTCTGACTGCTGATTACAGAGCAACTAGATTAACAATTGAAGAAGACAGCCACAGACCGTGAATGCCTGGTAGTCTCGAACAGGCTGCCTAAGGCCAAGCTGGGACACCATGTGACATCCCCAGGGGTGGATCCAAAAATAGAAGACAGTGGTAAACACTAGATTCTATCAAAATGAATCCCACCATGGTCTTCTTCATGATTTGCATCATTTTCTCTCCTGCATAGCTTTTTAACATTCATTTCTTGTACTTCAAGTTTGGGCCTATTAGGTCACTAGTTTTTCCATTATAGTTTATTTCAAATCTCATGTTTATCTCCTCCCTTCTCTTACTCAATTTTACCTTCTTCTTTCCTCTTTTTATTTTCATTTAAAATTTTACTTTCTCACTTGCTATGATTTGTTTCCATTCTACACTCTTACCATTTCTCCCCATTCCAGACTCTCAAAATCATTTTTCTTGTCATTAGTCATCTCACACTCTTTTTCCTACTATTAAAATTCCCTTATTGTCTCTCCACCTTTATCAGTCTTTGCTCATTGGTTGTTGTTGCAACCAATGGTGGTTGTTCTTCAATTTTATTTAAAATACACTATTTTTGTATTTCAAATCTCAAACTTTATTCTTCCCCTTTCCTACTTCATTTTTCTTTCCACCTGCCCTTTATTTTGTTTTAAATTTTAATTTTTCCCTGTCTTAGCCTGGTATTCATTCCTTACTCTTAGTATTCCTTCTCCCTCTATCCTCTCAAAATCACTTCTCTTTCCAACAGACATCTCTTAAATATTTCTCTCTTTCTTTTTCCCTCTTATTCCCATCCCATCTGTATTAATCTTTGCTCATTTGTTGTTGATAGTGTGGTGGTGGGTCCTTTTCTCCAATTTGATTCCTATTTTTTCTCTCTCTACTATATATTTTTGAAATTTTGGTTTAAAATTAATACTATATGCTTCCTTCACTTACTCATTTCCACTTTCTTCCCTCCCTTTTTTATCTATGACATAAATTTTACTTTCTTTCTTCACCTTGTCTCTATTCTCTACTCTTGTTTTTGCTCCCCTCTCTACCCTCTCAAAATCATTTTCCTTTCAGTAGTCATTGCATATTCATTTTTCCTTTCTTATAGCAGTCTTAATCTCTTTATGCCTTTATTAATATTGGCTCATTGGCTGTTGATATTGTGATTGTGGGTAGGGGCTATTTTTGCGGGCATGGGTTTGTTTCCTGGGCATTTGGTTTTATTCCAGTAGCACCTGTATAACAGCATACAAGATGTGGTAGGTGGAGTGACTCTCAGTCAGCCAGCCAGAGGGAAGGACCCAAGAAAGAATGATCCAACACCAACCAAAACCCAATTACAAGCAGAGAGCCCACACAAATGGCATAAAGGGCACCCCAAGAGCATCAAGTTCAGGAGATCAAGGAGATTGCACTACTGAATCCCACAGGTCTCCTACCACAGAAGGTCACACCATGAAGAGGGATTCAAAGCAGATCAATCTAAGAAGCAGAAACAAACAAGAAGAGTCACCTAAAATGGGGAAATGGAGACTGTGGACTTCTGGCCAAGATGAAAGCATAGGATAGATTCACTTTGTCTCCTTGCACAACCAAAAGAAGAACAATAAATTAACAACAAAAAATAACCAGAACTGCCAGAAAATTAGACTGTATGGAATTCCAACAACCAAGTAATTAAAGAAGAAACATTCATTCAGACTGGTAGGAGGGGCAGAGGCGGGCAGCTTGTGCAGAGAGGGCCTGTGGCAAGGCAGCAGCTGTAGGACCAGGTGAGCAAGGCGACAGCTGGTGGACCAAAATGGGCAAGGTGTGGCTGGTGAACTAAGTGGTCCCAACATTTGTGTGTGAATAACCAGGAAGAACCACTGGGGAGCAAGTCATATCATACAACCCAGGGCTCCAGGGAAGGGATATAAAGCCTCAAACCTCCTGGCAGTAAAAGCTGGGGATGGGGGGCAGTGGCTGGAGAAACTCCCAGCCTCAGAGGAGAGTTCATTGGAGAGACCCACCAGATCCTAAAATGTACACAAACCCACCCACCCAGGAATCAGCATCAAAAGGGCCCAATTTGCTTCTGAGTAATGGGGGAAGTGACTGAAAGCTGGCCAAGAGCCAGGCAAGTGGCCTTGTTCTATTTCAGACCCCTCCCCAACATACAGTGCCACAATGCAGCAATATGGGTTGCCCTACCCTGTGGAATACCTAAGGCTCTGCCCCTTAGAATGTAACAGGTACACCAAGACAAAGAAATATGGCCCAAATGAAAGAACAGATCAAAGCTCCAAAAATAGCACTAAGCAATGAAGAGATAGCCAACCTATCAGATCCAGAGTTCAAAACACTGGTAATCAGGATGCTCATGGAAATGGTTGAGTATAGTCACAAAATACAGGAAAAAGTGAAGGCTATGCAAAGTGGAATGAAGAAAAATAGACAGGGAACCAACAGTGAAGGGAAGGGACCTGGAACTCAAATCAATGATTTGGAAGAGAAGGAAGAAATAAACATTCAACCAGAACAGAATGAAGAAACAAGAATTCAAAAAAAAACAAACAAACAAACAAACAAACAAAAAAAAACAAGGAGAGGCTTAGGAACCTCTGGGACAACTTTAAACATCCCAACATCTGAATCATAGGGGTACCAGAAGGAGAACAGGAAGAGCAAGAAATTGAAAACTTATTGGAAAACATAATGAAGGAGAACTTCCCCAATCTGGCAAAGGAAATAGACTTCCAAGAAGTCCAGGAAGCTCAGAGAGTCCCAAAGAAGTTGGACCCAAGGAAGCACACACCAAGGCACATCATAATACATTACCCAAGATTAAAGATAAGGAGAGAATCTTAAAAGCAGAAGAGAAAAGGAGAGAATTACCTATGAAGGAGTCCCCATAAGACTATCAGCTGATTTCTCAAAAGAAACCCTGCAGGCAAGAAGGAGCTGGAAAGAAGTATTCAAAATCGTGAAAGGCAAGGACCTACATCCAAGATTATTCTATCCAGCAAAGCTATCATTTAGAATGGAAGGGCAGATAAAGTGCTTCCCAGATAAGGTAAAGCTAGGGGAGTTCATCATTACTAAGCCCTTATTATAGGAAATGTTAAAGGAACTTATCTAAGAAAAACAAGAAGATAAAAAATATGAGCAGTAAAATGACAACAAACTCATAGCTATCAACAATAGAACCTAAAAAAAAAGAAAAAGAAATACAAAAACAAACTAAGCAAGCAACTAGAACAGGAACAGAATCACAGAAATGGAGATCACATGGAGGGTTATCAGCAGGGAGGTGGAAGGGGGAGAATGGAGGAAAAGGTACAGGGAATAAGAATGGTAAATTATCTTCTTAACACAGGGATGGTTAGACAGGGGTAGTTAAGAATAGTATATAGGAAATAGAGAAGCTAAAGAACTTATATGCACATAAACTAAGGTGCGGGGGAATGCAGGTGAGAGGTGGTGTGCGGGTCAGAAGGGAATAAAGGGCAGGGAAATGGGAAACTGTAATAGCAAAATCAATAACATATATTTTAAAAAATAAAATAATAAAATAAAATGCAGAACAAAGAAACAATCCCCGATTGAAAGGAAAGGAGGAATTCCCAGAAAGCGTGCTAAATGAAATAGAAGCAAGTAAACTATTACACAATGAGTTCAAAATAATAGTTACAAGGATGCTCAAGGAGCTCAATGAGAACTACAAAGAACATTAGGGAAGCTACAAAAAAAATATTGTGAACTACCTCACCATGACAAAGGACATAGAAACTATCAAAAAGAGACAGGAGAAATTGAATAATACAATAACTGAAATGAAGAACACATTATCAGAAATGAAGAACAGAGTAGAAGGAATTAAAAGCAGGCTAAATGAAGCAAAGGATCAAATCAGCAAGCTGGAGGACAAGATAGAAAAAAATCCCCAGACAAGGAAACAACACAAAAAGATTTTAAAAGAATGAAGAGGTTTTAAGAGAGCTGTGGAACAACATGTAATATTGTCTGTATCACAGGGATACCAGAAGGAGAAGAGGAAGAGTAAGGGATAAAAATCCTGTTTGAAACAGTATTGATGAAAATTTTCCTAACTTGATGAAAGAAAAAGTCACACAAGTCAAGTAAGCACAGAGGGTCCCAAACAAGATGAACCCAAAGAGGCCTACTTCAAGACACATCATAATTAAAATGCCAAATTTAAAGACAAAGAGAGAATTTTAAAGGCAGCAAGAAGGATACAGCAAGTAACATATAACAGAGCTCCAATAAGGCTATCAACTGATTACTCAACAGCATCACTACAAGCCAGAAGGGAATGGCAAGAAATATTCCAAGTAGTGAAAAGCAAAGACCTGCAAACAAGACTACTCTACCCAGAAAGACTCTCATTTAAAATGGAAGGCTAAATAAGGAGTTTCCCAGGAAAAAAAATGGCAAAAGGTATACATCTCCACCAAACCAGCATTGCAAGAGAAGCTAAAGGGACTGCTTTAAGAAGATGAAGAGGGAGAGAGAGAAACACAGGTACAAAGGGAATAAATGCCAATGAATAAGTATCTATCAATAACAACATTAAATGTAAATGGATTAAATGCTCCAATCAAAAGACATAGGGTAGCTGAATGAATAAGAAAACATGACCAACGTATATGCTGTCTACAAGAGAGCCATCTCAGAAGAAAAGATCTAAACAGAGTGAAAGTAAAGGGATGGAAAAAAATATTCCAAGCAAACGAACAAGAAAAAAAGAACCTGGGGTAGTAATACTCATATCAGACAAAACAGATTTCAAAAAAAAAAAGGCCATAAAAAGAGACAAAGAAAAATACTACATTAAACTTAAGGGAATAATCCATCAAGAAGATATAACCCTTGTAAACATATATGCACCCAACATGGGAGCAGCCATATATATAAGAAAACTCATGGACTACTTCAAGAAAGATATTGACAGCAACACACTCATAGTAGGGGATTTTAACACTCTGTTGTCAACAATGCACAGATCTTGCAAGCAATGAATCAACAAGGATGTTGTGGCACTGCACAACACTCTAGATCAAATGGACTTAATTGACATATACAGAAACTTTCACCCCAAAGAAGCAAAATGCACATTCTTTTCAAATGCACATGTCACATTTTCAAAGAGAGACCACATGGTAGGACACAAAACAAGCCTCAACAAATTCAAGAGTATTGAAATCATATCAAGCATCTTCATGGATCACAATGGCTTGAAACCAGAAACCAACCTCAAAGGAAAAACTCAAAAACACTGAAATTCATGGAGACTGAATAACATGCTATTAAATAATAAATGGGTTAACAATGAGATCAAGGAAGACATCATAAAGTTTTCAGAAACAAAGGAAAATGAACACACAACAGCCCAAAACCTATGAGACACAGCAAAGGCAGTCCTAAGAGGGATGTTTATAGCAATACAGGCCTACCTAAAAAACACAGAAAAATCTCAAATAGCCCTGGCTGGTGTGGCTCAGTGGATTGAGTGCTACCTTGCAAACCAAAGAGTTGCCTGTTCAATTCCCAATCAGGTCACATGCTTGGGTTGCGGGCCAGGTTCCCAGCAGGGAGCATGTGAAAGGCAACCACATATTGATGCTTTTCTCCCTCTCTTCCTCCCTCTCTCTTCACCTTTGTCTAAAAATAAATAAATAAAATCTTTAAAAAAAGTCTCAAATAAACAACCTGACCCTACATCTACAAGAACTAGAGGAACAACAACAAACAAAGCCCAGAGCAAGTAGAACGAAGGAAATAATCAAGATCAGAGTAGAATTAAATGACATAGAGATTAAAAGAACAATTCAAAGCATCAACAAATCCAGGAGCTGGTTCTTTGAAAAGATAAACAAAATTGGCAAGCCTCTATCCAGACTCATCAAGAAAAAGAGAGAGCAAACTCAAATAAATAAAATCAGAAATAAAAGAAGAAAAATTACAACTGATACCACAGAAATACAAAGGATTGTATTATATGCCAAGAAATTTGAACCATTATATGCCAAGAAATTTGACAATCTGAGCAAAGTGGACAAATTTCTAGAAACATATAATCTTCCAACACTGAATCAAGAAGCACAGAGCCTGAACAGACTGATAAAAACTAGTGAAGTTGAAGCAGTAATGAAAAAACTCCTAGCACACAAAAGTCCTGGACTGGACCACCTTCACAGGCGAATTTTACCAAACATTTCCGGTAAAACTAACTCCTATCCTTCTCAAACTACTCCAAAAAGTTCAAGAAGAAGTGGGACTCCCAAACTCTTTTTACGAGGCCAGTATCATCCTACTTCCAAAACCAGGTAAAGACACAACAAACAAAGAAACCAACAGGCCAGTATCTCTTATGAACATAGGTGCTAAAATCCTTAACAAAATATTGGCAAACCACATCCAGCAATACATTAAAAAAATCATACACTACCCTGGCTGGTGTAGCTCAGTGGATTGAGCATGGGCTGCAAACCAATGGGTCGCCAGTTCAATTCCCAATCAGGGCACAAGCCTGGGATGCAGGCCAGGTCTCCAGTGGGGGCCACATGAGAGGCAACCACACACTGATATTTCTCTCCCACTCTTTCTCCCTCCCTCTCCCTCTCTCTAAAAATAAATAAATAAAATCTTTTAAAAAACAGAAAGAAAAAATAAAAAGAAAGATCTACTCTAATAGTTCTCAGAGGGAATTAAAAAAAATTTGCACACCATGATCAAGTGGGATTAAACACAGAGATTCAAGGATGATATAATATTTGCAAAACAATAAACATAATACACCACATAAACAAAATAAAAATAAAAAATCACATGATCTTATCATTAGATGATAAAAAGTATTTGATAAAGTATGGCATCCATTTATGATAAAACACTCAGCAAAGTGAGGATAGAGGGAGCATTCCTCAACATAATAAAGGCCATATATGAGAAACCTACAGGCAACATCATATTCAACAGGCGAAAACAATAATTTTTCCCTTTAAGATTAAGAACAAGACAAGAGTCTGCTCTACCACCTTTATTAAACATAGTATTGGGGACTTCCGGCCAAGATGAAGGTGTAGGTGGATACACTGTGCCTCCTCACACAACCAAAATTAGGGACAACAAAGATTTAGAAACAAGAAAACAACAGGAACTGATAGAAAATTGAACTGTACAGAAGTCCGACAAACATTCATCCAGACCGGTAAGAGGGGCGGAGTCGCAGAAGGAAAAAGTGGAGGTTGGCAGACCTGGGCACACAGGCAGGAGTGGATGGCAAACCCCAGGTGTGCAGGTGGTGCCTAGCAGACCCCAGGTGCACAGGCGGCAACTAACAGACCCCAGGCACGGGGTGGCAACGGTGCAGACCCAGTGAGGCCACACAAGGCAGCTGGCTGACTACAAGGTCCCACATTTGCACACAGATAATCCAGAAGAAGGGGAAGTGGTGGAAGGGACTGAAATCCCATAGAGCAGAGCAAGCGCCATTGTTCCCTCTAGGACCCTGCCCCCACGTACAGCGTCACTAACCAGCGACTGGGCTGCCCTGCCCTGGGGAACATCTAAGGCTACGCCCCTCACCACATAACAGCCGCGACCAGACTAAAAACAAAAAAAAAAGACCCCAAAAACGGCTCAAATGGGAGAACAAATCAAAGCCCCAGAGCCAATTCATCTAAGCAACCAAGAAATAGCCAACCTATCAGATGCACAGTTCAAAGCACTGGTGATCAGGATGCTCACAGAGTTGGTTGATTTTGCTCACAAATTAGATGAACAAATGAAGGCTACCAATAGAGATGGGAGGAAAACTGGGACTCAAATCAATGGAGTGGACCAGAAGGAAGAAACAAACATCCAATCAGAAAAGAAAGAAGAAACAAGAATTCAAAAAAATGAGGAGAGGGTTAGGAACCTCCAGGACATCTTTAAATGTCCCAACATCCGAATTATAGGGGTACCAGAAGGGGAAGAAGAAGAGCAACAAGTGGAAAAGTTATTTGAACAAATAATAAAGGAGAACTTCCCCAATCTGGCAAAGGAAATAGACTTCCAGGAAGTCCAGGAAGCTCAGAGAGTCCCAAAGAAGTTGGACCCAAGGAGGAACACACCAAGGCACATCATAATTACATTAGCCAAGATTCAAATGAAGGAGAGAATTCTAGAAGCAGCAAAGGATAAAGGCACAGTTATCTACAAAGGAGTTCCCATCAAACTGCAGCTGATTTCTCAAAAGAGACCTTACAGGCAAGAAGGGACAGGAAAGAAGTGTTCCAAGTCATGAAAGTCAAGGACCTCCATCCAAGATTGCTCTATCCAGCAAAGCTGTCATTTAGAATGGAAGGGCAGATAAAGTGCTTCCCTGATAAAGTCAAGTTCAAGGAGTTCATCATCACCAAGCCCTTATTATATGAAATGTTAAAGGGATTTATCTAAGAAAAAGAAGATTAAAAAATATGAACAGTAAAATGACAACAAGTTCACAACTATCAACAAATGAACCTACAAGAAAAGAAAAACAATGAAAACAAAAACTAAGCAACTAAAACAGGAAGAGAATCAGAGAAATGGAGATCACATGGAGGAATTTCAGTGGGGAGGGGGAAGGGAGAAATAACAGGGAAAAGGTACAGAGAAGAAGAAGCATAATTGGTAGGCATAAAATAGATGGGGAGAGATAAAAAATGGTTAGGAAACAGAGAACTCAAAGAATTTATATGTACATGGACATGAACTAAGTGAGGGGAATGCTGGAGGGTTGGGGGGTGCAGGGCAAAGAGGGGATACGGGGGAAAATTGAGAAAACTGTAATAGCATAATCAATAAAATAGATTTAAAAATAAAAATAAAAAATAAAATGCACTGAGCACTTAAAAAAAAAAACAAACAAACCAGAAAATAACAATGTTGGCAAGAATGTGGAGAAACTGGAACCCTTGTGCTGCTGTGGAAAACAGTGTGACGGTTCCCCAACAATTAGAGAATCACGTAAGATTAAGCAATTCCACTTTTAGGTATACACCCAAAAGAATTTAAAGCAATGACTCAACCAGATTATTTGTACTCCCATGCTCATGGCAGCATCATTCACAATGGCCAAAATATGAAAACAACCCAAATGTCTGTGGACAGAAGAATGCATAAAGAAAATGTGCTATATACATACAATGGAATATTATTCAGTCTTGAAAAGGAGGGAAATTCTGACACATACTACATAGATGAACTGTGAAGACATTACACTAAGTGATTAAACTAGGCACAAAAGTCCAAATATCATATGATTCCACTTACATGAAGTACCTATAGTCAAATGCCTAAACACAAAAAGTAGAATAGTGGTTACCAAAGGCTAGGTGAGGGAGCGATGTTTAATGGGTACATTGTTTTCAGTTTGGGTTGATGAAAAAGTTCTGGTGATGCACAGTGGTGATGGCTGTACAATGTGAATGTATTTGATACTATTGCATTGTACATATAAAATGGTTAAAATGGAAGGAGAGATTTCCGGCCAAGATGGAGGCATAGGTGAACACACTGTGCCTCCTTGCACAACCAAAATTACGGACAACAAGGATTTAGAAACAAGAAAACAACCAGAAGCAAGAGAAAAATTGAACTGTACAGAGATCTGAAAACCTTTCATCCAGACCAGTAAGAGGGGTGGAGTTACAGCAGGAGGAAGCAGAGGTTGGCAGACTCCAGTGCCCAGGCAGCTGCTGGTAGACCCAGGCCTGCAGATGGCAGCTAGCAGGCCCCAGGCGCACAGGCAGCGACTAGCAGACCCCAGGCGCAAGGTGGCTGGCTGACCAGGCAGTCCCACATTTGCATGCAGATAATCCAGGAAAACCGGGGAACAAGACAGAACTTGCAACCCAGGGCCCCAGTGCTGGGGAAATAAAACCTAAAAACACCAAGACCCTGCCCCCACATACAGTGTCACAACCCAGCAACTGGGCTGCCCCACCCTGAGGATCACCAAAGGCTCTGCCCCTCACCACATAACAGCTGCTACCAGACCAAAACAAAACAAAACAAAACAAAAAATGGCTCAAATGGGAGAACAGATCAAAGCCCCAGAGCCAATTCATCTAAGTGCTCAAGAGATAGCCAACCTATCAGATGCACAGTTCAAAGCACTGGTGATCAGGATGCTCACAGAGTTGGTTGATTCTGGTCGCAAATTAGATGAACAAATGAAGGTTACACTAAATGAAATGAAGTAAAACGCACAGGGAGCCAATAGAGATGGGAGGAAAACTGGGACTCAAATCAATGGAGTGGACCAGAAGGAAGAAACAAACATCCAATCAGAAAAGAAAGAAGAAATAAGAATTCAAAAAAATGAGGAGAGGGTTAGGAACCTCCAGGACATCTTTAAACGTCCCAACATCCAAATTATAGGGGTACCAGAAGGGGAAGAGGAAGAGCAACAAGTGGAAAACTTATTTGAACAAATAATAAAGAAGAATTTCCCCAATCTGGCAAAGGAAGTAGACTTCCAGGAAGTCTAGGAAGCTCAGAGAGTCCCAAAGTTGGACCCAAGGAGGAACACACCAAGGCATATCATAATTACATTAGCCAAGATTAAAATGAAGAAGAGAATTCTAGAAGCAGCAAGGGATAAGGGGACAGTCACCTACAAAGGAGTTCCCATCACACTGTCAGCTGATTTCTCAAAAGAGACCTTACAGGCAAGAAGAGGCTGGAAAGAGGTATTCCAAGTCATGAAAATCAAAGGCCTACATCCAAGATTGCTCTATCCAGCAAAGCTGTCATTTAGAATGGAAGGGAAGATAAAGTACTTCTCAAATAAGGTCAAGTTCAAGGAGTTCATCATCACCAAGCCCTTATTATATGAAATGTTAAAGGGACTTATCTAAGAAAAATATAAAAAATAGGACAATAAGAAGACAGCAAACTCACAGATATTAACAACCACACCTAAAACAAAAGCAAACTAAGCAAACAAGTAGAACAGGAGCAGAAACACAGAAATGGAGATCACATGGAGGGTTAGCAACAGGGGAGTGGGAGGAGGAGAGAGGGGGAAAAGGTACAGAGAATAAGTAGCATAGACGGTGGGTAGAAAATAGACAGGGGGAGGGC